>BLSH010422153.1:89065-100664 GCA_018402905.1 Glandirana rugosa
TCCCGGTCGCGCGTGCGCACGAACGTTCGTGCCGTCCGTTCCTTCGTGCACGCGCCCGCGCACTGTGCTCCTTTGTGCGGCAATACGAGTTCTTCTTCTTTCCTGACAGGTGTGCACGGATGCATGGGTTAGCATGCATGCTATGTGAGCACAGATGCATGGGTGAGCATGTGAGATGGATAGCAATGCATGGGTGAGCACGGATGCATGGGTGAGCACGGATGGGTGAGGCTGGATGCATTGATGGGGGTCCAGACTGGCATATAGCAGTGCTGTGGGCACTTCAGACCCTTCTCACAGCACCGCTGCTTCTCATCTCTCTCCCCTCTCCTCTCACACTGCACTGATCAGTGCAGATAGGGGATACAAGCCGGATATCCAGTAGCTTGTTTGCATCTGATCGCTCCTTCATTTGATGGAGTGATCACGTGGTAAATTGCTGCCGCAAGCGGTCATTCACCATGATCTGTGATGCGCCGGTTCTCACGGACCCGGCGGTCACGGATGCTCCCAGGTGCGCGCCCCAGGGGGCGCCCGGGAGCACGATTCTTGAAGGATGTTATAGTACGCCCTCCCAGAACAATGGGATCCACCTTGCGCCCGTGTTTCTATAGGACACTATATTTCTTCCCCAGCTCCCTCCACTGTTCACAGCAGCTGGGCGTGTGCCACACCATGCACACGTTGCCCATCACAGTGTCATGCAGAAACCACAACATTCTACACTGTAGAAAATCTGCAGCATGTCGCATTGTAATCTATCTTACAGTTTCTAACAAACATTATGTGTTTTATGTGCTGCTGGAATCATGCAGAGTACGCATAACCTACTTCCAAAGCCTGTCCTCTATCTCTCTCAGGAGAAGCTGCCAGCCAGAATGAGGCTATTAAGACAGGAGGAGATCATGTGCTGCGAAAGATAGGAGGGATGGGGTTGGGCAGGTCTAGGCGGGCAGGTCTAGGCATGCCTGTCTAAGAACGACTGACAACCTTATTCAGGAAGTGAAAAACAGCTTAGCAAATTCAGATAAAAGGAAATGGTTGTCCCTGAAGAGCAGGAAGAAGAGAAGCTGATTGTCTGGCTTAGATTAGACTTTCTAAGCTAAACAATCAGCCAGAAAATTAATAATATCAAAGATAACGATATTTAAAGCAGTTGTCTACCCATAAAAAAAAAAACAAAACATGTAAGACACCGCATACTAGCTCATTATGAAATGCTCACCTTGAAACAAAGATCCGACCAGGCTGCTCGGTCCCCTCTGAGGGAGCAGACCTCTTCCCTCGGATCTTGCTTCCGGGTACGCGGCTCCACTGTGACTGGCCGGAGCTGTGAGACGTCACTCCCGTGGATGCACGCGGGAAACCGTCTTTCCGCCAGTCTGCCACTATGCGCCCGGGCCTTTGCTAGGTCATCACGGCGCATGTGCCTTAACGCCGCAGCTGCTTGGAGGGGGAGTATCTCCTAAACCTTACAGGTTTAGGAGATGTAAGGTTTAGGAGATATTCAATTTACCTACAGGTAAGCCTTATTATAGGCCTACCTGTAGGTAAAAACCCCTCTAAAGGGTAGACAACTGCTTTAACATATTATTAAAAGGAAAAAATTATTTTTGACTGGACTTCCACTTTAACTACTTCCATACAGGACACACCCCTTCCTTCCCTGACCAATTTTCAGCTTTCAGCGCTCTCACACTTTAAATGACAATTACTCAGTCATGCTACATTGTACCCAAACAAAATTTGTATCATTTTTTTTCTCACAAATAGAGCTTTCTTTTGGTGGTATATAATCACTGCTGTTTTTTTTATTTTTTTCCATATAATCGAAAAAGTAGCAAATTTTTTTTTTAAAAACCCACAATTTTGCAAAAAAGTAATTTTTTCTTCATAACTTCGGGCGTAATTAGTGCATATTATTTATTCTCTGTGAAAGTTAGAGTCTACAAGCTATGGTGCAAATCATTGAAAATTGATCCCACCTGATGTACTGACCACCTATCTCATTTCTTGAGACCCTAACAAGCCAGGAAAGTACAAATACCCCCCAAATTACCCCTTTTTTGGAAAGTAGACATTCCAAGGTATTTACTAAGAGGCATGGTGAGTTTTTTGAAGTTGTAATTTTTTTCCCACAATTTTTTGCAAATTTAAGAATTTTTTTTTTACACAAATTTGTTATAACAAGTTATTTCTCACACACAGCATATGCATACTTGCAACTACACCCCAAAACACATTCTGCTACTCCTCCTGAGTATGGCGATATCCCATGTGTGAGACCTTTACACAGCCTGGCCACATACAAAGGCCTAACATTGAAGTAGCACCTTTAGGCGTTCTATGAGCATAAATTACACACCTCATTTCTCGGCCACCTATTACAATTTGGAAGGCCCTGGAGCACCAGGACAATGGAATTGCCCACAAAATGACCCCATTTTGGAAAGCAAACACCCTAACATAATCTATGAGGCATAATGAGTCTTTTGAAGGGTTCATTTTTTTCTAGAAGTTTTTGGAAAATGTGTGAAAAAAGTGAAAATGTATTTTTTTTTTTAACACAAAGTTGTCCATTTATAAGATATTTCCAACACATAGCATGTACATAGAAAAATGACACCCCAAAACACATTCTGCTACTCCTCCTGAGTATGGCAATACCACATGTGAGACTTTTACACAGCCTGGCCACATACACAGGCCCAACATTGAAGTAGCACCTTTAGGCTTTCTACAAGCATAAATTACCCATCACATTTCTCAACCAACTATTACACTTTTGAAGGCCCTGGAGCACCAGGACACTGTTATTTCCCACAAAATGACCACATTTTGGAAAGCTAACACCCCAACGTATAATCTATGAGGCATAATGAGTCTTTTGAAGGGTTCATTTTTTTCTAGAAGTTTTTGGAAAATGTGTGAAAAAAGTGAAAATGTATTTTTTTTAACACAAAGCTGTCCGTTTATTAGATATTTCCAACACATAGCATGTACATAGCAAAAATGACACCCCAAAATACTTTCTGCTACTAGTATGGTGATACCACGTGTGAGACTTTTACACAGACTAGCCACATACAAAGGCCAAACATCCAAGTAGCACCTCCAGGTGTTCTAGGGACATAAATTCTTGCCAACCTCTTACATTGTTGAAAGCCCTTCATATTTCGAACACATATGTACTATATTACCAATTACAAACCAAAATACATTGTGCTGAGCAAAGGGTAAAGAAAAGATTAGTAGTGCAGGGGCCCACAGAGGAGAGAATCGGTGCAGGCAGCAGGCAGTAATGTGTACAGCGACAGCAAAACAGACAGCAGGCAGCAATACTGTCCATAGTCAGTACAGGTAGAGATATTAGCAGCACAGCCAAAGCATTGGTTCAGGTAGCAGGCAAGGGATGTGGTCGGCAGCAGTGAAAGGATTGTCCATGCAGCAGGCAGGAATACTGTCCATAGTACAGGCAGCAGGCAGAGATATTGTCAGTACAGCCAAAGTATTTGTCCAGGCAGCAGGCAGGACCATCAAGCTTAGGGCCTCAGGAAAGAATGGGGATAAGGGGTAGAGGCTTCTCCCACCCTATCGCTTTGAAGCCAACAAACACCAGACCCTGTTCTGGAAATTACAAAACAAAGAAACCAATAACTGTTTTTCTCAAATCAGAACCTCATTCTGGAGCCCCTCGCATGTGTAAGACCCCTGTGTAGCAGGGTGAAAGATCAGTGCAAGGGGCAGGCAAAAACATGGTCAACATTCCGAGGTCGGTGCAGGTAAAAGGCAGAAATAGATGGTAGGCAGAGGCATAGTTGATACAGTCCAGGATCAGTTCATGTGAAAGGCAGAAACATGACGGATAAACAATGCAGACAGCAGGTAGAGGCATAGTCGATAAACAGGCCAGGGTCAGTTCACATGGAAGGCAGTGGCATGGTTGGTTGAGGCAACAGGGAACTAATCAGCACAGGAATTTGAAAGTGGGGAAATGGCAGTCTACTTGAAATATGGGCTAATAATTTACAAGGGTATGATGACGTCGGAAGCATTCTCCGTTGCAAAGGCCAGGTTGGGAGGGACATTGGGGACAATGGAAACTAGTCTCTCCTAACTCCTCTTTTGCTGCACACCCAACGTTTCTTTTGGCATAGTCTTCCTTTTCGCTGATGGTGGAATCTTTTCAGAAAAATGACGCTCATGCAGTCTGTTGACACAATCGGAGCGAAGGCTTTCCGGGGGGGATCCTTGTGGATATAGCAGGGCAGTAATGACATCTTCAATACATTTTAGGAAGGTGTTGGATACTTGGTGTTGGGTCGATTTTTGATAAGTGATAAATGAGTTGTACATGGCCAAATGAAAGGGGTAAATAGCAACTTTTTTTAACAGAAGAGGGACTTTCTTGTGGATAGGTAGGGCTGCAACATCTGATAAATCCACCCCCCCCCCCCCCCCCATGAATTTATTGTATTTGTTGATACAACAAGGCTTTCAAACTGGTCCGCGTCTTCCGGGAACTTCCACCGAGGTGTCATCGTGGATGGTTGACATGATGTATAAGTCCTTCTTATCCCTCCACTTCACGGCCAACACTTCCTCGTTCCACAGGCTTTCCAATTCCCCCTGTGTAGCCTTGTGGTGAGAAGATGCTGTGGGAAGCACTTCCTGTTTTACCTAGCTGCACCACAGGCCAAAGTTTTATTTGTAAAAGGGGAAAACTAGTGTAGTAGTTGTCCATATAAATGTGATACCCCTTTTGGAAGAGTGGGAATGCCAACTGCCAGACAATTTTCCCGCTTGTTCCCATGTATGGTGGACACTCAGGGGCTGGAGCTGGGAATCTTTACCTTCATACACATGAAAGGCATATACATAACCAGTGGAGCTTTCACAAAGCTTGTTGAGCTTCAAACCATATCTGGTCCTCTTACTTGGGATATACTGTTTGATTCCCAGCCGGCCTGTGAAATGGACCAGGGATTCGGCCACAGATATGTTTTTGTCAGGGATGTAAAGCTCGGAAAGCCTCTTGGAGAAATAATCAATAAGGGGGCGAATTTTAAATAACTTGTCAAAGTCGGGATGATTTCGGGGGGGGGGGGCACTGCATTTTGTCACTAAAATGCAGGAAGCACATTATAATTTCATAGCGGGACCTGGTCATGACACTTGAAAAAAACTGGCATGTGCTGGATGGTATGGGTAGACCAATACGTGTGCAATTCGTTCTTTTTTGTAAGCCCCATGTTGAGTGTCAGGCCTAAAAATACTTTAAACTCCTCCACGGTTACGGGTCTCCATTCGAAGGGGCTGGCATAACTTGAGTTGGGGTAGTTTGCTATAAATTGATGAGCAAAAAGCTTGGTTTGGTCCACGATGTTTTGGACCAACTCGTCAGAGAAAAATAAATTAAAAAAATCTATTTCGAAGAAGCCATCTGTGTTGACTTGAACACCTGGCTGTCCTGTGAAAGGGGGGACTGTAGCTGAGCCTGTGGTAGAAGGCAACCACAATGGGTTTGCCAAGGCCTCCGGGAGCTGGGGTTGGGTCCTAATTCTTTGGTGCGAAATGCCAGCGCTTGTACTGGGCATTTCCTCCTGGGATCTAGCGCCGTTGGCATTTGCCGATTGGCCATTGGGGTGTCTGGCCCTGCTGGTTGCTGTCTGGTCTTCAGTCCGTCGTCTTTTAGGACGGACTGCTTCCTCCTCAAATTCGGATGAAGATGTACTGTCTTCAGTGGGCACGTATTCGGAACCAGAACCAGAACCAGAACTGTGACTGGGTGGTGAGAGCTCCCCACTGCTCTCATCGGTCAGGCTCAGCATCTGATATGCCTCTTCTGTAGTGTATAATCTTTCTGGACATGACTGGTACTCTGGTGACAGGTACTTGGACTGGTGACTTCTCTGGTGACAGGTACTCTGGTTGGAGACCGGTACGTTGGTGACAGGTACTCTAGTGACAGGTGCTATAGTGACAGGTACTGATTGGTGACCGGTACTGATTGGTGACAGGCACTCCTGTGACAGGCACTCCGGTGACAGGTACTCTTGATTGCTGAAAGGTATTCTTGATTGGCGACAGGTACTCTGGCGACTTGTACTCTGGTGACAGGTAATTTGGTGACAGGTGCTCTGATTGGTGACAGGTACCCCAGATGGGGTGACAGATACTCAAGATGGGGTGATGGGTACTTTGGTGACAGGTATTCTGGTGACAAGGCCGTTAATGATTCTGGGTTGAAATCCTGCTGTACCCACGATAGTTAACATATGAAGTCCGTTGTGGTATAAGAATATGCAGAAACTTTTTCTAATATGAGACAGTGTATTTGTCTGGTCCTGGCTCTTTACCCAAGGACATTGATTTTAAGAAAGTAATAAATTATTCTTCTGAGAATTTGGATTTTAACTTTTTTGAAAGTACTCATAGGGAGTTTAGGTAGCCTTGCTCTATTTAGTTGTACAATTTTTTTTTTCTACCTTTTTCCTCAGGAGAACGAGTCAAGCAATCCCTTTTCACGTTATAAAGATCTTTATAAAACATATGGAAAGCCTCTGCAATACATGAAGTAGTATGTTCAAAGTTCCTGAGGAAGATCTGATATTGGCTATATAGTTTCCGGATTTTCCTTCCTTCAGAGCTGGCCTATAACTTTCCCAGCTTTTCACCCCATTCATAGTTGTTGTGAAATGACCTGGTAATGTCTTTTAACCACTTCAATACCAGGCACTTACCCCCCTTCCCTTCCAGACCAATTTTCAGCTTTGACAATTGCGTGGTCATGCAATGCTTTTCCTAAAACCATTTTTTTTATCATTTTGTTCCCACAAATAGAGCTTTTTTTGGTGGTATTTGATCACCTCTGTGGTTTTTTGCGCTACAAATAAGACCAAACATTTTGAAAAAAATTGTTTTTTTTCTGTCACAAAACTTTGTAAATAAGTACATTTTCTCCATCATTGACATGCACTGATGAGGCTACACTGACAGGCACTGATGAGGTTGCACTGACTGGCACTGATACAGTAGGGGGCACTGGTGGGCAGCAATTGCAGATTGCACTGTAAGATGTGCATTCCCTGGTGGTCTAGGGTGGCATCTGAAGTGCCATCCATGTTGGGCATTGTGCTAGGGCCTAGGGTGGGCTCCCTGGTGGGCTCTCCCTGGTGGTCCCTGGGTGGCCTCCCTGGTGGTCCTGGGTGGCTATCCCAGGGGGGGCTGCGCTGATAAACACTCAGCACAGACCCCCCCCGTCAGGAGAGCAGCCGATCGGCTCTCCTCTACTCACGTCTCGCAGACGCGAGTAGAGGAAAAGCTGATAAACGGCTCTTCCTGTTTACACTGTGACCAGCCATGATTGGTCACAGCTCATCACATGGTAAAGAGCTTCTGATGGAAGCTCTTTACCAAAATCGGCAATGCGGTAGGTCAGACTGACCCACCGCACCACCTATCACTGTGACGCGCATGCCCCTGCGGGTTATCCTGAGGACGTCAATGGACATCCAGTCAGGGTAACGGAACCAACGCCCGGCCGTCATTTTGTCTATAGGCTGGGCGGGAAGTGGTTAAGATCGAGGTCCTGGTGACATCTTTTGTTTGGATTTTTTGTTGCACTGCATAAATACAGCTGGATAAAATAAAAACCATACCCACTGTAAACCCCCCACCAACCTAATGTACCAGAAGTGATCTATGGAAGTAATCCCAGTGCCATGCAACCGAGAACCACTGGAAAATACAGTGCATCCGGAAAGTATTCACAGCACTTTTTCCACATTTTGTTGTTACAGCCTTGTTCCAAAATGGATTAAATGTATTATTTTCCTCAAAATTCTGCAAACAATACCCCATAATCACAATGTGAAATGTTTGTATCAAATCTTGGCAAATTTATTAAAAATATAAAATGAAAAAATCACAGGTACATAAATATTCACAGCTTTTGCCATTACACTCAAAATTGAGGTCAGGTGCATCCTGTTTCCACTGATCATCCTTGAGATGTTTCTACAACTTGATTGGAGTCCACATGTGGTAACTTCAGTTGATCGGACATTATTTGGAAAGGCACACACCAGTCTGTATAAGGTCCCACAGTTAACAGTGCATGTCAGAGCACAAACCAAGCCATGAAGTCCAAGGAATTGTCTGTAGACCTCCGAAATGGGATTGTATCGAGGCACAGATCAGGGGAAGGGTACAGAAATATTTCTGCAGCATTGAAGGTCCCAGTGAGCACAGTGGCCTCCATCATCTGTGAATGGAAGAAGTTTGGAACCACCAGGACTCTTCCTAGAGTGGGCCACCCGGCAATCTGAGTGATCGGGGAAGAAGGGCCTTAGTCACGAAGGCGACCAAGAACCTGATGGTCGATCTGACAGAGCTCCAGCGTTTTCTCTGTGGAGAGAGAGCCTTCCAGAAGAACAACCATCTATGCAGCACTCCACCAATCAGGCCTGTATGGTAGAGTGGCCAGACGGAAGCCACTCCTTAGTAAAAGGCACATGACAGCCCTCTTAGAGTTTGCAAAAATGCAGCGGAAGGACTCAGACCATGAGAGAAAATGCTCTGGTCTGATGAAACAAAGCTTGAAATATTTGGCCTGAATGGCAAGCGTCATTTCTGGAGGAAACCTGGCACCACTCATCACCTGGCCAATACCATCCCTACAGTGATGCACTGTGGGGAAGTTTTTCTAAGAGACTAGTCACGGTCGAGGGAAAGATGAATGCAGAAATGTACAAGGACATCCTTAATAACCTGCTCCAGAGCCCTCTGGACCTCGTCCTGTTGGAAGATGAACCTTCACCCCAGTCTGACGACCCTAAGTACACAGCCAAGATAAGAAAGGAGTGGCTACGGGACAACTCTGTGAATGTCCTTGAGTAGCCCAACCAGAGCCCAGACTTGAACCCGGTTGAACATCTCTGGAGAGATCTGAAAATGGCTGTGCACTGACTCTTCCCATCCAACCTGATGGAGCTTGAGAGGTAATGCAAGAAAGAATTGGAGAAAATGACCAAAAATAGGTGTGCTAAGCTTGTTGTAGCATCATATTCAAAGACTTCTGGCTTCAGCAAAGTATTCAGCAAAGGCTGTGAATACTTGTGTACATGTGATTTTTTTTTTTTTTTTTTTTTTTTTTTTAAATATTTCAAACAAATTTTTTTCGCGTTGTCCTTATGGGGTATTGTTTGTAGAATTTTGAGTAAAATAATTTAATCCATTTTGGAATAAGCCTCTAACAAAACAGAATGTGGAAAATGTGAAGCGCTGTGAATACTTTTCCAGATGCACTGTAGAACAGCACACAGCGAAGAGGACTGGGCAAATCCGCCCTGAAGCGGATATGATGCAATCACTCTTCTGTTTAGACTTCATTTCCCATCAGCCTTTGCACATTTCAGTGAATGTGGGAGGTACACTAGCCTGTACATGTAAATGTAAACAAGCCCACTTCAACATGAATCACACCCCTCATTCTGCAGCCAGGCCCACTAACCAGTGACGCACAACACAGCAGGATATATTAGTCTTATAAATGCAAAGCATGTTCTCTCCTATCTATCCACAAGGAGATAAACATATTGCCCTTACTTTCTGTAATAAGTACTGATCTGTACACACATCCCATAATGATACTGTATATTATACACGCTGTACACACATCCCATAATGATTTATTACACACACATCCCATAATGATATATTATACACCCTGTACACACATCCCATAATATATTATACACGCTGTACACACATCCCATAATGATATATTATACACACTGCACACACATCCCATAATGATACACACTGTACTGCTGTAATTCATTATTAGAAATATTCCTCCTGCTGTAGATTTGAGATCTTTCTAAACAGCAGTCAGTGACCACCTGTGTACCATGTCAGCCGTGACCACCTGTGTACCGTGTCAGCCGTGACCACCTGTGTACCGTGTCAGCCGTGACCACCTGTGTACCATGTCAGCCGTGACCACCTGTGTACCGTGTCAGCCGTGACCACCTGTGTACCGTGTCAGCCTGTCACCACCTGTGTACCATGCCGGCATGTCACCACCTGTGTACCATGCCGGCATGTCACCACCTGTGTACCATGCCGGCATGTCACCACCTGTGTTCCATGTCCGGATGTCACCACCTGTGTTCCATGTCCGCATGTCACCACCTGTGTACCATGTGCATGTCACCACCTGTGTACCATGTGCATGTCACCACCTGTGCAGAGCAGGATCCGTGTCAGAAATCATAGGATAGCACAGCGGGGATCTTGGGCTGTGACAATATTGTATGTGAATCACAGATCAGTGTAATGTCCTTCCCACTATCTGGAGAGCGGGATCGTTATCATAAAGCATCCGATGGCACAGCGGGGATCTCGGGCTGTGACAGTACTGTATGTGAGTCACCAATCGGTGTAATGTCCCGCCTCCTGCCGACATTGGAACCGTGCGCTGTCAATCACAATGCCGGTGGGTGGTACATTACACTGATTGGTGATTCATATACAATATTGTCACAGCCCGAGATGCCCGCTGTGCCATAGGATGCTTTCTGATAACGATCCCGCTCTGCACTGGATAGTGGGCGGGACATTAGGTTGCGGCAGGGAGTCGGGGGCGGGGTGCAGAGGAGGAGGGGAGAGAGGACGACACCACCTCCATGGGCGGTACAGACCGGGGGCTGGGGAAACCCCCTCCGCTCCCACTACACTTCTATCTCCTCCCTGCTCGCTCTACAGAACTACAGGTGGGCTTGTCAGACCGCTGCAGCTAGGACAGCATGGAGAGAACACAGCGGTCTTACAAACCGGAAACCACAGAGGAATAACGGTTTTTCAGCAACTTCAGCAGGCTACTACAGAGGAACTACAGAGCCCAGCAGAAGATGGATGGCATAGTTGGTGAAGGTAGGAGATCAGCAACAAGAACGTGGAAAAACGTTTTTTTCCCGGAGTCCTGCTTTAATTTTGACCTTAACTTTTCTTTCTTTGTCGGATTGAGCTGAAATTGACATACTCGCCCACCCAACTAACCCAGCGATGCCTTGCTGTGGTCTGCAGTTTGCTGTAAACACAGTATTAGTGGGGGTGGTTGGTAGTGGTGGTTGTAGGATTAAGATGGAAAATGGTAAAAGTGAGTGAAGGTCCACTTGAAAATTCTATTCTATGAATCAGATCACTTTCTTGCCCAACTTGCTATTTCTTCTCTGGATTAGACAGGTGAGCTCTGCCCATTTTGCACTTTCTCAAACCATTCCAAGTTACTAACCCCTGATTGAGCCTTAAGCAGTCTACTCACCTGCTTTTTCTTTAGGCTCTAAACAGAACAAAAAAGCTGAAATATCCCTTTTGTTAATGGCGAGGGACTGCTCCCTCTTATAGATAGGCTACGTGTTAGTTTGTAAATTTCGCGCAACACAATGGACTTTACAGGCACCAGAAGACAACTGTTTCTTAAAAAAATATACATTTTATTACAAATAATCCTAAAACCTAGATCTATACAATCCCACAATGAACCTGCTAACCAAATTGCACTAATGTCACCAGCTAAAATAACACCATATTA
>BLSH010422154.1:106564-118978 GCA_018402905.1 Glandirana rugosa
CACCGGAAAGTGGGCAGTGGGTAGTCACTGGTGGAGGTCAGTGGGTAGTCACTGGCACTGGTCAGTGGGTAGTCACTGGTGGTGGTCTGTGGGCAGTGGGTAGTCACTGGTGGCGGTCAGTGGACAGTAGGTAGTCACTGGTGGCGGTCAGTGAGAAGTGGGTAGTCACTGGTGGCGGTCAGTGAGAAGTGGGTAGTCACTGGTGGCGGTCAGAGGACAGTGGGTAGTCACTGGGTCACTGATGGGTGACGGGTGTCTGGTGGTGGTCACTGATGGGTGACTGGTCACGGTCACTGATGGGTGACTGGAGGTGGTCACTGATGGGTGACGGGTGAAAGGCCACAAATGACTGGCGGTGGTCAGTGACGGGTGACACGCCACGGTCACTGTCGGGTGACACGCCACGGTCACTGTCGGGTGACACGCCACGGTCACTGTCGGGTGACACGCCACGGTCACTGACGTGTAACAGGCCACGGTCGCTGACAGGTGAAGGCCACGGTCGCTGACGGGTGACAGGCCACGGTCGCTGACGGGTGACAGGCCACGGTCGCTGACGGGTGACAGGCCACGGTCGCTGACGGGTGACAGGCCACGGTCGCTGACGGGTGACAGGTGGACTTTATGATGACAGTCTGAAGACAGGTGGACTTTATGATGACAGTCTGAAGACAGGTGGACTTTATGATGACAGTCTGAAGACAGGTGGACTTTATGATGACAGTCTGAAGACAGGTGGACTTTATGATGACAGTCTGAAGACAGGTGGACTTTATGGGGGGTATATGGGGTGACAGGTGCATGGGGGGGGCAGAGGGGGATATGTCAGTGTGTTTTCACTTCACAGATCAGTAACTCACTGATCCCAGCTCTTCTCTACTCACACTATACTCTGTGTGAGGAGAGAAGAGCTGGTAACAGTGAGTTACCGCTCTGTTTACATGGCGGCTGATACCAGTGTTGGTGACAGGCCGTGTTCCCTAGGAACACGCCGCCACCGACGTGCACGCGCAGTGCGCTCCCGATCGCGCGCATGCGCCGTGCGAATGGGTGAAATGCCGTTTGTGATCAGCCGTGACTTCCTTACGGCCGATCACATGGTGAACAGCCATGGCCAATGGCTGTTCACCCCCGTCGGTGACGCGGCGTGTCCTGGGGACACGCTGACACCGACAGAGCCGGGATGCGTGCGCCCGATCGCGCGCAATCCCGGCTTAAAGGGACGACGCCATATGACGTCGTCCCAGAACAAGAGTCTTACCGCTCCGCCGTCATATGACGGTGGGCGGTAGGCAAGCGGTTAATCACCACTGTTTTTTTTTTTTTTTGCTAAACAAAATTGTTATAACATTTTGCAAAGAAGTAATTTTTTATGGTATGCACTGATGGGCACTGCTGGGGCTTCACTGATTTTCAGAGCACTGATGATCAGTACCCTGATTATCAGTGTAAACGGTGTGTTGACAGATTTGCTGGCTATTGGCTTTCCTTTCCTCACACAGACAGCATGTGGGGAAATGACTGCAGTTTACCAGCAAGTCTGTTTACATGTGATCAGATGTGGACACAGCTGATCACATGGTAAAGGGCCGCTGTGATTGGCCCTTTACCGCATTCTGTGATCAGCTGTGTCCTAAGGTCACAAAGCGTGCCCCAGAGTGCGGTAATAAGGTGGTTAATGGAAATGTTCACCTTTGTGAACATGTTACTGTACATTTTTCACCCATATTTAGGGTGTAACATGTTCATCATCTGCCTACTATAAACACTTCTTCCCCTACCAGGGTGCTGATGAGCATTCTAGGCTTTCATTCATCTTCCTGTCATTCAGTAACTGCCTGCCTGTATCGGATGTACGGGCAGACAGTCTGCAGGAGCCTGGCATTACAAATCTGCTGATCACATGTGCAATGCTTAACAGGCGTCTAACAAAAATAATCAAATAATAAATATGCATTTATAATGTATTTCTTTTTAAAGGTGAACTTATCCTTTCCCACATTTCCAGTATGAAAAACTGACAAGCGGACTTTCTAAACCAGCAGTTGGATCCTGAAGAATGGTCCCTTCTCCCAGAGGTTTCACAAAATCTGTTTTTGGTGGACTCCAGATGTAGACCTAATGTCCAGAATCGACCACAAACTGAATAGGTTCAGTCACTCTGCGGAATCCGTTAAACCTGATTTGTGCAAGTCACTCCCACCCCCCTCCACCCCGTTTCAAGCTCCTGCTTTGGACAGGTGGCAGGTGCTTGAAAGGAGGAGTGGGTAGACGCATTCCAGTCACTTTTCATTGCCCTAATTTGGCTTAGGAGGGCATGGTTCTCAGACATAGTTGGACACTCTGTGGGTCCAACAGGATCATCTGGACCTTCTCTCTGAGTCTTGTGTTCCATTCTGCTTTATGGTCACTGGTCTTGATGGCTTGGCTGTTGTGGCCCTAGTCTTGGTGGACAGGGATCTTGCTAATTTCGTGATTCACACTTTGCTGAAGGCCAGAAGACCACCTTCTTATAGGAATTACCCCCACAAATCCACATATAAGCATTTATATTTACTTTCATTCAAGAAAACTGATTACTTTTTTTACGAGACTGTTTACACTTGCCAATGCAGAGAATACATATATTAATAGTGTACACTAGGGCTTTTTTTATTATTATTTCAGGTACTTGTATAGCGCCATCAATTTACGCAGCGTTTATATATATATATATATATATATTGTACATTCACATCAGTCCCTACCCTTAAGGAGCTTACAATCTCTAAGGTCCCTAACTCACATTCATACATATACTAGGGCCAATTTAGACAGGATCTAATTAACCTACCAGCATGTCTTTGGAGTGTGGGAGGAAACTGGAGTACCCGGAGGAAACCCAAGCAAGCACAGGGAGAACATGCAAACTCCAGGCAGGTAGTGTTGTGGTTGGAATTCGAACCAGCAACCCTATTGCTGCTAGGCGAAAGTGCTATCCACTACACCACTGTGCCGCCCAGTGTTGTTAAAAGTAATAAAAGCAACCTTCTTCTAACATGGAATAAATATTTAAAGGAATGTTTCTTCGCACTTCTTAGTGCAAGCCTTTAATTTCCTGTCAATTTTATTTCTCCTTACTTCGATGGACACAGCGCCTCCTTAATCTTGACCAGTGGGTTATATCGCCTCTGCAGGAGTAGGACTAGGCAGAACATAAAACTTGACTACTCCCCATGGACTGTCCTCAGTTCCTGTATAACCCCCTCCCTGCTCCAGGTACTCAGTATTTTTCTGTCTAGTCAGGAGTAAGGACCTAGCTCCTTGCTGGCATCTTTTGGGTGATAGCAATGTTTTATTTTTTCCTTCCATGCATCTCCTGGGAAAACAACAATCAACTTCTGGGCTGGGCGATGTGCTGGATAATCTAGATCCAGTGGTCTTCCCAGTCCAGCCAGCGAGCACGCGCTAGGTCGGCCGCGACACAGCTTCAACGGACGGAGGCTGGCCCGCGAGTTAAACGTCTCGCAGGGTGGCATACGACCGGGCCTTGGTCCTAGTCGCATCGTCACCTTGGCAGCCCCCCACTTCAGAGGCAAAGGTCCTGTCTGGAGCGATAACCACAGCCGTGGAAAGGGTAAGTATAGTCCCCCTCCTGTGCAGGTCAATAGGAAAGCGGAGTCTGTGGCGCATAACATGTTCACCATGGCAGGTTCGGCAATGCGGCCGACCCTAGCTTCGGCCCTGGTGTCTCAGACACTGACTGAATGGGCCAAGCTTTTGCGCCAAGGTCTGGGTAATGAGCAGGTTCCTGCTGCTTATGTTGATCTTGCGGACCAGTTGGTCCAAGGACTGCAATTTGTATGTGATGCATCTTTGGATGCGACTCCCCTCCTGTCAAAACTTTGTTTCAGCGGTAGTGATTAGATGTGTGCTATGGCTTAAGAACTGATCGGCAGACCAAGCCTCTAAGAAAGCGCTCATTGATCTGCTCTTTCAAGGCATTCGTCTGTTTGGGGCTACCCTGGATAACATCATTAAGGGTGTCGCATAGGGGAAGAGTACCTTCCTGCCACAGTCTAAGAAAGGGAAAAGGCCCCATAAACGTGGGCCTTCCTTCTCAGCACATAAGAAATTATTTTGGGCCCCCGGGACTGCAAACAAGGGAAACAGATCTTTCAAGTCTTTCTCTGGTGGTTCCAAGCAATCTTGGTCTGGTAAAACTAGAGCGGACTTCCCCAGTCCCACAGATGAGACCCCTTAAACATGAAGGTCTGCCCCATTACTGGGGTGGGGGGACATCTTCACTGGCTTCTGGCCTCGTGTGTCATGCCTTGACCGGGGATTGATCCTGGGACCTGTGTTCTTGTGGTCGGCTCCTTACTGCCTTAGCCACGGAGTAACTACAATCTTAGTGGAGTGCTGGGTATCTACTGCTTTCGGATGGTGACTCTGGCTCCACCCAGTGGCCAGCTGTAGGCAGTCACCTCAATTAGTTTCCTATAAAACCGCACTTCCCCTTCCTGTCCTTGCCCGAGTATAGGTTTAAGTTTCTCCTAGCCGTTATACCTGATTGTTCCTGTTACTAACTTTGCTTGTTCTCGACTATGCCTTTGGGTTGCCCAATTGTTGCCAGTCCTTGCCCATCTCTGACGCTGTGTCTGGTTTATCCCTTGGACCTCTGCCCTGATTTACTACTAACCGTGAGTCTTTTATTTATTATTGTTCCTTGATTGGGATTGTTTGCACTCATCATAGAGGTCCCGGAATTCTGGCTGCAGGACCACAACCATCCTCCACCTGATACTGGGATAACAAGTCTACTGGTCAGGAAACCAGAGTAACGGAGTTCCTGACAGACCTAACATCGTGGACCTCCTTCATGAGCATCAAGGGGATCTACGAGATGAGTCTTTTGGTGGTTCCCAGAAAGTGGGGCAATGTTTAGTTTGTCCATTTCAGGCTGTTTAGTTCCTGAATCTCCTCGTGCAGTTAGAATTCCTGCAAAGATTCAGGTGACATCTGGACTACCTAAGGTCCCCCCTCTCCCTGTCCAGGGAATTGGATTACCTAGGTCTGATTTGCATTCTTACCAGGGTGGTCCTTCTTCTGGACAAATTTCAGGAACCACAGGCTGTGGTTCACTGACTGCTGTCTCAGACAGCTTTCTCTTTCCGACTTACATACAGGTTCTGGGTCAGGTGGTATCCACCCTGAAGACAGTTCTGCTTGTGCAGACCTGCATGCAGTTCCTTGAGCAGGTTTGGTTCCACAGGAGGATACAGAGGTTCGTGGCGAGGTCACGGGTGCCTTTGGTAGATGCCGCAGTTGTCCTAGTGCCACTGCGGGGTCAACACCTTCCTCTTCTTTCGCTGTGCCTGGGAAGGATCGAGGATGAAAGTCTTATCATTCTGGTGGCCATAAACGTCCCTTGGGGGCTGCGCCTCAGGGAGGACCCAGTTGTCCCAAGGGCCAGGCTTCCATCCTGCTTTACAGTCGCTGGTTTTAATGGCTTAGCTATTAAAAGCCAGGTACTGAAGTATAGAGGTTTGTCTGGATCAGTGATCCCTACTATGTTGAAGGCGAGGATGTCGACTTCAAGCAAGATATACCATTTTATGTGGAAAGCGTTCATTTCTTTGTGTGAGTCGATTTTTTGCTCATCCTCGCTCCTTTTCTATAGCTCGGATCTTGGCCTTTCTTCAACGGGACGTTGAGAAAAAGTTGGTCTTGAGTACCATCAAGGGCCAGGTATCTGCCTTGGCAATCTTCTTTCAGTGACCCCTAGCCACTAGTCCGGCATGTGGCTCCACCTGTACGGTCTCTTTTGCCGCCTTGGGATTTGAACTTGGTACTCTGTCCTCCAGAGACCTCCATTTGCAAATATTCTGGAGATTCCCTTATCTACAGTATCCCAGGAGGTGGCATCCTTGGTGGCTATCATTGATTTTGATGCCTGTAGGGTGTCGGAGTTGGCAGCATTATCCTGTCATGCCTCCCTATTTAGTGGTCCACAGAGACAAGGTGGTTCTTAGTCCCTGTCCATCATTCCTACCTAAAATGGTCTAGGACTTCCATTTGAATGAGGACATTGTGCTGCCGTCCTTGTCCTAAGCTGGCTTATCCTAAGGAATTTGCTTTGCATACCTTGGATGTGGTTTGTGCGATTCAGGTGTATCTGGCAGCCAAGGAGTCCTTTCGGAGGTCAGACTTGCTTTTTGTGGTTACACAAGGACCAAAGAAAGGGCTGGCCGCATCTTCAGCTACCATCTCCAGATAGATTAGACAGACTTTGACTCAGGCCTATTCTATTAAAGGTCAGGTTCCTCCGTTACCTGTCATGGCCCATTCTACTCAGGCACTTAGTACTTTTTGGGCCTTCCGCCATCAAGCGTCAATATCGCAGGTGTCCACTTGGTCGTCGGTGCATACCTTCACCAAGTTCTACAAAGTATTCTTGCATCTGTGGATGCTTCTTTTGGCCGCAAAGT
This sequence comes from Glandirana rugosa, assembly GCA_018402905.1. Classification (NCBI taxonomy): domain Eukaryota; kingdom Metazoa; phylum Chordata; class Amphibia; order Anura; family Ranidae; genus Glandirana; species Glandirana rugosa. Next base: position 113,035 of record BLSH010422154.1, read on the forward strand.
TTTGCAGGCCGCTGTTTAATTGGGGCTGTTCCCTCTTGAGGGGTGTTTGTAGTTCAAATTTTTTATTTTTCAGATGTGGTTCCTGTGACCCAGATAAGGCTCCTGTGTCCTAGTTGGGGCTCTTGTGGTTAGCCTTGGGTTATTTTCCTCACCCCTTATTTTATTTTGACACTGCTTTGGGACATCCCACCGGTCAAGATTAAGGTGGTGCTGTGTCCGTTGATGAACTAAGGAGAAAATAGGATTTTTTTACTCACTGTAAAATCCATTTCTCTGTGTTCGATGGACACAGCACCCACCCCTCTATGCAGTTTTAATACTTCTAATACTGCTTGCTACTAAACTGACTACCTGGAGCAGGGAGGGGGTTATATAGGAACTGAGGACTGCCCATGGGGCATAGCCAAGTTTTATGTTCTGCCTAGTCCTACTCCTGCAGAGGTGATATAACCCACTGGTCAATATTAAGGAGGCGCTGTGTCCGTTGATGAGCACGGAGAAATGGATTTTACGGTGAGTACAAAAATCCTATTCTTTGAGACATAGTAGTAGTATATCAGCCTTTTATTTGGTCTACTAGTCCTAATTGCCTTTACTAAGAAAAACTTGAGTAAAGACCTTTTCTTTCCAGTTTGGTCATACAGCATTTATGTAACAAACAAGATTTTTTTGGGAATGCGTGTGTGTGTTTTGAAAATTGGATCAGAAAAGCTCGCCTCAGACTATGAAACTGAAATAGCTTTTTCTCTATATACACATTATGTCTTTTGCTAGTGTGTGCTAACTTTTATAGGATGACCGACTGAAAGAGCCACTGCAAAGACTAAAACTGGCCATCAGCAATGTGATGCCTGGACAGCTCAACCGGTACCAAGAGGACTGCCAGGCACATCAGGCCAAAAGTACAAAGTAAGTGTTGTTTTTGACTGACGTTTTTCTTTACTGGTCTATACCCCCTGTACTTGTACAAAATAACCTTTGCCTTACTGTCATACTGTGGATTTCTTCTTTCTTTTCACTCTGCTTGGTATGAAAGAATTTGGGTACATGTAAACTATTTCACTTGTAGCAAAATAATAAGAAAAACAGCAAGGTTGCCAAGAATGATTTATGGATTTTAAATTTAATCGTGAAAATAATTTTGTGTCATTTTCTGTCTTAGAGCAGCCAATTTATGGCTTGTGACCTATGTTTAAAGCAAAACTACATTTTATCTGAGCACCACAAACCAAAAACGTTATTTAATCAATTTTTAATGTTCAAAGCAATCTCATCGTTCTATGTCTCCATGTTTTTTTGTATGGAGAAATCACTTTGAAAAAAAACCCCGTAACCTTTCTGGCCGTGGCCTTGAATAAGAGCAGATGATTCATGTAGCATTAACTTCCTGGAATCCATCTGATTTTAGTTCAGACATGCAATCAGGCTGATGTACTTAGCTAAGAAAACCCATCCTGAAGACTTCTGGGGTGTATGACATTGTTTGCCTAAGCCACAAAAAAGATATACTTTCCGATCTATTTCTTGCAAGCTGTGTTCTGTCATTTATACTGCACTTTTCCTCTTCTGTTCTGTTCCTACCGGTCTTTACAAAGTGCTATTTTCTCTGTTTGCATTAAGTACTGCTTTATGCTCATATTCCAATTATCACTAAACTTATAATTTGTTGTTTGACCTTATACACACCTTCAGCATTGCATTAACTGAGCTTTAAAACAAGTCTGCACTGAACTCTATAATCAGAGGCACTGTGGAGCAGTTCATCTTTGCAACAGAAACCTTGAAATACTTAGCAACTCGACTGCCCCTCCCAGAGCACCTATATTGTGTTGAAGTCAGAGATTAGAATAAAGGACACTGCTAAGAGTAAATGGAGATGGGAGTTGTTTTAGGGTGAGCTGAGGTACTTAGAGAATTGATTTGAATGCTTATATGCGTCTGCTGTAAATTTTTACAGGATGATTTTGTTCCATCGTGTCTGCAGCTTTGGAGGGCAGTAAGAGCTTCTTGTAAAGCTGGAATGAGCAGGGCATGGGAACTGCAGCAGCTGCTTAGCTTATTTAAAATTATGACAGGCTGACAGCAGCTCCCTCTGTTTGCATGTAGTCACACACAGAGCTGGTATTTGCAATTAGGGACTGATGTCCAAGCCTGGATGCAGCTGACTGCATCTAGGCTCGGACATCCATTCCTTATCCTCTGTGTGCGGTTACATACAAACCCAATTGTCACGATGAAGACCACATTTGCCTATGCAACTAATGACAGACTGATATCAGCTGCCACTGTTTGCATGTAGCCACACACAGAATGGTTACCTGTAAACGGGCATGTAAATGTGGTCTTAGTCTGGACAATTGGGTTATACTAACACCTGTAGGAGTAAAGAGCTAGGTACAAAGCCTCAGCCTAGGGGCAGTATTCTGCCTTAGGTCAAACTCTGAGTCTGGATCAAGGAGAGGAGTTTTTTTGCATCAGAAGGATTCTGGTCATGGTTGCAGTTGCCCCTTGGCACTTGCCAGTTGGTCCACACCTCTTGTCTCAAGGACCCATTTATATCCTGCTTTGCAGGCATTGGTTCAACAGCCTGGGTGCTGAGTGCCAGGTACTGAAGAATTAAGGTCTCCCAAACAAAAAAAAGAGGACATAAGAGGATGAAACAGAGTACTAAGTTGCAAAACAATTTACTCAAAAATTATCAAAAGCAGTAAGGATAAGTGGTCTTTCGGATACAATCAACCTGATTATGGTAAATCTATGTAAATGGAAAACAAATGGAGAGTTTTCTGTGTATGCATGGAAGAGGAAACCACTCCGAGAAATTTTTCAGAGGCATCTGATGCTCCCAGCAGGTAACCTAAAGATCTGTCTGGAGCGACAGGCTTTTTCTTAGTCCTATATTACAGTACACTGGATAGTATTTTGAAATGAGCACTGGCAAAGATGTAAAGACAGCCCAGTAAAACCGCTCCCACTCCCCATATAGCTCCATCTTTTTGCTGTTCTTAGGAGAGCAGACATCTTCTCTCTGCTTTGTGAGAAGCATTTTTTTTTTTCTATTTACTATATTTTTTTTCTCTATCAAAATTCTTCAGTTGCTGCAGAGCCACTAGGGGTCCTGTCTGCAGCTTTTGGAATGGCTGCTTCTCTCCTCTTGCCCTGGGGGAACATACCCACCAAGAAGATGATGCGAGATCGGTCAGTAATGTCATCTTCTGGTCATTGGATCTTGCATCCGGAACTTACTTAGGCACATGGTGCAATGCATTTAGTTGGCCACAGGGTGCTCTACAAGCCCAGAGCCGAAGGCCACCTGTATAGTGGAGCCCAGTACTCTGAAGACCTTTTAAAGAGTATATCTGCCTAAAGGCAATTATTGTACATTTATTATTGTACAAGATTTATATAGCACCAACAGTATAGAGATGAAAGGCAAAACATTTGTGTATAGATATAAAAAAAATATTATAAATACTGTCCCCCCCCCCCCTCATTTTTCCTACACCCCCCTCTTTTTTGGTCACATTCCCTCTGTTACTGCTGTTCTGAACTTGGGGGAGGAGATGCAACAGCACACTGAGCTTCCTAGTGATTGGCTGTACAATGGGTCGTGTCAGGACAGGTCTGATCATTGGAGGAGAGCCGGCTGAGTTCCCAGCATAGCTTGAGAACTGACCATGTTGTGTTCTCCTGCTTAGCGTGGTCAGTTTTTACTAGGAACCTTGAGGGGAGGCAGGAACACCAGGAATTTCACACAAAGGAAGCATAACAAAGAGAATAGGATATATATATATATATATATATATATATATTTTTTTTTTTTTTACAAGTACATGGTACAGCAGGCACATATTATTATTATTATTATTATTATTATTATTATTATTATTATAATATAGTATTTATATAGAGCAGACAGTTTACGCAGCGCTTTACAACTTGAGGGTAGACCGTGCAACTACAGTGCACTTTAAAACAGTAGGAATTGGAGAGCTTGTTAGCTGGATAAGCCTGGCAGCAGCGTTCATGATGGACTGAAGGAGGGATAGCCTATTTAAAGGTAAGCCAATGAGCAGGCAGTTGCAGGAATCGAGACGAGAGATGACCAGGGAGAGGATAAAAAGCTTTGTGCTGTCATTAGTTAGGAAGGGGCGTATCTTGGAGATGCTGTGGAAGTTCAGGCGGAAAGCTTTGGACAGCGACTGGATGTGGGACCGAAAGGATAGTTCAGAGTCCAGGATTACACCTAGGACCTTGGCATGGGGGGACGAGTTGATAGTTGAGCCATTGATTTTGACAGAAAAATCAGGGGAAGATGAACATGGGGCATGAAATATGGGCTCGGTTTTGGATTGGTTGAGTTTGGAGAAGTGATGAGTTTTCTGAGGAGGAGGGGTGGTCCACTGTGTCAAAAAAGGAATGCACCACAATGAAACCCATGGTACCACATCCCAAAACATGAAATGAAAAATGGAGAACTCCCTCTAAGGGTGGCACTGTGTCAAAGGCAGCAGAGATATTCAGGAGGAGTAGTACAGAATAGTGTCTGTTGGTAATAGCCATTATTAGATCGTTTGTGAGTTTAACCACTTGCCGACCGTGTCATGTAGAAACACGGCTGCAAGGTGGACTCCTTATTCTGGGAAGTCGTACTAGAATGTCCTCCCAGAATCGCGCTCTTTACCACGTGATCGCTCCGTCAAATGATGGAGCGATCACATGTAAACAATCCTGCGGATATCGGGCTTGTCTCCCCTCTCGGTACAGTGTGGGGGGAGAGGGGAGAGATCTGATGTAGCAGCGCTGTGGGCAGGATCTGCAGTGCCCACTGCGCTGCTATGTGCCCATTATGTGCCACTCACAGAGCCATCCATCCAGCCATCATCCTCATCGATCCAGCCATATCCTCATCCCTCATCCCTCAGCCATCATCATCCCTCCTCATCCCTCATCCTTCCAGCCATCCTCCTCCATCCAGCCATCCTCATCCATCCATCCATCCAGCCATGCTTGGCTATCCCCGTCCGTGCTCAGCCATCCCTGTCCGTGACACATCCATGCCACTACACTGCCCATCAGTGCCACTATAGTGCCCATCAGTGTCACTACAGTGTCATCCCCGTCCATGCTCAGTCATCTCACCCCGTGACACATCGGTGCCACTACACTGCCCATCAGTGCCACTATAGTGCCATCAGTGCCCCTAAAGTACCTCACAATCTCACAATAGTGTAATAGGCACACCCCTGACGGTGCTCCCTGCATGTTGGACTTTTGTATGTGGCCAGGCTGTGTAAAAGTCTCACACTTGGTATCGCCATATTTGGGACGAGTAGCAGAATATATTTTGCGGTGTAATTTTTGCTAGGTATATGCTATGTGTTAGAAATATTGTATAAATGGACAACTTTGTGTAAAAAAAAATGTGTTTTCATTTTCTTTCCCTATTTTACAAAAACTAGTGGAAAAAAATTACATGTTCAAGCGCTCCCTGTATGTAGGGCCTCTGTATGTGACCAGGATGTGTAATAGTCTCACACATGGGGTATCGCCATACTCAGGGGGAGTAGCAGAATGTATTTGGGGTGTAATTTGTGGTATGCATATTTTGTGTGTGAGAAATTACCTGTTAATATGACAATTTTGTGGGGGAAAAAAAAAAAAAAAAAAAAATCTTAATTTTGCAAAGAATTGTGGGAAAAAAAATACAACTTCAAAAAACTCACCATGCCTCTTACGAAATACTTTGGACTAACATCAAAAAGAACTAGGCAGTGAAAATCCACTTCCATACAGCTGTCACAAAGGACACTGCGGTACTACAAAAAATGACACCATTGAATGCAAGCACAATATACAAAATAAAGCAAAACTGGATAAGATGGTAGACCTTGACCAATTAAAAAGACAACGTTGTCTATATCGGGGCGGGGGGGGGGGGGGG
>BLSH010422154.1:182996-217955 GCA_018402905.1 Glandirana rugosa
GCTAGAGCAGCGAAGCCGAGACCTTCCTTTCATGAGAAGGGAGGGCACTTTAGGAATTATAAAAATAGGTTGACACCCGGTTTGTCTGCGGGAGGGACTTTCCCGTCCAGACGGTCTCGAAAGAAACTTCGGACCAGCGGGCTGGTTCTCGCCTCGGTGTCGTGGGCGGACTATTGTTAACTTGTTTGTCTGTAAAAACTGTTATACCCCTCTTCTAGGTTTCGTCGTACCGTATACATCGCCTCTGGGAGAAGGTTTACAACGTGAGCGACATGAAGTCGGACACGAGTAAGTGGTCTGATTGATCACGCGTCGCGCCGTCGCACGAGTACTTCTCTGACACGGCCTGCCCTTTCAGGGAGGGCGTCTGTTTGGCCCACAGTTGGATAAAAATATTAAGGATTTCACGGGAGGGAAGAGTACTTTCCTTCCAGAGCCGAAGCGACGAGATCGTCGTTGTAGGTAGGGTCCTGTCTCTTCTGGTCAGAAGAAGTTTTTTTGGGCGCCTGGCCCAGCGGGCAAGGCCGGGAAGGCGTTCACGGGCCACAGCAAGAGGCCCTGGCAGCGTAAGTCCGAAAAAGCGGAGGACAAGTCTGCCTCCACATGATGGGGTGCCCCCACCCGCCTCACGGGTGGGGGGCCGGTTTCTGGGGGTTGCAAGCAGCTCTCTGCCCCCAGAAAAGTCCTTCCCCTCAAACTTGAGGCTCCCGCAGGAGCGTCGGGGGGCGCTTCTAGGCGCCGGTCAGGCGCTCAGCAGTCAGAAGTCATCATTAACGCTGGCTTGCCGGCTGGAGTACCTAAGTCTGTTTCCTGACACGGTACAGATGGGTGTTCCTAACACCGAGCAAGCGTCTAACGCTTCAGGCTGGGCGAACCCTGTGATCGCGCCAGTGGTTCTCCTTACAGTTCTGTATACGGGTGTTGGGGCTCAGGGTGTCGACTTGGGAAGCGATACCTTACGCCCAGAACACTCGGCTCCTGCGAGAGGCAATGTTGTCGCGGTGGGACAAATCTCCTCTATCCCTGGACAGGCCGATCAGGTCCGAGTGTCAGTCCCGGGAACCCTTGGCTTGGGGGATTCAGGTTCCGGCCCTAAAGGGGGGGAGAAGTTGTCCTCCCCTCAATTGGTCGATGTATGTACCGGAACTGAGCGCGAGCAGGCTTTACCTGTCCCGTTGGACAGTGAGGCTGCGCCGCCCGGTTCTGGTTCAGTCTGTCAATGCCACGGTGGTGGCGTAGGTAAACCATTAGGGCGGAACAAGAAGCACAGCAACAGCCGCGGACGCGGCTCTGATCCTTCGGGGGGCAGTGCTTCACAGGCCTCGGGGTCAGTATCGGTTGCTGTACATTTTTCCTCCTCTAGGGGCTCTACCGCGGGTAGTACGCGGGGTAGAGGCGGGGGGAATCCCGACAATTCTGGTAGCTCCCGATTGGCTCCGACATCCTTGGTACGCCGACGTAGTACAGAGGGTGGCGGAGGCTCCGTGGCATCTTGGAACCCCCGCTCTTATAGAGTATCCAGAGTACTTTTTTTTTCAGTCATTTTTACAGCAAGGACTGGACAAGAACCTGACGTTAAATATGCTTAAAGGGCAGATTTCGGCCCTGGCGGTTCTTTTTCAACGGCCCTTGGCGTCTCATTCGTTGATCCGTACATTTGTACAGGGGGTACGTCATGTGGCTCCTCGGATATGGTCACCTTTTGCACCGTGGGATTTGAATCTGGTGCTTTCTGTGTTGCAGAAGCCACCATATGAAAGGATTAGGGACATTCCCTTATAGTTATTGTCGCAGAAGGTGGCCTTTCTGGTGGCTATCACATCCGCCAGGCGGGTGTCGGAGTTATCTGCATTATCCTGCAGGTCACCTTACTTGGTCCTCCATAAGGACAAGGCAGTTCTGCGGCCTTCCCCTTCGTTTCTTCCAAAGGTGGTTTCTTCCTTTCATTTAAATAAGGATATTGTTCTACCCTCATTGTGCCTGCACCCGTCACATCCTAAAGAATTTGAGCTGCATTCTTTGGATGTGGTGAGGGCCTTGCGGGTGTATTTAAGTTCTACAGCTTCCTTTTGGAAGTCTGATTCTTTATTTTTGCTGACGGAAGGGTCGCGCAAAGGTATGGCGGCCTTGTCAGTTACCGTATCTCGTTTGATACGGAAGACCGTGACTCATGCATATGAGATTCGGGGTAAGGTTCCCCCGTTCCCAGTCACGGCTCATTCCACCAGGGCAGTTAGTACTTCCTGGGCGTATAGACACCAGGCTTCGGTGTCTCAGGTGTGCAAGGCAGCTACTTGGGCCTCAGTGCACACGCTTACGAAGTTTCACAAAATTGATGTTTCGGCATCCTCGGATGCTACTTTTGGCCGCAAGGTATTGCAAGCGGCAGTATAGGCGCGGTTAGCGCCGCCTGAGAGGGCATTTTTCTGTTGGGTACAGTTGTTATGATTTGCCCACCCCTCTTGATTGGCACAGCTTTGGGACGTCCCCATGTGTCATAAGAAGGATGCGTCTGTCAGTGAACGGAAGAGCAAAAGGGATTTTTTGTATAACTTACCGTAAAATCCTTTTCTCTGAGTCCACTGACAGACGCAGCACCCACCCCTCTGCGTTGGTTTTGTACGGCTTGTTACGAACTGATGTGCTATACGGAGCAGGGGGATTATAAGCTAAGGTGAGGAAAGCCCCCTGGGAGGGGCCAACCTACACTTTTGTTTGTTTTGCCTAGGCTACTCCTAGTAGGATGAGCATAACCCCATGTGTCATAAGAAGGCTGCGTCTGTCAGTGAACTCAGAGAAAAGGATTTTACGGTAAGTTATACAAAAAAAATCCCTTTTTTTTGGGCGTTTCCATTGTCCTCGTGCTCCAGTACCTTCAAAAGTGCAAGAGGTAGTCAAGAAATGATATGTGCAACTCATCCTCCTAGAACGCTTGATGGTGCTCCCTGCATGTTGGGCCTCTGTATGTGGCCAGGCTGTGTAAAAGTCTCACACATGTGGTATCACCATATTCATGAGGAGTAGGAGAATGTGTTTTGGGGTGTAATTTGTGGTATACATATGCTGGGTGTGAGAAATAACCTGTTAACACATGACAATTTTGTGAAAAAAGAAAAGAAAAAAAAAATTATTTTGCAAAGTATTGTGGGAAAAAATTACAACTTCAAAAAAATTCACCATGCCTCTTACTAAATACCTTGGAATGTCTACTTTCCAAAAAGGGGTCATTTGGGGGATATTTGTACTTTTCTGGCATGTTAGGGTCTCAAGAAATGATAGGCCATTAGTACATCAGGTGTGATCAATATTCAGTGATTGGCGCCATATCTTGTAGACTCTGTAACCTTCACAAAGACCAAATAATATACACAAATTTGTTTTTTTTTTTTTTTTGTTTTTTTACCAAAGATTTGTAGCAGTATAAATTTTGGCAAAATTTATGAAGAAAAATTACTAATTTGCAAAATTGTATAACAGAAATGAAGAAAAATTCATTTTTTTACAAAATTTTCTTTTTTAACCACTTGACAACTGGGCACTTAAACCCCCTTCCTAACCACACCAATTTTCAGCTTTCAGCACTCTCACATTTTGAATGACAATTACTCAGTCATGCAACATTGTACCCATATGAATTTTTTGTCATTTTCTTCACACAAATAGAGCTTTCTTTTAGTGGTATTTAATCAGTGCTGGGTTTTTTATTTTTTGCGCTATAAATGAAAAAAGACCGCAAATTTTGTAAAAAAAAATTGCATTTTTCTTAATTTCTGTTATAAAGTTTTGCTAATTAATAATTTTTCTTCATACATTTTTGCTAAAATTTATACTGCTACACATTTTTGGTAAAAATAACCCAAATAAGTGTATATTTGGTATTTGAGAAAGTGGAGTCTACAAGCTATGGTGGCAATCATTGAAAATTGATCACACCTGATATACTGATGGCCTGTCTCATTTCTTGAGACCCTAACAAGCCAGGAAAGTACAAATACCCCCTAAATTACCCCTTTTTGTAAATTAGACATTCCAAGGTATTTATTAAGGGGCATGGTTAGTTTTTTGACGTAGTCCTTTTTTTCCCACAATTCTTTGCAAAATGAAGATTTTTTTTTCCCCACAAAATAGTCATGTTAACAGGTTATTTCTCTCACGTGGCATGTGCATACCACAAATTACACCCCAAAATACATTCTGCTACTCCTGAGTATGGCGATACCAAATATGTTAGACTTTTACATAGCCTGGCCCAACATTGAAGTAGCACCTTAAGGCGTTTTTGGAGCATAAATTACGCATCTCATTACTCAACCACCTATTACATTTTTGAAGGCCCTGGAGCACCAGAACAATGGAAACGCCCACAAAATGACCCCACTTTGGAAAGGTAACACCCCAACGTATAATCTATGAGGCATAATGAGTCTTTTGAATGGTTCGTTTTTTTCCAGAAGTTTTTGGAAAATGTGGAAAAAAAATGAAAACGCATTTTTTTTCCACAAAGTTGTCCATTTATAAGATATTTCCAACACATAGCATGTAAATATTGAAAATGACACCCCAAAATGCATTCTGCTACTCCTTCTGAGTATGGCGATACCAAATGTGTGAGACTTTTACATAGCCTGGCCACATAGCCTGGCCCAACATTGAAGTAGCACCTTCAGGCGTTCTAGGAGCATAAATTACACATCTCATTACTCAACCACCTATTACATTTCTGGAGGCCCTGGAGCAGCAAAACAATGGAAACGCCCACAAAATGACCCCATTTTGAAAAGCTAACACCCCAACGTATAATCTATGAGGCATAGTGAGTCTTTTGAATGGTTCATTTTTTTCCAGAAGTTTTTGGAAAATGTGGAAAAAAAATGAAAACGCATTTTTTTTCCACAAAATTGTCCATTTATAAGATATTTTCAACACATAGCATGTACATAGCAAAAATGACAACCCAAAATACATTCTGCTACTCCTGAGTATAGCGATACCACATGTGTGAGACTTTTACACAGCCTGGCCACATAGAGGCCCAACATCAAAGGAGCACCATCAGGTGTTCTAGGGACATATATTATGCATCTAATTTCCTGACAACCTATCACATTTTTGAAAGCTCCTTATATTTCTAAGATATAGAATGTACATACCAAGAATTACACCCCAAAAAACATTCTGCTGAGCAAAGGGCAAACAAAAGATTACCTGTGGGTTTAGTAGTGCCATGGTCCACAGGAGGACAGCCCTGATCCAGGCAGCAGGCAGGGACGTGGTCAGCGACAGCGAACAGAATTGTCCAGGCAGCAGGCAGGAATATTGTCCATAGTCCATGCAGGCAGGGGTACTGTCCATATACAGTCTAGGGTCAGTGCAGTTGGAGATATTTCCGGCAGTGCCAAAATATTGATCCTGGTAGTAGGCAGGAACAGGATCCATAGTACGGGTAGCAGGCCAGGAAAGAATGGGGACAGGGGTAGAGGCTTCTTCCACCCAAATCGCTTTGAAGTCTCCAGACCCTAATCCGGAAATGAGAAAACTAAAAATGTAGTTTTTTCATCCAGAAAAACAAATTCTGGAGCCCCTCACATATGTGAGACCCCTGTGCATGAATCCCATTACTCCAGCAGCAGGCTAAAAGATCAGTCCAGGAGGTAGGCAAAAAAACGTGGTCAACCAGTCCAGGGTCAGTTCCAGAGCAGGCAGAGGTATGTTAACATTAGGCAGAAGAGTGGTCATATAGCAGGCCAAGGTCAGTTCCGAAGCAGGCAGATGTATTTTTAGCGTGAGGCAGAAGAGTGGTCGTATAGCAGGCCAGGGTCAGTTCCGAAGCAGGCATATGTATTTTTAGCGTGAGGCAGAAGAGCGGTCGTATAGCAGGCCAGGGTCAGTCCGAAGCAGGCAGATGTATTTTTAGCGTGAGGCAGAAGCGTGGTCGTATAGCAGGCCAGGGTCAGTTCCGAAGAAGGCAGCGGTATGTGCAGTGCAGTGGCATAAGGGGTGTGGCTGTAAATGACAATTACGTTTACCATACTTCACTAATAATGTAGTGAAGTATGGTAACGGTGGAAACAGTATACAGAGGCCTAGTTGAGAAGGGCATTGGGGACAAAAAAATAGTGTCTCTTCTACCTCCACTTTTGGAGCACACCCGGCATTTTTTCTGGCGTCTTTGGCCTGTTTCACGCAAGGGGAGCTTTTCAGGAAAGTGCCGTTCTTGTAGTCTGCTCACTGCATCCGAGCGAATGTTTTCTTGTGGGCCTTCAGGGTACACTAGGGTGGTGATGACTTCTTCATGGTATTCTAGAAAGGATATGGGGTTCTGGGTTGATTTTTGGTAAATAATATAACTATTATACATGGCCAAACTGAAAAGGTATATGGAAACTTTTTTGTACCAGTGGCGGGATTTTCTTGTGGGAACGTAGGGTTCGATCATCTGGTCATTGAAGTCGGCACCCCCCATGAACAAATTATAATCATTGACACAAGATGGCTTCCGGATTGTGCCTTCTCTCCTCCTGGGGATTTCCTCATAGGTGTCGTCGTGTACTGAAGTTAGCATGTGGACGTTCCGTCTGTCCCTCCACTTGACAGCCAATAGCTCCTGGTTCCGCAAAGACGCCGTCTCCCCCTTTTGTAGCCTTTCATGAACGAGCCTTTGCGGGAAGCCCTTTCTGTTGGCTCGGACCGTACCGCATGCTGAAGTCTGCCTCAGGTAAAGGTTGCGGAAGAGGGTCAAGCTTGAATAAAAATTATCCACATAAAGGTGGTATCCTTTTCCAAGTAGTGGATAGATGAGCTCCCAAACAACCTTTCCACTGGCTCCAATATATTCAGGGCATTCACGGGAATGCAGTTGGGTGTCCTTTCCTTCATAGACCAAGAAGGACAGATGTATCCGGTGGCTCGGTCACAAAGTTTATATACCTTTACCCCATATCGGGCCCTTTTGCTGGGGATAAACTGTTTTATGGCCAGTCTGCCTGTGAATTTTACAAGGGACTCGTCAATAGAGATGTTTTGGTTGGGGGTATATAATTGGGGAAATTTTTCAGAAAAAAAATTTAGAAGGGGGCAAATTTTAAATAATTTATCGAAAGCTGGGTCATTGCGGGGAGGGCACTGCGCGTTATCATTATAGTGGAGGAGTGCGATGAACTGCTGGGCATAAAGGTTGCACTGGGCCACGATGGATGACAGAAAGTCCTCAGTAAAAATTAAATTAAAAAAATCAATTAGTGCAAAACCTTAGGTGTTCACCTGGACACCTGGCTGGGCGGTAAAAAGAGGGAGGTTTGCTGCTCCGGAACTAGATGGAAACCACAGGGGGTTCTGTAGGGCATACGGAAGCCTGGCATGGGTACTTGGCTTTGTTGCAGTGGCACTGCACTAGAGGTGATGGCATTGCGGTAGATGTGGATGGCACTGCACTACTTGTAGTAGCCTGCTGCTCCTCACCAGAACGCCTTCGTTTTCTGGGCACCAGTTCTTCTTCCTCCGATTCTGAATCAGACTCACTGCTTAGAATGGGCTCATAATCAGAATTGGAGGCAGACTCAGAGAGCTCCCTGCTGCTCTCTTCGCTCAGGCTCAGAATCTGGTATGCCTCCTCAGCAGAATATTTTTTTGCCATACTGGTGCGATGTGGATACACTGATGGGCGCTGATGAGGTTGCACTGATGTGCACTAATGTAGATGCACAAATGTATCACTGATGAGTACTGTAGTAGCACTGATGAGCACGTTAGTGGCAATAAAGGCACAGGTGGCACTGATGGGCACGTGGGGCACTGCGGTGACACTGAAGGCACAGATAAGCACTGTAGTGGCACAGATTAGCACAGGTAGCACTGATGGCACAGCTAAGCACTGTAGTGGCACTGATGGGCACTGGTGGGCACAGGTGGCACTGTAGTGGCACTGATGGGCACTCTGATGGCACAGATGAGTACTGTAGTTTGGCTGAGCACTGCAGTGGCACAGGTGGCACCTATGATCACTGGTGTGGCACTGATGTGGCAATGATGGGCACGTGGGCCACTGCGCTGACACTGAAGGCACAGATAAGCACTCTAGTGGCACTGATTAGCACAGGTAGCACTGATGGCACAGCTAAGCACTGTAGTGGCACTGATTAGCCCAGGTAGCACTGATGGGCACATGCGGCACTGTAGTGGCACTGATGGGCACTCTGGCACAGATGAGTACTGTAGTTTGGCTGAGCACTGTAGTGGCACAGATGAACACTGGTGTGGCACTGATTGCACAGATGAGCGCTGTAGTGGCACTGATGGGCACAGGTGGCACAGATGGGCACATGTGACACACTGGTGGCACAGATGGGCACATGTGGCACTCTGGTGGCACAGATGGGCACTCTGGTTGCACTGATGGCACTGTGGTGGCAGTGATGGCACTGTGGTGGCACAGATATGGCCCTGGTGGCACTATCAGCAGAACTTGAAATCTGCTGGGCACTATAGAAATGTCAAATAACTCACTGAATGTCACTGCAGGGCATCGATCTCTCTCTTCTCCTCACAAACTGGATCATTGTGAGGAGATGAGAGAGCTGACAAACTCGATGACCCTGCAGGGCGCGCGATTCTGGGAGGACGTTATTACACGTCCTCCCAGAACAATGGGTGCCACTTGCGGCCGTGTAACTACGTTACACTGTCAGCAAGTGGTTAAATTATAGCGCAAACAATAAAAAACCCAGCGGAGATTAAATGCCACCAAAAGAAAGCTCTATTTGTGTGAAAAAAAGGACGCAAATTTCATATGGGTACAGTGTTGCATGACTGAGTAATTGTCATTCAAAATGTCAGAGCACTGAAAGCTGAAAATTGGTCTGGTTGTTAAGGGGGTTTAAGTGGTCAAGTGGTTAAATTGCGCCCTTTTGAGAAATAGTGAAAATCTGGAGGTTTCCCTTTCTCACAGCTTTCAGAATTTGTAAAAGATCCCCCAAACCATACATTTTCTGACAGCACATGGCCAGTAGAATAAAAAGAAGGTGCTACAGATATTTGCGCAAATGTTTATCAAATCAATATTTTCGCTACACTAAAATCATTAATAGTGGATTCATACATGGCATGAATGTACAAAACTCCTGCTACATTCCTAGTAAATTTAAGGCCTCATACACACGGGCGTTAACGCCACATTTTTCAGCTGCTTTTACAGCTTAAGAACGCCACACCATGTTATTCTGTGGCCGCATATACACGTTGACGTTTTTGAGCTGTAGATGGCGTCGGTGTTCTTAAGCTGTAAGAAGAACCCAGGACCCGCACGGTCTGAAGCTGCAACGTTATGGCGTTTTTGAGGCTGAGCCGGCAAAAACGCTCAATGACGCGGCTTAACATATACACAGCGTTAAGGCTCGTCAGGTGTTCTATTCAAAATCAATGGTTCCCTATGGAAGCCCATTGATTTAAATAGAAGTCGCACCAGAAGTCTGATCATGATGATCCAATTTGTGGCGCGACTTGTGTGCTGAGGATTTTGAAAGGGAACCCCCACAAAAATTAGCTTGGGCCCCCCAAGAGGTACCAGACCCTTCGGTCTGGCATGGATTTTAAGTGGAACCTCCACGCCGAAGAACGGCGTGGGGTCCCCCCCACAGTCCATACCAGACCCTTATCCAAGCACATAGCCTGGCAGGCCAGGAAAGGGGGTGGGGACAAGCGAGCAGGCCGCATGCCCTCAACATGGGGAGTATGGGTGCTTTGGGGCAGGGGGGCCCTGCTCCCCCATCCCCAAAGCACCTTGTCCCCATGTTGATGGGGACAAGAGCCTCTTCCCGACAGCCCTGGCCGTTGGTTGTCAGGGTCTGCGGGCAGGGGCTTATCGGAATCTGGAAGCCCCCTTTTAACAAGGTGGCCCTAGACGCCGCCCCCCACCCTATGTGAGTGAGTATGTGGTACCCGGGATGTGACGTCATAAGGGGACTGCGGCTCGGGATGACGTCAGCAGGTGGCCCCGTCCCATGCTAATATAAGGCAATGGTGCAGCACGGACCCGGCATTCGAGTGGGAGAGAGCGACGAGTCAACATCTCCAGAAGAGAGAGGGAGAAGCCAGCGGAGGAGACAGCGGCAAAAGAGCAGGAGACAGAAGACCCCGCAAAAGAGCCGAAGAAAGAAGACAGAGAGGGGTGAATTAATAAAGTATTCTAAAAAGCTTTGTAGTGTTTTTTTGTACCCCATACTCATTCACATAGGGTGGGGGCCGGCATCTAGGGTCCCCCTTGTTAAAGGGGCTTCCAGATTCCGATAAGCCCCCGCCCACAGACCCTGACAACCAATGGCCAGGGTTGTTGGGAAGAGGCTCTTGTCCTCATCAAGATGGGGACAAGGTGCTTTGGGGTGGGGGGCGCAGACCCCCCCTGCCCCAAAGCACCCATACTCCCCATGTTGAGGGCATGTGTCCTGGCATGGTCCGGGGGGGGCGGCGCTCACTCGTCCCCACCCCCTTTCCTGGCCTGCCAGACTGCTTGCTCGGATAAGGGTCTGCTATGGATTTTGGGGGGGACCCTACGCCGTTCCCTTTCAAGATCCTCAGCACACAAGTCGCGCCGCAAGTTGGATCATCATGATGCAACTTCTATTGAAATCATAGCGAACCATTGATTTTGAATAGAGGCAGAGAAACTCCGCTGAAAGCTAGCGCGGAAAAATGTGCAGTGATGTCAATGTATAACGCTGATAAAATCACATTTTTGAAGCTGCTGTTTTCCTGGTGTTGGTACCAACGTTACAGCTCGTTTTTTTAAATGTAGTTGTGTATGAGGCCTAAAAGTTAAAACTGTATTTAGTTAATAAATAACAAATATTTGTACGTTTTTAAATAGCACCTTTTTGTAAAATGGTGAAAACTGAAGGTACGCAAAAATGTAAAAAACAATTTACTCCGAAGGTTACCATTTTTCACTTACAGCTTTTAGAATTTGAAAAGACCCCTCGAAACTAGACATTTTCTAAAAGCACATGACCTGTAGAATAAAAAAAAGTGCTACTGATTCTTTGGGCCCCGCAAGAATTGCGCAAATGTTCACCATATTGCTTTTTTCACAAAAAATACGCTAAAATCATTCATAGTGCACATAAACACAGCAGAACTTACAATATTCCAGCTAAATTGCTACTAAAGCATCATTCACATGTGGCATACTAAAGTGTATGCCCATGGAGGGCCATGTTTACCCACACAGGGATGCACATGTGTTCTGTGCATCCCCGTACAGGTAGTGCCATGTGCGTCAATTTGGATGCACAGGCATAGCTGCTGTTCCCAATCTGACATACGTATGGGTGTGGGTACATGACCCGGAACCCAGACAGTGTGAGCTCGGACAAGCATGTGGACCTAAATGGATGTAAAATTTTGAGCAGCGGCTCTGTTCATGCAGTTGCTGCATCCCAAATGACATCAATGGGGCTGCCTGTACAGAGATGCATGGGACACCTGTGCATCCCCGCAAAGGTACGCTGTGTATGCCCTGTATGAACAAGGCTTTAGGCCCCTTTCACACAAGCACACCGATCAGGTCTGCCTGTCCATTTTTCAGGCAGGCCCAATTGGACTACCCATTGTTCTCTATGGAGAGGCTGATCTAAATGGCCATGTGTCCTTTTACACCCACCTGCATATGATCCAGTCCGCTAAAAACAGACTGATGGGGATCCCATTCTCCATCCATCTTGCAGATCAGATCAGATGGTATCCGATGGAAATGGACAGGTGGTCCGTTTCAATCCGACCACCACATGGAGAACAGTGGCCTGTGTCCGCTCTGCATCAGCGGAGCAGACATGGACCTGTCATCTGCCTGCTTAGCGGGGATCAGAGTCCACTCCATGTGAAAGGGGTCTTACCAGGAGCGGCCAGTCCATTGGGGGCGCTAAAGCACTGCCCCCCTGCAGGGTGCTGGACTCATAATTTTTGTATGAGTTTTTCTTTTCAAGCTGCATGATTTGAGTCTGAGGCTCTAATTGGCTTGAAAAAGGTTGGGCTCAGGGCGGACCTGGGGGGTGTCTTTGTGTGTGTGTGTGTGTGTGTGTGTGTGTGTGTGTGTGATATTTTTTTTATTTTTTTTTTTATTTAAAGCAGCACTTTACTTGAATGAATTGTGAATTTGAATAGAGATTTCTCATTTGTTCATAAAATGACAGTCCGATACGTAGTAACACTTGCTGTTTACTATGTATCAGCTGTCAGTGGAAATAGGAATGATCGCTGCCTATGTCCACTGTACTACAGGGGACAGCTTGGTAAACACGTTTAGCAAGCCCCAACTTCACCCCCACCTGCCCTCGCCGCTCTCCCCACCCTGACAGCTCGCCAGAGCTTAGTGCAGTCAGAAGCTACAGGCGGCGGGAGGGAAGTAGGGATGTTGCAGGAGCAGGCATAGATCGGGGGGACACATCTGGATCCCCCTAAGCCCCATGCAGCACCTGAAGCTGGCGGGAGTGGAAGATGAGGGATACCGGCTAGTGAGGGTAGCTGGGGGGGGGGTCGAATCTGGTGGAGGGGGAGTAATCAATGCTGAGGGGGGGGGAGGGGGGTGAAAGGTATAGGAAAGGAGAGCGGGGGAGTAGTTTTAGGTGGAAGGGAGCAGTGGGAGGTGGAGAAGCAGGGGGCAGAAAAGTGGCTGCATGGGTGGGGAGGTGAGGTCAAATTTGAGGTTAACAACTGATCAGTGGGTTTTAATCCGCTGATCAGAGTTATAGAATTGTTCAGTAGAGTCTGCTGAACCATTCTGCTACAAGTTTATGGTCATTGAAGTGACCATGAGCTTATAGGGAGAAATTAGGTCCGTACGCTGGGCACCTGCAGGCACTTCTGACCTGGCAAGGAAAGGGTTCAAGCATCTGACCACACTGAAATCAGTGTGATAAGATGCTTTCCCAATGGCGCTGTTTATATCCGGCGAAGCTGAAGTCACGAATTGCTTGCAGCTTCCGGTTTCTTAGGCCATAGAGATGATTGCAGCAATTCTAGTCTCCCATCTGCTCTATGGTTAGCTGGCGGAACCACCGACTGCATTCTTGGGTTCCCCAGTGGGACAGGAGAGCCCAAGAAAACCATGAAAGATGGCGGGAGGGGGTGGGGGACGTTCCCTCCCACTGCTTGTAAAAGCAGTCTAGTGGCTAATTAACTGCTAGGATTGATTTTTACATGAAAGCTGACCACCGGCTAAAAAGAACAATACCAAGATGATACATAAACCTGCAGGCATCATTCCGATACAACCACTCAAAGTCCAGCAACATACCAGTACGTCGCTGCTCCTTGTTGGGCATATATTGTAATGTTATTTTTTTTTTTCATGCAGCCTGTGGGCTGAATGAAAAAAGAGAACCTAACATATTTCTCCATTCACATCGATTGATCGGAGGTATGACCACCATTAGAGTACCACCCTGCATCCACCCACTTCTAATGATGGGCATACATGCACTGTTCTCTTTTTTTCCTTCAGCCCATGGGCTGAATGAAAAAAAAGAGCCTAACAGATTTTTCCATTCACATTGATCGATGTGGATGACAAAATCTCTGCCAAGAAAAGTGAATAAAAATATATGCCGAAGCATAGGGGCAATCCACCCCTATTTCCACCCCTGCCTCTATGCTTCGGCGTATGCCCCTTTTTTTAACTGTGGTGCTGAAATCACCTCCTACAACGCTGGAGTCCCGCATTTATGTATTGTGAGAGCAAACTCTGTTGCTGTCAAAATAAATAAATCAGTGCTGCACCTGAATGGCGTACCTGCAAAGCAAACAATGATAACAATAAAACGCAGTATCATCAAAATATTAACTCATATGCCGAAGCATAGGGGCAACCTTATGCTTCAGCATATACAGTATCTCACAAAAGTGAGTACACCCCTCACATTTTTGTAAATATTTTATTATCTTTTCATGTGACAACACTGAAGATATGACACTTTGCTACAATATAAAGTAGTGCGTGTACAGCTTGTGTAACGGTATAAATTTGCTGTCCCCTCAAAATAACTCAACATGCAGCCATTAATAATATAAAATAGTGGTGTCACCAAAAATTGCCTATTCTAGACCACTTATCAGCGCACTTATGGAGACCTGAGTCTCTAAGGGGAACGAGTCCAGATGAGGATGGGACCTATAAAGCTGCCGTTATGAAAAAATATAAAACATAAATAATACAATGCACAAAAACTATGTGACTGTGCCTAGCCACCACCCTATAGTGCAAAACAGCGCTATAAAAGTCCCAATTATATTTCCACACACGATAGGAAAAGAGGGCACAGTCCACAAAGGAAGCCAGGTGTCTTGATATAAAGATGATCAGTATACAAACAGAGTCCAATCACCCGGAAAAACCAACTGTATCACCCGGTGTAGCATGCAGGTTCACAATCTGCTTACCAGAAAGTGAGAGCAACAGAGACTATCGGCATTCACTATTTAAAACAGCTACTATCTGAATAGAATCCATTGAGGTCCATGCTTAGTTTGCTCTTACTATAGAACAGAATTTAAATATAAGCCTTGTGTGGCAGCTGTCCAGTCTGATAGAATATCACTAAGAGGAAATCCCTTTTGTTATTCTGAAGAAATCATTCATTGATTTCTTCAGAATAACAAAAGGGATTTCCTCTTAGTGATATTCTATCAGACTGGACAGCTGCCACACAAGGCTTATATTTAAATTCTGTTCTATAGTAAGAGCAAACTAAGCATGGACCTCAATG
This sequence comes from Glandirana rugosa, assembly GCA_018402905.1. Taxonomy (NCBI): domain Eukaryota; kingdom Metazoa; phylum Chordata; class Amphibia; order Anura; family Ranidae; genus Glandirana; species Glandirana rugosa. The sequence continues at coordinate 197,747 of BLSH010422154.1, forward strand.
GATTCTATTCAGATAGTAGCTGTTTTAAATAGTGAATGCCGATAGTCTCTGTTGCTCTCACTTTCTGGTAAGCAGATTGTGAACCTGCATGCTACACCGGGTGATACAGTTGGTTTTTCCGGGTGATTGGACTCTGTTTGTATACTGATCATCTTTATATCAAGACACCTGGCTTCCTTTGTGGACTGTGCCCTCTTTTCCTATCGTGTGTGGAAATATAATTGGGACTTTTATAGCGCTGTTTTGCACTATAGGGTGGTGGCTAGGCACAGTCACATAGTTTTTGTGCATTGTATTATTTATGCAGCCATTAATGTCTAAACTGCTGGCAACAAAAGTGAGTACAGCCCTAAGTGAAAATGTCCAAATTGTGCCCAGATTCAATATTTTGTGTGGCCACCATTATATTCCAGAACTACCTTAACCCTCTTGGGCATGGAGTTCACCAGAGCTTCACAGGTTGCCACTGGAGTCCTCTTCCACTCCTCCATGATGACATCAGTGTTGGTGGATATTAGAGACCTTGCGCTCCTTTACCTTCCGTTTGAGAATGCCATACAGATGCTCAATAGGGTATAGGTCTGGAGACATGCTTGGCCAGTCCATCACCTTTACCCTGAGCTTCTTTATCAATGCAGTGTTCGTCTTGGAGGTGTGTTTGGGGTCATTATCATGTTGGAATACTGCCCTGTGGCCCAGTCTCTGAAGGGAGGGGATCATGCTCTGCTTCAGTATGTCACAGTACATGTAGGCACTCATGCTTTGCTCAATGAACTGTAGCTCCCTAATGCCGGCAGCACTCGTGCAACCCCAGACCATGACACTCCCACCACCATGCTTGACTATTCAAAACACACTTGTCTTTGTACTCCTCACCTGGTTGCCACCACACACGCTTGACACCATCTGAACCAAATAAGTTTATCTCTCATCAGACCACAGGACATGGTTCTAGTAATCCATGGCCTTAGTCTTGTCTTAAGCAACCTGTTTGTGTGCTTTCTTGTGCATCATCTTAGAAAAGGCTTCCGTTTGGGATGAAAGCCATGCAGACCAATTTGATGAAGTGTGCGGCGTATGGTCTTGAGCACTGACAGGCTGACCCCCCACCCCTTCAACCTCTGCAGCAATGCTGGCAGCACTCATACGTCTATTTCCCAAAGACAACCTCTAGATATGACGCTGAGCACGTGCACTCAATTTCTTTGGTCGACCATGTCGAGGCCTGTTATGAGTGGAACCTGTCCTGTTAAACCGCTGTATGGTCTTGGCCACCGTGCTGCAGCGAAGTTTCAGGGTCTTAGCAATCTTCTTGTAGCCTAGGCCATCTTTATGTAGAGCAACAATTCTTTTTTTCAGATCCTCAGAGTTATTTGCCATGAGGTGCATTGTTGAACTTCCAGTAACCAGTATGAGAGAGTGACAGCAATAACACCAAATTTAACACACCTGCTCCCCGTTCACATCTGAGACCTTTTAAGGCTAACGAGTCACATGACACCAGGGAGAGAAAATGGCTAATTGAGTCACTTTTGTTGCCAGCGATTTAGATATTAATGGCTGTGTGTTGAGTTATTTTGAGGGGACGGCAAATTTACACTGTTATACAAGCTGTACACTCACTACTTTACATTGCAACAAAGTGTCATTTCTTCAGTGTTGTCACATAAAAAGATATAATAAAATATTTACAAAAATGTGAGGGGTGTACTCACTTTTGTGAGATACTGTATGTTCTTTTTAAACTGAATACATATGTAAAACACAGTAACAGTACAGCATAACCGTAGAATGACATAACTGCAAAGCAAACCCGTTAAGACAGTAACAATAAAACATTACAGTATAGCATAAAATACGGTAAAACAGAGCAGAACAATAGAGAAAAGAACAATAAAACTACAATTATTTTGGGATATATATATATATATATATATATATATATACAGTATGTGTGTGTATATATATATGTATGTGTATATGTGTGTGTGTGTGTGTGTGTGTGTATATATATATATATATATATATTTATATATATATATATATATATATATATATATATATATATATTATCGTTTTTTTGTTTTGTTTTTTTACACTTTTATTGTAACTTTGAACGTTCCAGTTTTGGGTCTCTCAAAATGTGGCCATCTAACATCTTTCGAGACCCTGTGTGAATTTGTGCCCTAGGACTGTGTCATGCTGCACCCTATGCTAATACTCCTCTAGTGTGTGCTTGCGACTGAAACAGTCCCCAATGCAGAGACCAGGTTGGTCAGGGCATGAGGAACAATAATAGCAGGTGTCACGCCTATGTCAGTGTTTTCTACAGACCCGACATCATCTTTGGGGTGCTCTTTGTGTAGAGGTACCAGGGAGGACATCCTGAAAATGCCTCTCATGCAGCCGGCTCTCTGCATCTGGATTGGGATATTGGGCCACAGAACCTTCTGTAAACAGATGAGTTGTGATCTCTTCCTGAAATTTTAGGAAGGATCCAGTTCGCCTAGACGCTTTGTATAGTACATAAGCGTGAACAGAGCCAATTGGAATGGGTATACAGACACTTTTTTGTACCAGCATCTGGCCTTATGGGCAATTAAGCACGACGCCATCATCTGGTTGTTGAAGTCCACCCCTGCCATTTTAAGGTTGTATTTGTGGACACATAGGGGCTTCTCAACAACACCAGTCACCGTTGTAATTTGGACTGCCGTGTCTGCGTGAATGGAAGACAGAATGAAAACTTTCCGCTTGTCCTTCCATCTCACTGCAAGCAATTCATTGGACCTCAAGCAGGCTCTCTCCCCCCGTCTAAGTCGAGTATCTAAAGCCATTGAGGAAAACCCCGGCGCTTAGATTACACGGTGCCACATGCGACAAATTGTAATTGAAAGGTGTCTAAAATATGGCACGCTTGTATAAAAATTGTCCCCGTATAAATGATACCTTTTTCCAAACAAGGGTGACCTCAAGTCCCTAAACATCTTGCCGCTGCTCCCTATGTAGTCTGGGCAGTTGGAGGGTGTCACACTTCTATCTTTTCCCTTGTAAACCAGGAAACTATATTTCTAGCCTTTTGCCCTATGTCAGAGCTTATACATCTTGACCTCATATCTGGCACACTTGCTGGGGAGAAACTGTTTAAACACAAGGTGGCCACAAAACTTAATAAGGGATGCATCAACGCAGACATCTTAATCAGGGATAAACATGGCTGCAAATTGTTTGTTGAAGTTGTTTACGAGGGGCCGAATTTTGTGGAGCTGATCATATTCAGGGTCACCCCGAGGACGACAGAGTTCATTGTCGTTGAAGTGCATTAACCGCATGATTTGCTCGAATTAAGTCTTGGCCATGGCAGCAGAGAACAAGAGCTTATAGGGAATTGGGCCAGTGGACCAATATGACCGCAACTCACTTTTTAGTATTGCCCATGAGGAGGGATAGGCCCAGAAAGGTCTTCAATTCGGGAACCGTTCGTTTTCCAGCCAAATTCTCTGGCAAGTGTCAAATTTGGATTTGCGGCGATAAATTAACCAGCATATAAATTGCTTGGTCCACAATAGATCTGTACAAAACAGCTTATAACTGTCAAGGGAAGTAAAATCTGCTGTTTCCACCTGAATTCCAGGTTGGCCAGTGAATGGGGGAAGTACGGATGCTCCAGAAGTGGTAGGCTGCCAATCGGGAGTTGCACATCAGGAAGGACACTATGGGCTCTACAAGCCTGTGTTCAAATTCTTGGTGGCTGTGGGACACTACTTGTCACATAGTTGGTGAGGTTGGAAAAAGACACATCCAGTCCAACCTGTGTGTGTGCTTATATGTTAATAGTACATTGTATGCCCCTGTATGTTGTGGTCGTTAAGGTGCCCATCGAATCATTTTTTGAAATTATCGATGCTCCCCGCTGAAACCACTGCTTGTGGAAGAGAATTCCACATCCTTACGGCTCTTACAGTAAAGAAACCTCTATGCAGTTTAAGGTTAAACCACTTCTCTTCTAGTGTTAGTGAATGGCCATGTGTCTTTTAAATTCCCTTTCACTGAAACGTTATTCCACTATTGTGAGGTCACCAGTAAAGTATTTGTACATTAAAATCATATCCCCTCTCAAGCATCTCTTCTCCAGAGAGAATAAGCTCAATGCTTGTAGTCTTTCCCCATAGTTGAGATCCTCCAGTCCCTTTATTAGCTTTGTTGCCCTTCTCCAGACCCTCCCCAGTTCCTGCACATCCCTCCTGAGGACTGGTGCCCAGAATTGGACAGCATACTCAAGATGCAGCCGGACCAAAGTTTTGTATAGTGGGAGAATTCTTGTTTAATCTCTGAAGTTAATCCCCCTTTTAATGCATGCCAATATTATGATATTCTGTTTGCTTTGCTTGCGGCAGCTTGGCATTGAATGCCATTGCTGAGCCTGTCGTCTACTAAGACCCCCAGGTCCTTTTCCATTCTAGATTTCCCCAGAGGTTGACCTAGTGAGTAAACTGCATTCATATTTTTGGCACCCAAATGCACTATTTTACATTTTCCAACATTAAAGTGGAAGTCCAGTCAAAAATGATTTTTTTCCTATTAATATGTTAAAAATCTTTGATATTATTCATTTTGTGGCTGATTGTTTAGCTTAGAAAGTCTTATCTAAGCTATACAACCAGTTTCCTCCTGCTCTTCACTGACAACACAATCTCCCTTTATCTGAATTTGCTAAGTGGTCTTTCACTTTCTAAAAAGGTTGTCAGGTGGATTTTAGACAGGCATGCCTAGAGCTGCCCAGCCCCACCCAACCCCATTCCCATCCCTCCTATCCTTCACCGAACATGATCTGCTCCTTTCTTCATAGCCTCGTTTTGGCTGGCAGCTTCTCCTGAGAGAGAGAGGGGGGGGGGGGGAAAGGCAGGCTTTGGAATTATGTTATGTTTGTTAGAAACTGTAAGATAGATTACAATGCAACATGGTGCAGATCTTCTAGTGTGTATAACCACGTGCTTTCTGCATGGCACTGTAATAGCACTGTGATGGGCACTGTGTGCCTTTTGTTTGACATTTTGGCCACTAGGTAGTAGTGCGACTCGCAGGTAGAAAAAGCACCTGGTTGTGGGAGACTGTTTGGATCACTACAAAAAAAAATGAACTTGCTAGTAGGGATAAGGCGTGACTCTAACGCTGCAGTTTTGTGTGTTGTGTTTTGGAATTGACAGTGATCTACTGATCCTGCACTTTATGTGGGCTGGGCGGAGGGGCTAAATGCAGGTACTGGCATGTGTCTGGCCTGATCCTGCTAATGCTTCATTTTTGGGTACACTATACTACTGGGGACGCTAATATAGTTCTGATCAGATCAAAGCTATTGATCCGTTCAGACACTATACTAGCAATGGAGGTATATAGTGTGTGTGTTAGTGTTCCTGGCACTGATCTGACTTTGTCTGGGATTGACGCTACCACTATCTGATGCTAACGCCTAACTGATGTCACCCGTAACACTAATAAAGTTATCAGAAAATAGTTCTGTATACTATACTAATGACACTGTTACAGAGTTACCGGGGGGGGGGGGGGTGATCAAGTGGCTAAACCCTTTTTAGGGAAAATGGCGGGTACCCTGACGCTATACAAACTTGACACTAATACAGTGATCAGAAAAAAATAATCTGTACACTATACTAGTAACACTGTGACGGGTGAAAGGGTTAACTGGGGGGCAATCAAGGGGTTAAACCTTTATTAGGGAATATATGGGGAGTACCCTAAACCTATCTGGCCCTACCACTAACTGCCCTAACGCTGTTTAGTGTCACACGTGACACCAATACAGTGATCAGTGAAAAACCTGAAAACTGCACTTGGTGACACTGTAACAGGGAGTGAAAGGATTAACTGGGGGGCTATCAGAGGGTTAAACATGTGCCTATGTGTACTGGTGTCAGTGTAGTGCTTGGTGTACTCACAGTAGAGGTGTTCTCCTCGCACTCTGGAACCGAAAAGGGCTCCAGGAGGGAAAATGACATCACTTCCTGTGTTTACATAACACAGCAGAAGACGGCCTGTCATGAGCCAGAACCGATCAGCAGGTCCAAGCCAGAAATCATTGGCCTGGACCTGAAGATCGATCGTTTCTGTAGCGAATGCAATCGCCCCAGAGCAGCCCCTACCCGCGGGTGCGAGTGATGTACGGGCATGTCAGTTTGCGCAGCTGAGCCGCCTTGACGCAGTAAATCTGCGAAAGGCGGTCGGCAAGTGGTTAAGAGGCCCAAGTCCTCTTTAATTCCCAATGTAATTTCTTCCTTTCAACGTATCCAATCTCTGCCCTGTGCCTAAACATCTGAATGATTTTCCCCCCATTGTATGGTTGTGGTATGCACTATTGGAGTTTATCTCTATTGGAGGTATATCCTCTTCTAGGCAGTCTGTTTTGTATTCCTGAAGGCCCCTGTAGCAGTCAGCCAGCTTCTCGTTCCTTAATTTTTTGGTCAAGGGCCAAAAGGCTTTAGTTTTGCAGATCTGCAAGACTGTTCTCTGTTTTTGGTTTACGTGTTCACTAAGAGCCCTTTCACACTGGCGCTTCCCGTCCATTAGCGGTAAAGCGCCGCTAGTTTAGCGGTGCTTTACCGCTATAATAGCAGTGCTTTGGCGCCGATATCCAGACGGCAGCGGGGCACTTTTAACCCCTAAGAAGGAGTTAAAAGCGCCGGGGCACAGCGCTTCTGAAGCGATGTGCCGGCGCTCCCCATTCATTCCTATGGCAAGGGCGGTGGGGGAGCGGTGTATACACTGCTCCCGCACTTCCCCAATAATGCTGCTTGCAGGAGTTTGTTTCCTCTCCTGCAAGCACGCCACCCCAGTGTGAAAGGACACACTGCGTTTAATGGAGAGGCGCTTTACAGGCGCTATTTTTTGCTAAATAGTGCCTGTAAAGCGCCTCAGTGTGAAAGGGGTCTTGGGCCCTTTCACACTGAGGCACTTGTAAACTGCAAGTAGAACACTGAGCACTTTTGAAGAGCTTTTCAGGTGCTTTTGAAGAGCTTTCCATTCATTTCAATTGAGAGGAGTGTTTTTGGTAATAGGTTTTCGTGACCTGTTCAGTTAGCGTTTTTTAGCGTGAAAGCGCCTGCAAGGTGCCTCAGTGTGAAAGGGCTTTTACCAGATGGACTTTAAGGCCTCAGCAGCCCATGGTTGAAGGAAAGAAAATTGCATAATGTATGGTCAGCCTTAAGCTGGATACACATTTTCAAAACCATATAATATGAGGTCAAACCTTAAGAGTTTCAGGCAGGCAGGCCCTTGCTTTACATGATTTTGGTAAATCTAAAGGAAATCAGACCACAAAAGTTGGTCTTAGACCCCATGCACACTTTCCAACTTTTGTGGTCTGATTTCCTTCAGATTTACCAAAACCATGAAGTCCAATCACAGCCGGTCACATGATTTCTACAAACCACAGTAACAAGCTTTTACCTGGTCCTCCTCCTTCACACACCGATCGTGTGTGAGGAGGAGATAGCGGTAACAGCTCGTTACCGCTTACTGTGTGCACCAATCACACTGATTGCCCCCCCCCCCAGTAATAAAGAGGACCTGTTACCACCCCATCAAAGTACCTGTCACCAGCCCATCAGAGTACCCGAGTACCTGTCACCAGCCCATCAGAGTACCCGAGTACCTTCTGCAGCCAATAAGAGTACCCGAGTACCTATCTGCAGCCCATAAGAGTACCTGAGTATAAAGTAAGAGAAGACAGCCGCACTCCAGAATATTGCCGTTTATTGATAAAATCCAATGCAATACTGACAGAGCATATTGGGGGACAAACCAAGAGTACCTGAGTACTTCTCATAAAATATACATTGGGGTGCTCCAGGACCTTCAAAAGTGTGATAGGTATGAATGAAATTATATGTGTAATTTATGCTCCTAGAATGCCTGAAGGTGCGACTTCAATGTTGGGCCTCTCTATGTGGCCAGGCTGTGTAAAAGTCTCACACTTGTGGCATCCCCATACTCGGGACGAGTAGCAGAATATATTTTGGGGGGTAATTTTTGCTATGTACATGCTATGTGTTGGAAATATCTTATAAATTGACCACTGTGTAAAAAAAATAGAGTTTACATTTTCTTTCCACGTTTTTCGAAGACTTGTGGAAAAAAATGAACCATTCAGAAGACTCATAATACCTCATAGAGTATACATTGGGGTGTTTGCTTTCCATAATGGGGTCATTTTGTGGGTAATTCCATTGTCCTGGTGCTCCAGGGTCTTCAAAAGTGTAATAGGTCGTTAGGAAAATAGTTGTCTAATTTATGCTCCTAGAACGTCTGACGGTGCTCCCTGCATGTTGGACCTCTCTGTGGCCAGGCTGTGAAAAAGTCGCACATATGTGGTATCGCTATACTCGGAAGGAGTAGCAGAATGTATTTTGGGGTGTAATTGGAAGTATGTATATACGAATAACAGCGCCATACCCTTATCAATAAAAATTCATCAATCAAAAAATGTGAAAAATTAAATGTTCATATATAAACAAAGTTCATATGTAAAAAAAATGTGCTTATATAAATCAAATATAAATAAAGTTCATATATGGAGAAATTTGCAAAAATCTTGAAGAAGGTGCTCCAAAGAAAGTGCTCATAAAGTGCTTCTATAGTGCTCAAATGGACATTCAAGTGATGTGGTGAGCAGTGATAGGTGACCCCCTATAGTCCCGCACACATATCACCATTGTAATTGGAAGTATGCATATGCTGTGTGTGAGAAACAATTTTGTGTAAAAAAAAAAAAATAAATAAAATAATAATTTCTTAATTTTCCCAAGAATTGTGGGGAAAAAATACAACTTCAAAAAACTTGCCATGCCTCTTACTAATTACCTTGGAATGTCTACTTTTCAAAAAGCGGTCATGTGGGGGTATTTGTACTTTCCTGACATTTCAGGGCCTCAAGAAATGAAATAGGTCGTCAGTGCATCAGGTGTGATTGGCACCATAGCTTGTAGACTCTATAACTTTCACACAGACCAAATAATATACACTTATGTGGGTTATTTTTACCAAAGATATGTAGCAGTATAGGTTTTGGCCCAAATTTCTGAACAAAAGTGACTTATTTGCAAAATTTTATCATAGAAACGAAAAAAAAGTTTTTTTTTCTCCTACATTCACTGACAGACGCAGCTCTCCATTGACATGTGGGTTATATGCAGATCCTATTAGGAGTTAACTAGGCAAAGAAGAAAGCAAGCTGGCCCCTCCCAGGGGGCTGTCCTCTCTTCCCATATAATCCCCCTACTCTGCTCAGTACATCAGTTTTAACATGCCTAGTGCAAGGAGTTGACCTGGCTCCCTTATGGGACCTGCGGTTAGAATTTCTGCTACCGCTTTTTATTTTTTCTCAAGCTAATGAAGACTACTATCAAGAAGCCGGCCTGGGCATTGAGGGTTCCTAAAAAATCCTGTACTTTCCCCAGCATGGCCAACCGATGCGAGCCAGTCCCAGAATATAGTGGGTCCCACCGCATCGTGCCCGTTCCGTGCGGGTGGCCAGTGGGTGATCCAGTGTCCGGATGTGATCCTGTCCAGGGGCTTGTGGCCAGCAGCATCCCTCCCCAGCTGGGGAGAAAAGCCTGCGACCGGGTGGCTACCTGTTGCGCCCGTCAGGAATGGTGAGTGAGCCCCCCTCTGCCCCCCTAGGGGCGCTGGGGGGGGCGCAGGGCGATTTTGGCATTCTGCCATGCGTTAGCCACCGGTAGAGGCGGGTCGCTGGGGCTCTCCTGGGTCCTTTCATCCCTTCCTCCCCCCACTCCGCACCCCGCTAGCACTATGTGCAGACCGCCTAGGCCGCCATTTTGCCATCCCCATTTTCCCTGAGATTGTCAATACCATGCTGTGGCGCCCATTTTGCCGGAGCCTCGGTGTTCAGCAGCCCTTTGGCCTCTAGTGGATGTCCTTGGCGGCCATATTGGAGTCCCTGCATGCTGTGAAAAACGTGCTGCTGCCGTTTTTTCCTTTCACTTTTCAGGGATAGTGTTGCTGGCTGCTGACGGCGCAAGCTCTCTGGCGGTCCACAGGACGTTGCTTGGTGGCAAAGACAGCAAGTATAGCTGGTTTACTGGGGGTGCTGGTGGCGTTGGGTGCAGTCCTCCTGGGTCTCCCTGGCGTTCTGAGGGGCGGTGGTGTGTTTACAGTGTGGGGGTGCCGCTAGTGGCTGTTTTTCATTGTTTGTGCTCAATCTGTGGGTGCGTTGGCAGATGACCCTGCAGGGCCCTCTGAAGAGGACTTGGATGCAGCGCAGCCTGCGTTGGGATCCCTGGTGTCCCTAGAACAGCTGCGGGCGGTATTTGGGGAATTATTTCCCGGGGGGGGGGCGAGCAGTGCCCCGAGGGCCCCTAAAAAGCGCCCTCCTCCGCCTTGTTGTTCAGGGTAGGATTCCAAACCGGAAGTAGCGTCGGGGGTCACGGGGACCCCCGTGGAGCTTTCTGAGGGTGAACTTTATCCCTCAGATGGGGAGGAAGACCAGGGGGCGAAGGCAGCGCGCGAAAAGGCACTGATGTCTGCAATAATTGCTGGGGTCCCTGCGTCTTTGCGATTGAACCAAGATGGCGAGTCGCAGACGTCTAGTTATGTCTGCGGGACTGCCAAGCCCCCTAGGTCACCGAGAGCTTACCCTTATGATACATTTTTTGATCATTTTATCTATCAGGAATGGCAGCGCCCGCAGCATTCCTTCACCATGCCTAAGCGTTTTGCTATCCGGTATCCCTTTGAGGAAAGCTTTACAAAAAAGTGGGCGTCCCCTTCGGTGGACCCACCGGTGGCGCGACTGAACAAGGCGACGACTATTCCCCTGGAGGGGTCGCCGTCATTTAAGGATCCTGCCGATAGGAAGACGGAGGCAGTGTCTAAGGCACTTTTCATTTTGGCTGGTTCGGCCTTGCGACCGGCCCTGGCGTCTGCCATGGCGGCGCAATATCTATCTGAATGCACGGCGGAGCTGCAGAATGATCTGGACTGCGGCTGAACGCTTGAAGCGTCGCAGAAAGCGGATCATGTGTTTCACGGTATCAAATACATGTGTGATGCAGCCCTAGACCTGCTCCCTATGTTGTCCAAAATGTCTGTTTTTACAGTCATTTTCAGACAGGTCCTCTGGTTGCGTTCGTGGTCGGGTGACTACGCTTCCAAAAAATGTTTAGCGGACCTCCCCTTTCAGGGTGGCCATCTATTTGGGTCCCAGTTGGACGAGATCATTAAGGATTTCACGGGCAGGAAGAGTACCTTTCTTCCGGAGCCCAGGCTGCGAGAATTTTGCCGCAAGCAGGGACCGGTCTCTTCGGGTCAGAAGAGGTTTATTCATGCCCCTGGCACAGCGGGCAAGGGCCCGCGAGCCGGCAAGGCTGCTGCAGGGGCCGGTAAAAGACCCTGGCAACGCAAGAACGAAAAGGCAGAGGATAAGCCCTCCTCTGAATGATGGGTTGCCCCCAGCCGGCGATCCGACGTTTTCTGGGGTTCGCAGACAGGTGGACTGCCCGCATTTCCGACCGGTGGGTGCAGGAAGTGGTGTCCTCCGGGTACAGGATAGAGTTCAGCACTCTACCCCCAGACAGGTTCTTCCCATTGAACTTAAGATACCCGCATCAACGTCGGGAGGCTCTTTTAGGGGCGGTTCAGGCACTATCAGACCAGGGGGTGATCGTGCCGGTGCCTCAGCCAGAGAGGTTTCACGGTTTCTACTCAAACTTATTTGTGGTCCCCAAAAAAGGAGGGGGTGGTAAGGCCGGTATTGGACCTGAAGGCGCTAAACTTTTATGTGAAAGCGCGAAAATTCCGGATGGAATCGTTCCGCTGGGTCGTGGCCGCCCTGCATCAAGGGGACTTCCTGGCATCCCTGGACATCAGGGACGCGTATCTCCATGTTCCCATTTGTCTCCGACACCAGCGCTTTCTGCGCTTTGCGGTGGGAGATCTCCATTACCAATTTGTGGCACTCCCCTTCGGTCTAGCCTCGGCTCCTCGGGTCTTCACCAAGTTGGCGGCCCCAGTGCTGGCCCTGCTGCGGCAGAGGGGCATCGCGGTGGTAGCTTACTTAGACGACTTGCTTCTGAGAGCGGAGTCTGCCTCTGCCCTGGATGAGAGTGTATCCATCACCATGGCCTCGTTAAAGGACTTTGGTTGGCTGATCAACCTGCAGAAGTCATCATTGATCCCGTCCTGTCGCCTGGAATATCTTGGTCTGATTCTGGACACGGAGCAGGCGAAGGTGTTCTTACCCCCCAACCAAACTGCAGTCCCTACAATCAGCAGTGCGAACCTTACTGTCTCACCGGCAGGCATCATTATGGTTCTGTATGCGGATGCTGGGGCTCATGGTGTTGGCTTTCGAGGCGGTACCTTACGCTCAGAGCCACAGTCGACTACTTCAGTGAGCGATTCTGTCTCGGTGGGACAGATCCCCACTGTCTCTGGACCAGTTGGTCACCTTGAAACGTTAGACCAGGATTTCCTTGGCCTGGTGGCTTCAGGCACCAGCTTTGACGAGGGGAAAATAGTTTCTTTCCCTTACATGGTCATTAGTCACGACGGACGCCAGCCTGTTGGGCTGGGAGTGCGTCCTGGGATCTCTCTCGACCCAGGGTCGTTGGTCGGCGCAGGAGTCAATGTGCTGGAGCGAAGAGCGATCAGACTCTGTCTATCCCGCTGGACGGCGAGGCTACAAGGGCTACCGATTCGGGTTCAGTCAGACAATGCCACAGCGGTGGCGTATGTGAACCATCAGGGCAGAAGGAGAAGTGTGGCAGCGGCTGCGGAGGCAGCTCTCATTCTGCGTTGGGCAGAACTGCACGTTCCGGCAATCTCCGCCATCTACATTCCAGGCATAGAGAATTGGCAGGTGGACTTCCTCAGTCGTCAGACGCTTGATTAGGGGGAATGGTCCCTCCATCCAGAAGTGTTCAGCCAGATTTGCCACAAGTGGGGCACGCCAGACGTGGACCTCATGGCGTCGCGGTTCAACCACAAAGTGAAGTCCTTTGTGTGCAGGACAAGAGACCCATTGGTAGTGGCCACAGACTCACATGTGGCACCTTGGGGTCAGTATCGTCTTCTGTATGCCTATCCTCCCATCAAACTTCTCCCGCGCCTACTGCGCAGGGTGGAAGCGGAGGGAATTCCGATGATACTGGTGGCTCCGGACTGGCCTCGGCATCCGTGATCTGCTGTCTCGGGGACCCATATTGCACCCTGCTTTACACTCGCTGGCTTTGACGGCCTGGCTATTGAATCCCAGGTGCTGAGGGACAGGGGTGTCATTGACTCAGTGGTCCCTACCATGCTGAAGTGTACTTCGCGAAAAATGTTTCATTGCACCTGGAAGGCCTATATTGCATGGTGTGAGGCGGAGGGTTGGAACCCTCACTCCTATGTGGTGTCCAGGGTCCTGACTTTTTTACAACAGGGCCTGAACAAAAAATGGCCTTGAGTACTCTCAAGGGCCAGATATCAGCCTTGGCGATTCTTTTCCAACGCCCTTTGGCATCGCATTCCTTGATTCGTACTTTTGTACAAGGTGTACGCCATGTGGTTCCTCAGGTGCGGTCATCTATGGCTCCATGGGATTTGCATTTGGTGCTTTCAGTACTTTAAAAGCCACCATATGAGAAGATCAGGGGTATTCCTTTACAATTGTTGTCACAGAAAAGTGGCTTTCTTTGTGGCCATTACATCTGCTAGGCGGGTATCTGAGTTGGCTGCGTTGTTCTGCAGGTCTCCTTATTTGGTCCTGCACAGGGACAAGGCGGTCTTGCGCCCGTCCCCTTCTTTTTTTACCGAAGGTGGTTTCTTCTTTTCATATTAACGAAGATATTGTTCTTCCTTCGTTGTGTCCACGCGCTTTACATCCTAAGGAGATTGAGTTACATTCCTTGGATGTCGTACGGGCTCTGCGGGTGTATTTGGCAGCTACAGACTCTTTTCGTAAGTCTGACGCGTTGTTTGTTCTGACGGATGGTCCACGCAAAGGGTTGGCGGCCTCGTCGGCTACTTTCTCTCGTTGGATCAGGCAGACCGCGACTCATGCGTATTCTGTTTGGGGCAAAGTGCCTCCTTTTCCAGTCACGGCTCATTCTACCAGGGCTGTTAGCACTTCCTGGGCTTTTCGACACCAGGCCTCGGTGTCACAGGAGTGCAAGGCAGCTACTTGGGCCTCGGTGCACACGTTTACTAAGTTTTATAAAGTTGATGTGTCCGCATCTTCGGATGCTGCTTTTGCCGTAAAGTTTTACAAGCGGCAGTGTAGGCGCGTCTGGCGCCTCTTCAGAGGTTCTGTCGGGTACAGTTGTTGTCATTTGCCCACCCCTCTTAATGACACAGCTTTGGGACATCCCCACATGTCAATGGAGAGCTGCTTCTGTCAGTGAACATAGGAGAAAAAGGGATTTTATTAAAACTTACAGTAAAATCCTTTTCTCTGAGTTCACTGACAGACACAGCACCCGCCCCTCTGCGTTTTTTTCAGTCTGGCTTGTTATGAACTGATGTACTGAGCAGAGTAGGGGGATTCTATGGGGAAGAGAGGACAGCCCTCTGGGAGGGGCCAGCTTGCCTTCTTCTTTGCCTAGTTAACTCCTAATAGGATCTGCATATAACCCACATGTCAATGGAGAGCTGCGTCTGTCAGTGAACTCAGGGAAAAGGATTTTACTGTAAGTTTTAATCCCTTTTTTTTTCAAAATTTTCTCTTTTTTTCATTTAAGCCACAAAAAATTAAAAACCCAGTGGTGATTAAATATCACCAAAAGAAAGCTCTATTTGTGAGGAAAAAAAATGATAAAAATGTTGTCTGGGTACAGTGTTGCATGACTGAGTAATTGGCATTCAAAATATGAGAGCACTGAAAGCTGAAAATTGGTCTGGGAAGGAAGGGGGTATAAATGTCCTGTATTGAAGTGGTTAAACGTGTATTGTAATATATGTGAACTAAATATCCCTGTTTTACATTGCATAGTTTGCTGGGAAGGGTGTAGCAGTGTGCAGAGGGTCCATTTGGTATTTGTACCTTACACAAACAGTCTGCAGGAGTCCTGCATTGCGCAAACGCTGAATGCGGTTGCAATGCTTTCAAGGCTCCTAGTAAAAAATAAACAAACTAATAATAAATGCACCTTTTTTGTACTTGCAAAAAGGTGTGCATTTATTATTCTTTTTCTCTTACAAAGGTGAACTTATTCTTTAACTGATATTTAAAATTAGGTCTTGTCTCACTATATTACTCATTTTATATAGGAACCTCCTTTGTAACCTAGTGAAGATTAAACTGGGATGTTATGAACTTGAGCCCAATAAAAGTCAGTCAGCAGAAGATTATCTAAAAAGCTTCATGGAAACAGAAGTAAAACCTTTATGGCCTAAAGGCTGGATGCAATCCAGGTAACACCATCTGTGCTATGGCAAAGACAGATTCACTGTATTTGATTCTGAAGGGTAATACTTTTTTTAACTCCTTATTATCTTCATAGAATGTTGTTTAAGGAAAGCCGCACTGTGCATAATCACCTCACATCAGCTCCGTGAGTACATACCATTCTAGCTTCTTGTGATTAGTGTGTACTATTGTACGTTGTTTTCATCAAAGGGAAATTATAGTGTATTTTTTATTGCCTGCTTATGTAATGAGATTTGATGTCAAAATATATATTAATGTATATTAACATGATACATAGTCATGTGTATTAACATAAGATATTATAATAATAGCCATAATAGATCAACTACTGCCTGGCTGTCTCGAATAAGCACAACTTTATAAACTGCCTTCTACATGGCATTAAGTTTCGCATTGCTCCCGGATGTCTCTCATAAATTTGTTTATATTTATTTATTTATTTATTTTTTTTACTCTGATATACAAAATGAAAGGATCAGTTCACCTTTAGTAACATGTTACACCCATATTTAGGATGTAACATGCAACATGTTACTAAGTGCGCATCCCCTGCAATCAAAGCCCCCCGAGTCCCCGATGTAACAGAGGGCCAGGTATATTCTCCATGCACCCACTGTCACAATTTAAAAAAAAAAAGTGGCTGTGCGGGGTGTGGCCCACCTGGCTGCATCACTCATTCACAGAGTTCTGTAAACAGGAGAACTACAACTACCATCAGCCATTGTGACTAACTGCTTGTAGATCTCAATGAACTACCAGGGCACTGATGAGTGCTCTTGGTAGTTCATTGATGCTTCCTGTTATTAAATTTTTTGCCTGGCTGTATGATGTATGGGCAGACAGCTACACTGACCATCTCCAGGAAACTGAGATTGCACCCGCAGTCTGATGATCGTGGGGGCAACGCTTTACAGACTCATAATAAATAAGTCAATACACATGCAAAAAGATGTGTTTATTTTTTCAGAGTGAACCTGTTCTTTAACAACCATTATGAAACACTTGTTAATATGCTGCATATAGTGCTAATTTTGTGGATATAAATACTGTGCGCCAATCTTTATTCTGTGTTCGATTAAACTAAATTCACAAAATTAACACACTACACTCATTAAAAAAAGTTATTTTAACCACTTGCCGACCACCAGCAGTACATTTTCTGCAGGTGGATGGCTCCCCCAGGCACTACGACCTACCCGTATATCATGGTGGACATGCACACTGCGTGCCTCCCTGGATCGCGGTGCTCAGTATAAGGCCACTGCCAGCAGCCTAGATACCATGTGATTGCTGTGCAATCATATGACACTTGGCAAACAAGAGTCATAAATGGAATCCACCACACCAGTCATATGTTGACTTTGTACTGCACTGGTGACAGTATGTTTTAAAAAATGTGGAAGAAAACAAATTAGATTTAATTTCTTCATTTTCCCCCCAAAAATTTCAACTTCAAAAAACTTGCAATGCCTCTTATTATATACCTTGGAGTGTCTGCTTTCCAAAAAGGCTTCATGTGGGCTTTATTTGTACTGTGCTGGCATTTTAAAACCAAAGAAACTCCTCAACAGTGGGACTTTGAAGGGCTGGGATACAGAAATTGGTATAAAAGGTATAATGTTTTATTTGTAAACATCAATAAAAGTTGAATCAAAGAAACAACAAAGTCACAGTGGGAATAAAAAACTGAACCAATAAAGCATGCCAGTGGGTAACCTATTGATCAACTGTCCATAGGAAATGTGACAGAAGAGCATTCAAAAATTATTTATAATTGCAAACTTTTGTAATTATAGAAACATGTTGAACATTATACATCGTAATCCTACAAAGAGTCATATACAAAAAAATATACTGACCCTGTGTGCTAATGATTCGGGGGGTGAAAAACACAAGTTAAAAACAAAAAGTTGGATGACACCACTAGTTTGCCAGCCCCCAGCACCACCGTTAACAGGGCTCCAGAACCAACCCATACGCCCCAAGAGAGGCCAAGGCATGTGAAGGGGACACCTGAGCCACAGCATGAGGGATGAGGAATCTATTGATCAAAAAAAAAAACATTTGAAAGGATTGTATTAATATCTGTTATATAGCGGCTCATGTTGGAGTCAGTCAACAGAGCAATTCATCTGATGGTATTGAATAAATACCGGGATACCCAACATACCTTAATGTAAAGAGTATATATGAAGAGTTTCTCAATAGCAGACTGAAGATCGCAAATGCATAATGCAGCCAAAGAGTAGCAATAAAATATGTTCAGTCCTGTCCTGTCAGTGTGAAAATGAATCCCAGGCAGGATGCGAGGAGGAGCACTCTCTTATCTGCTTTGTCGGTCCTAGTGGGGACAGGTTGCCAGGAGCTGCAGGTAATCGCCTGGTCTGTAAAGTGAAAGAGGGTACAGTTGTGCTCAAAAGTTTGCATAGCTTGGCATAAATTGTGAAATTTTGGCATTAATATTGAAAATATGACTATGCCAAAAAAAAACTGTCTCTTATTTAACCACTTCAGCCCCGGATGGATTTCACACTTTAGGACCGGAGCCCTTTTTGCGATTCGGCACTGCGTCGCTTTAACTGACAATTGCGCGGTCGTGCGACGTTGTACCCAAATTAAATTTGCGTCCTTTTTTCCCCACAAATAGAGCTTTCTTTTGGTGGTATTGCATCACCGCTGCGTCATTTCTGATCGCCGCTATAAACAAAAGAAGAGCGACAATTTTGCAAAAAAAAACCAAATTTCTTACTTTTTGCTAAAATCCAAATCCAAAAAAAAACTAAAAAAAAAAAAACATTTTTTCCATCGGTTTTGGCCGATTTATATTCTTCCTCATATTTGTGATAAAAAAAAATCGCAATCGGCGTTTATTGATTGGTTTGCGCAAAAATGGCCGTGTTTACGGACGATTAGAATTCATTCTGGGGTTTTTATTTATTTATTTTTACTAGTAATGGCAGCGATCTGCGATTTTTAGCGGTACTGCGATATTGGGGCAGACATGTCGGAACATTTTGACACGTTTTTGGGACCATTGGCATTTATACAGCGATCAGTGCTATAAAAATGCACTGATTACTGTGTAAATGCCATTGCCAGTGAAGGGGTTAACCTGCAGGGGGCGCTCTAAGGGTTAACTGTGTTCCCTGGGCGTGTTCTAACTGTGTGTGGGCTGCCCTAGCAGGGGAAGGGAAGTGATCACAGCTTCCATGTAGAGGAAGACTGTGATCATAGCCCTTCCCCCTCTCACAGAACGGAGGTCCGTGTTTACTTACACGGACCTCCGTTCTTTCACTCCGGGGTGGGCATCGCGGGTAGCTGGCGGAGATCGAGTCCGCCGCACCCGCTCCCTGCCCCCCCGGACACAGTGAGCGTGCGAGAGCGTGCGCTCCCAGTGCGCAATCTCGCAGCCGCCGTCGTATGACGGCAGTTTGCTTTATCGAGCCACTTTGTCACCGTCAACCTGCGGTTGACTGTCGGCAAGTGGTTCACCACTTCAATACTGGGCACTTAAACCCACTTCCTTCCCGGACCAATTTTGAGCTTTCAGCGCTGTTGCAGTTTGAATGACAATTGCGCGGTAATGCGACACTGTACCCAAATGACATTTTTATCATTTTTTTCACACAAATCAAGCTTTATTTTGGTGTTATTTAATCACCCCTGGGTTTTTTATTTTTTGCGCTATAAATTAACCACTTGCCGACCGCCGATCGGAATCTGACGGCGGCAAGGTGGCTCGATAACGTGGATCGCCGTCATATGACGGCGGCTGCAGGATCGAGCCTAATGAGCGCGCGCTGCCGGAGGCGCGCCCACGCGCTCACTGTGTATGGGGAGGGCCAGGGAGCGGGTGCGGCAGAGTCGATCTCCACCGGCCACCCGCGATGCCCCCCCCCCCCCCGGAGTGAAAGAACGGAGGTCCGTGTAAGTAAACACGGACCTCCGTTCTGTGAGAGGGGGAAGGGCTGTGATCACAGTCTTCCTCTACATGGAGGCTGTGACCACTTCCCTTCCCCAGCTAGGGCAGTCCCCATACAGTTAGAAAACGCCCAGGGAACACAGTTAACCCTTAGAGCGCCCCCTGCAGGTTAACCCCTTCACTGCCAATGGCATTTACACAGTAATCAGTGCATTTTTATAGCACTGATCACTGTATAAATGCCAATGGTCCCAAAAAAGTGTCAAAATGGTCCGACATGTCCGCTGAAATATCGCAGTACCGCTAAAAATCGAAGATCGCCGCCATTACTAGTAAAAAAAATTAAATAAATAAAAACCCCAAAAATGAATTCTCATCATCCATAAACGCGACCACTTTTGCGCAAACCAATCAATAAACGCCGATTGCGATTTTTTTTTTTTATCGCAAATATGAGGAAGAATATAAATCGGCCAAAACCGCTGAAAAAAAATGTTTTTTTATATATATTTTTTTATTTGTATTTTAGCAAAAAGTAAGAAATTTGGTTTTTTTTTGCAAAATTGTCGCTCTTCTTTTGTTTATAGCGGCGATCAGAAATGACGCAGCAGTGATCAAATACCACCAAAAGAAAGCTCTATTTGTGGGAAAAAAAGGACGCAAATTTAGTTTGGGTACAACGTCGCACGACCGCGCAATTTTCAGTTAAAGCGACGCAGTGCCGAATCACAAAAAGGGCTCCGGTCCTAAAGCTGGAAATCCTTCCGGTCCTTAAGTGGTTAAAGACTGAAGATTTTCAAAAACCAATGCATTTTTTTTCATTTCTGTTATAAAATTTTGCAAAT
>BLSH010422154.1:220140-231074 GCA_018402905.1 Glandirana rugosa
TACGTGACTAATGACACATTTACAGTAACCGTCACTTCCCCAATTGGACGTCCCCCGCGAGATTCCCAATTGTCACAAGGGACCCGCACAAAAATGACACCCCCCTGACGGGATCGACCCCTTCCCTTCACCAGTGTCGGAAGTATATGTCCTTCCGACACTAGTGTCGGGAAGGGGGAAGTGTCTTGCCTCCAGGCACAAATGTATGTGCCTGGAGGTAAGAAAGTGAGGCCCCCCCGTAGCGCCCTTAAACAGTTTTTTGGATCCTTTTTAACCACTTGCCGACCGCCAACTGCAGGTTGACGGCGACAGAGTGGCTCGATATCGCAAAACGCCGTCATACGACGGCGGCTGCGAGATCGCGCACTGTGAGCGCGCGCTCACTGTGTTCTGGGAGGGCCAGGGAGTGGGTGCGGCAGCTTCGATTGCCGCCGGCTACCCGCGATGCCCCCCCGGAGTGAAAGAATGGAGGTCCGTGTATGTAAACACGGACCTCCGTTCTGTGAAGGGGGAAGGGCTGTGATCACAGCCTTCCTGTATATGAAGGCTGTGACCACTTCCCTTCCCCAGCTAGGGCAGTCCCCCCACAGTAAAAACACGCCCAGGGAACACTGTTAACCCTTAGAGCGCCCCCTGCAGGTTAACCCCTTCACTGCCAATGACATTTACACAGTAATCAGTGCATTTTTATAGCACTGATCGCTGTATAAATGCCAATGGTCCCAAAAAAGTGTCAAAATGTTGCGACATGTCCGCTGAAATATCGCAGTACCGCTAAAAATCGCAGATCGCCGCCATTACTAGTAAAAAATACAAAAAAAACCCCCCAAAAATGAATTCTCATCATCCGTAAACGCGGCCACTTTTGCGCAAACCAATCAATAAACGGCTATTGCGATTTTTTTTTTTTATCGCAAATATGAGGAAGAATATAAATCGGCCAAAAATGGTGAAAAAAAATGTTTTTTTATATATTTTTTTGGATTTGTATTTTAGCAAAAAGTAATAAATTTGGGTTTTTTTGCAAAATTGTCGCTCTTCTTTTGTTTATAGCGGCGATCAGAAATGACGCAGAGGGGATCAAATACCACCAAAAGAAAGCTTTGTTTGTGGGAAAAAAAGGACGCAAATTTCGTTTGGGTACAACGTCGCACGACCGCGCAATTTTCAGTTAAAGCGACACAGCGCCGAATTGCAAAAAGGGCTCCGGTCCTAAAGCTGGAAATCCTTCCGGGGCTGAAGTGGTTAAATAATAATGATAACAGAAATCACTCCAAATGGCCCTGATAAAAAGTTTACGTACCCTGGAGTGTTTGGCATTGGTACAGACATCGAAGGTGGCACACGCAGGTTAAAATGGCAATTAAAGGTTAATTCCTCACATTTGTGGCTTTTTAACTCACAAATAGTGTTTGTGTATAAATCGTCAATGAGTATGTCAGCTCTCACTTGGATGCCTTAAGCAGGCTAGACACTGAGCCATGAGGAGGTAGAAAAGAACAGTCAAAAGACCTGCGTAACAAAGTAATGGAACTTTAGAAATATGGAAAGGGATATAAAAAGATACCCAAAGCCTTGAATATGTCAGTCAGTACTGTTTTAATCTCTTATTAAGAAGTGGAAAATTTGTGGCTCTCTTGATACCAAGCCAAGGCCAGGTAGACCAAGGAAGATTGCAGCCACAACTGGCGTAAGAATTGCCCAGGTTACAAAGAAATACACGCAGGAAACCTCAGGAGAAATACAGGCTGCCTTCCAAAAAGACTGTGTGGTTGTTTTTTAAGGAGCACAATTAAACAATACTTGAACAAAAAAGAGCTGTATAGTTGAGCTGCCAAAAGGAAGCCTTCACTGTGCAAATGCCACAAAAAAGCCCAATGAGGCATGTCAAGGTGGTGGTGGGCATATTGTAGGCTTTTTCATGGAACTTGTGCAGTAAAGGCGGCTTTCTGGCAACTTTACCAAGCAGCTCTTTTTTGTTCGATCATCGTATTGTGCTCCTTAAAAACAGCCACACCATCTTTTTCCAGAGCAGCCTGTATTTCTCCTGAGGTTATCTGTGGGGTTTTCTTTGTATCCCAAACAATTCCTGTGGCAGTTGTGGCTGAAATCTTTCTTGATCTACTTGACCTTGGCTTGTTATCAAGAGATCCCCAAATTTTCCACTTATTAAATGATTGAACGGTACTGATTGGCATATACAAGGCTTTGGATATCTTTTTATATCCTTTTCCATCTTTGTAAAGTTTCATTACCATGTTACGCAGGCCTTTTGACTGTTCTTTTCTGCTCCCCATGGCTTATTATCTTGCCTGCTTAGTGCATCCATGTGAAAGCTAACAAAAATCATTGACTATTTATATACAGAAACTAATTGTGATTTAAAAAGTCACAAATGAAATGAACCTTTAATAGCCATTTTAACCTGTGTGTGCCTTCTGTGTCTGTACCAAGGCCAAACATTCCAGCGTATGTAAACTTTTCATCAGGGCCATTTGGGTGATTTCTGTTAGGATTTTAAAAGGAGCCAAAAAACTATGATCTAAATGGCTTTATGTGATCACTATCCTTAAATAAGACATTTTTTTGGCATGATTAGTCATATTTTCAATATAAATGCAAAATTTTGCAATTTCTGCCAGGGTATGCAAAATTTTGAGCACAACTGTACTAGGTCACTAGAGGGTGAGGATAAACCTCATGCCTGCAGTGATGGTAAAGTAGGTAGCCTGTGAGGAAGTTTAAAATGTACCTTTATAGTGCAGCAATCTGGTATGCAGCCAAACATCCCCCATGTACATCCTGACAGGGGAGGAAAATGGGCAGTCTATATATAGTGCCATATGCCCACCAGGGGTGTGGCAACCCCTTCCTTACATGCTCGAGGATGGAGACCCTCACTGCCCATAATGGCCCCCTGGGCCAATGGTGAGCCGCGAGCACCCCCCGCAGCGAAGCGCCATGTCGGCAGCAAGCAGTGCTGGACTGGCCTATCGGGATACCGGGCAGCTGGAGCTTTGGGACTTTTTTTTTTTTTTTTTTTTTTACCAGAACAGCTGGGAGACAGCAGTTGCGGCTTTGCAGAGAATAGTAGGCGGGTTGGCTGAGGAAATGTCTGGGGGGGTGGGCTAGAATAGCAAGTGACCAATCCTGAAGCAGGCAGTGTATCCCTCCACCCTCTCCAGCCTGTTGCATTTGATTGTACACAGATGCTTGATCGGAGCTGAATGGGGGGGCGCTGGGAGAGAGATACACAGTACCTGGAGCCGGTAGATACAAGATGGTATGTCACAGCTACAGGAATACTAATCCTGCAGCACACAGAGCACAAATTGCCAGGTGTGATGTCATATTCTGACCGGCTGCAGTGTCTTCCAAAAATCCAGGCAGGTTACCGATCAACCTCCCCCTCCCTCTTGTTCCATGCACTTTTTTTTTTCTATAGCTGCCTGACCTGCATGCTGCCTGATCACACTGATAAGATTTCTGGAAGATGCTGCAGCTGTCCCATTCTATGTCCAGTTAACCATTTCAGCTTTTATTTAGCCAGAGCTCTGTGTGTGCTGCATGGTTTGTTGGATGTTTTTTGGAGAATTTACTGCTGGTTCAGGCTAGCAGCTTCACACTCCTTAACTGTTCACTGTCCACTAATCTTCAGCAGTTCACTGTAAGACCATTTTTATTTTGGAGGCTGGATGTTCTGCTGTCTTCGGTCCCTTGTGTTTACTTTCAAGTGTGGATTACTGACTTGATGTTTGCAGAGCTGGTTTAAGCAGAGTGGAGCAGCCCTGTGATACTATATACTTTTAGCCTGGGTGCAGCCATAAATGCAGTCCCCGACCATGTCTTATATCATGTCTGCAGACCCCGACCATCTCCTGTAGTGTATCTGCAGTCCCTGCTCATCTCCTGTAGTGTATCTGCAGTCTCTTCTCATCTCCTGTAGTGTATCTGCAGTCTCTTCTCATCTCCTGTAGTGTATCTGCAGTCTCTTCTCATCTCCTGTAGTGTATCTGCAGTCTCTGCTCATCTCCTGTAGTGTATCTGCAGTCTCTGACAATTTCCTGTAGTGTATCTGCAGTCTCTTACCACCTCCTGTAATGTATCTGCAGTCTTTTTTTTTTGTACTGTGATGCAGATTCTTACTTTAAAAGGCCAGCAAAGTCAACGTTTACAGTATGCGAGCAACAAACATCATGTTCAAGTATCAGCATTGCATCATATACTGTTAAGTAACAGCAGTACATGAAGATAAAAGTAGGTAAGAGAAGAAAGTAAGTGAGAAAAAGAGAAGGAGGCTAGGGGGACTTTGTCAACTTGGGTCCTCCTGGAAATGCCATGGTTCCCATGTTTGGTTGTGGACTTCCAACCAGTCTTGTAGCCCGGCTGTCATTTTCTCTTACGTTCATTGACAGACACAGCCTCTATTCATGACACGTGGGGTTTATGCACATCCTACTAGGAGTAGACTAGCAAGCTGGCTCCTCCCAGGGGGCCGTCCTCACTCAGCATATAACCCCCAGCTCTGCATAGCATATCAGTTTCTTTGTGCCTAGTGCAAGGAGTTAGACCTGGTTCCCTGCTGGGATCTGCGGTTCCCCATTTTTCTTTTGCTTTTCTCAAGCTATCTGATGAAGACTGCTATCAAGTAGCCAGCTGGGACATAGAGGATACCTCGAATCCTGAAATCTCCCCAGCACGGCCGACCGATGCGAGCTACCCTTAGCTTTGGCGGGGCCCGCCACATCGTACCCGTTCTGTGCGGGGGGCTAGTGGGTGGACCCCACTTGCGTCCGAGTGACCTGGCTGCGCTCACGTCCAGGGGCGTTTGGCCTGGGGGGAGGAAGGTATGCTACCGGGTGGCTACCCGCTACGCCCGTCGGATTGGTGAGTGACCCCCCTCTCCCCTCCCCCCCTCCAGGGGTGCGGAGGGGGGAGGGCGACTAGCGCACCTTTTCCGTCTGGTGGAGGGTTCAGGGCTATAGGTCCCCTTTTGTTTTCCTGTAGTTCCCCCCCCCCCCCGCGCCGCACCCCCACGCTAAAGAACCGCCATTTTGTGGCGGATCACCCCCATTTTGCCTGTGCCGGGTTCGGTGCCCATTTTGCTGTAGCTGCGGTCATTTTGTCGGCTGTTTTGGCCTCTTGTGAATGCTCAGCGGCCATTTTTGGTGTGCCTTCCTGAAGAAAACGTGCGTGCCAGCGCCGGTTTCTTCCTCTTCTCTTCTGGACAGAGGTGCAAGCACAGTGGCAGTAACAGCACAAGGCAGGGGCGGACAGCACTCCTACTGGGACGCAGCGCTAGAAGGGCACTAACAGCAAGTATAGCTGGCTCTCCCTGGGGTGTCGGTGGGCACAGTCCTCCTGGGCCTTTGCCCGGTTGCTCTGTGGGGCAATGGTGGGCTGCATAGTGAGGGTGTCATGGCCTATAGGCCTAGCAAGTGTTCAGGTGGCACAATGGCGGCTGAACCTGTGGGTTCTTCTCCAGAGGGGTCAGTGGAAGCGCAAGCTGTGCTGGGACCTCTGGTTCCCCTAGATCAATTAACTTCCATTTGGTAGAGTTTTTCGCACGGTGGATACCAAGCCATGCTAAGGGGATGTCTAAGAAGCGTCCACCCCCCCTCCGTCTTCTGGGGAGGAATCTGAACCGGTAGGGGCATCGGTGGTCACAGGGACCCCCCGTGGAGCTCTCAGATGGTGAACTGGAGCCCTCGGACGGTGAGGAAGACCAGGGGGCCTCAGGGCGCTGGTGGCCTCCCTGATCACCGATATGCATGAATCATTGCGGCTGGACCAAGCCGGGGAGTCGCAGGAGACTGCCTATGTTTGTGGGTCCTTTAAGCCGTCACGGACCCCTAAGGCATATCCTTATGTCCAATTTTTTTGACCAGTTTGTGTATAAGGAATGGCAGCATCCGCAGAATTCCTTTTCACTGCCCAAACGTTTTTCTGTGTGCTATCCCTTAGAGGACAGTCTTTTGCAGAAGTGGGCACCCCCCGCAGTGGACTCTCCGGTGGCTCGCCTGAATAGGGCGACAACCTTTCCCTTGGAAGGGTCCCCATCTTTTAAGGATCCGGCCGATAGGCCGACTGAGACGGTATCCAAGGCATTGTTCTTGGTGGCGGGGGCGGCCATGAGGCCTGCTCTGGTGTCGCCCATGGTGGTACAGTCACTTACGGAATGTGCGACAGAATTGCGTCCAAAAAGGGCCTCACGGACCTTCCTTTTCAGGGTGGTCGGCGCAATTGGATGAAATCATTAAGGATTCCACCTAGGGGAAGAGTACCTTTTCTCCCAGAACCCAAGCAGCGGGAATACCGCCGTAAGCAGGGTCCTTCATCATCGGGCCAGAAGCGTTTTTTTTCATGCGCCCGGTTCAGCAAGTCTGCCTTGGGGTCCGGTAAGTGGCCCTGGCAGAGCAAGCCCGAAAGGACGCAGGAAAAGTCCTCCTCCGCATGAGGGGTTTCCCCGCCCGACTCTCGGGTGGGGGGCCGACTTCTGGGGTTCGCAGACAGGTGGACTGCACGCATTTCCAACCGGTGGGTACGGGAAGTGGTGTCCTCTGGGTACAGGATAGAGTTCAGCACTCTACCCCCAGACAGGTTCTTCCCATTGAACTTGAGGCATCCACCGGGGCGTCGGGAAGCCCTCTTAGGGGCTGTTCAGACGCTGTCCGAACAAGGGGTGATTGTGCCGGTACTTCCATTGGAAAGGTTCCGCAGCTTCTATTCAAACCTCTTTGTGGTGCCCAAAAAGGGTGGTGTCGGGCCAGTTCACTTTGTGAAAGCGCGAAAATTCAGGATGGAATCTGTCCGCTCGGTCGTGGCCGCCCTTCACCAAGGGGACTTCATGGCTCTCTGGATATCAGGGACGCTATTCAGCATGTTCCCATTTGTCTCCGGCAGCAGCGCTTCCTGCGCTTTGCGGTAGGAGACCTACATTACCAATTTGTGGCACTTCCCTCCGGTCTGGCCTCGACTCCTCGTGTCTTCACCAAGCTGTTGGCTCTGCTGCTGGCTCTATTGAGGCATAGAGGCATTGCTGTGGTAGCATGCCTCGACGACCTGCGAGCGAAGTCAGCTTTGGCTCTGGAGGACAATGTTGCTAGCACCATGGCCTCGATGAGCGACTTCGGCTGGCTGATCAACCTGCATAAGTCGACATTGACCCAGTCCTGTCGTCCGGAATATCTGGGTCTAATATTGGATACGGAGCAGGGGAAGGCGTTCCTACCTCCGGCCAAGTTGCTGACGCTACAAGCAGCGGTGCAATCCCTGCCGTTACGTCGGTGGTCCTCCTTACCGTTCTGTATGCGGGTGTTGGGGCTCATGGTCTCGGCCTTCGAGGCGATACCATACGCCCAGAGTCACAGTCGGCTCCTGCAGCGAGTGATCCTGTTACGGTGGGACAAGTTTCCGTTGTCCCTGGACCAGCTGATCAATTTGGATCATCAAACCAGGGGGACATTGACCTGGTGGCTCCGGGCCCCGGCATTGACTTTGGGAAAGTCGTTCCTTCCCCTGAATTGGTCGATAGTCACGACGGACGCCAGCCTATCGGGCTGGGGAGGGGTCCTGGGACAGTTGTTTCCTCAGGGCCGTTGGTCGACGTGGGAATCACGCCTTCCAATAAATGTGCTGGAGCTGAGGGCAATCAGGCTCTGTCTCTCCCACTGGTCGGCAAGGCTGCGCGGCCTCCTGGTTCGGGTTCAGTCGGACAGCTCCACGGCGGTGGCGTACGTGAACCATCAGGGCGGAACAAGGAGCTCGGCAGCAGCTGTGGAGGCGGCCCACATTCTGAGGTGGGCAGAACTTCACGTGCCGGCAATCACCGCCATGCACATCCTGGGCGTAGAAAACTGGCAAGAGGACGTTCTCAGTCGCCAGACTCTGGATCATGGGGAATGGTCTCTGCATCCAGAAGTGTTCCTCCAGATTTGCAAATGGTGGGGCACGCCAGACGTGGACCTAATGGCGTCCAGGTTCAATCACAAGGTGCAGACCTTTGTGAGCAGGACAAGGGATCCGTTGGCGGCCGCCACAGACACACTAGTTGCACCTTGGTCCCGGTACAGGCTTCTGTATGCCTTTCCTCCTCTCAAGCTTCTACCGCGGCTCCTGCACAGGATAGAAGTGGAGGGAATCCCGACAATCTTGGTGGCTCCGGATTGGCTCTGCGCCCTTGGTACGCCGACGTGGTGCGGATGATAACAGACGTTTCCCTGGCGGCTCCCGCTTTGCAAAGATCTGCTGTCACAGGGACCCATCCTGCACCCTGCTTTGACGGCTTGGCTATTGAGTCCCAGGTGCTGAGGGATAGGGGCGTTTTTGACTCCGTGTTCCCTACCATGCTTAAGGTGCGTAAGTGTATGTCGTGCAAGATATATCATTGCACCTGGAAGGCTTATATTGCCTGGGGTGAGGCGGGGGGTTCCAACCGCTCTTTCTCTATATCCCGAGTGCTGGCCTTCTTGCAGCAAGGATAACAATTTGGCTTTGAGTGCACTCAAGGGTCAGATTTTGGCTCTTTTCAACGTCCTTTAGCTACGCATTCTTTGATACGTACATTTGTACAGGGTGTGTGTCACGTAGCTCCTCAGGTACGGTCGCCGTTGGTACCGTGGGTTTTAAATTTAGTACTTTCTGTACTGCAGAAACCGCCATATGAGAAAATCAGGGATATTCCCTTACAATTGCTGTCACAAAGGGTGGCTTTTTTGGTGGCCATTACATCCGCTAGGCGGGTGTCTGAGTTGGCGGCTTTGTCATGTAGGTCTCCCTACTTGGTCCTTCATAAGGATAAGGCGGTGCTGCGCCCTTCTCCTTCGTTCCTACCGAAGGTGGTTTCCTCTTTTCACATTGAGGACATTGTTCTCCTTTCATTGTGTCCACACCCGTCTCATCCCAAGGAGATTGCTTTGCACTCTTTGGATGTAGTAAGGGCTCTGCGGGTGTATTTGTGAGCTACAGCTTCTTTTCGGAAGTCTGATGCTTTGTTTGTACTGACGGAAGGACCGCAGAAAGGTTTGGCAGCCTCGTCAACTACTATATCCCGTTGGATCAGACAGACGGTGACTCAGGCGTATACTGTTCAGGGCCAAGAACCCCCTTTTCCGGTCACGGCTCATTCCACCAGGGCGATTGGCACTTCCTGGGCTTTCAGACACCAAGCCTCGGTTTCTCAAGTGTGCAAGGTGGCTACATGGGCCTCTCTGCCCACTCTTGTTAAATTTTACAAAGTTGATGTGTCAGCATCTGCGGATGCTGCTTTTGGCCGCAAAGTTTTGTAGACGGCAGTATAGGCGCGGCTGGCGCCTCCTGAGAGGATTCTGTTGGGTACAGTTGTTGTTGTTTACCCTCCCCTCTTGTTTGGCACTGGTTTGGGACGTCCCCACGTGTCATGAATAGAGGCTGCGTCTGTCAATGAAGGTAAGAGAAAATAGGATTTTATTAAAACTTACCGTAAAATCCTTTTCTCTGAGTTCATTGACAGACGCAGCACCCACCCCTCTGTGTTGCGTTTGTACGGCTTGTTACGAACTGATATGCTATGCAGAGCTGGGGGGTTATATGCTGAGTGAGGACGGCCCCCTGGGAGGGGCCAGCTTGCTTTTTTTCTTTTTGCCTAGTCTACTAGTAGGATGTGCATAAACCCCACGTGTCATGAATAGAGGCTGCGTCTGTCAATGAACTCAGAGAAAAGGATTTTACGGTAAGTTCTTAATAAAATCCTATTTTTTTCATTACTTCAACATCTTTAATTCTAGTATAGAGAGCTTCCTGTGTAGGTGGAAGACGCTTCCAGTTAAGCACTACCAGGTGCCTCGCTGCTGTGAGGAGATTTCGGAGCAGTTTTTTTTTGTAGTTTAAAAAGTGTGCGCGGAGGAAAGCCTAGCAAGAAGAGAGACAGTTCCATCGGGATTTGTAAGCCAAAGAGATTTTGAAGAAGCTGATGTACCATTTGCCAATATGTGGCAATAATTGGACAGCTACAGTATATGTGCAGGACGGTGCCTTTGTCCTTGAGATACCTCCAGCATCTATCTGAGGTAGCAGGGTATATGGAGTGAAGGGCTTCTGGGGTCATGTACCAAAAGAACATGACTTTATAAGAGTTTTCCTTGTACAGTGTACAAAGGGAGCTTTTAGATGGCTGAGTCCATATCATCTGCCACTCCATCACAGATAATTCCGTGCCCAAGGCTCTCTCCCATTTTCGCATATAGAGGTGTTTGCCCTGGGTCTGGATAGAGTAAGCATTCAATACTTTGTATATGTCTGAAACCATGCCCCTTCTCGCTGTTCCCTCCAAGATTATCCACTCAAAAGGGATAGAGAACTGTAATCTAGGGGCTATCGATTGGAAATAGTGGCAAATCTGTAGATATCCATCAAATTCTTTCGGGGGAGCCCAAATTTATCCTGTAGTTTATCAAATGTCAAGAGTTTCCGGGAGATGGGATCAACTAAATGGCCAAAGTGAAAGAAGTTCCTAAGAAAGGTATAGGATTATCCGCGCCCACTATTTAAAATAAGGTGTAGATGATATTAATCCTGAGTGCTCGCAAAAAACAATAGATCAAAAAATTGTTCAAAGGTAAAATCATATAAAGAATGCAGCGCCAAAAAACAAGTTTTTAAAGGGTAAGAGATGAAATACACTACTATATGCAACACAAATGAGATGAGATAATTTGAAAGGAGTGGTGTGACAGTCTTAATGTCTCTTTCAAAACCCAATATGGACTCTCAAGTCCTGTACATCAGGGAATAACCCTTAAATATCCAAGGTAGAAACAACCAAGGGAGAGGAGAACATTCACTTGGAGATATGTTGGAATTATTTTTAGGAATCACCGCCAGGCGAACATCCTAGTAATAATTTGTTTCTAGTAAAAGATGTGAGCTTACCAGACTCAGGTAGGTAATGCGCATGG
>BLSH010422154.1:231084-250445 GCA_018402905.1 Glandirana rugosa
GATTAAGTTATACACACCTTAATGTCCGCGGTGTCCTAGGGGGCGGTCCACAGGTAGGTAATGCGCATGGGTCATAATCCGCTCTGCAGGTAATGGTGTCAGCAGGTCATCATGGACAGCAATGAAACGGAAAATATCCGGGCAGCAAAGGCTCCAATCTTTTCCAAGAATGCTCCCTGAAATAAGTTCCTCACTGCCCACGGGGAAGACATGGAATGGGTGAGGCTGGAGGGTAGTTTGGGTTTGTACAAGAAGGAAGTCAACAGAGATTTTTCGGAGGCTAGACTATATTGCCGGGAGAGTGTGCGCAAGAGCAAACTAAGGTGGGAGACTGGAGGAGGTTGGGGGCTCCCTTCACACTCCACAAAAAGCTATTGGGGTGTACTGGTGCCAACCACAGCTTCTCGATCTTGGTCCACTTGTTTTAGGACCACTGGGTAAACCAAGAGGCGATGGATCAAAGCTGGGCCGCCTGGTAATATTTAATTAGGTTGGAGAACGCTAGTCCACCTTCTGAACAGAAGGTCAAAAGCACCTGGCGGGGGATCCTGTGGCGCCTGTAATTCCACACATATTGAATTAGGTTTGCTTGTCGTTTTCTCAGGTGTGCGTAAGGGATAGGTATTGATAGTGTCTGGAATAAGTATAGTAGTTTGGGGAGTATAGTCATTTTAATGGAAGCCACACGTCCCAAAAGGCAGATGTGGTGTTTTCTCTTGCGTTCACTGACAGACGCAGCCCTTCATTGAC
Organism: Glandirana rugosa; assembly: GCA_018402905.1. Classification (NCBI taxonomy): domain Eukaryota; kingdom Metazoa; phylum Chordata; class Amphibia; order Anura; family Ranidae; genus Glandirana; species Glandirana rugosa. Next base: position 231,835 of record BLSH010422154.1, read on the forward strand.
ATGTGGAGTTATATGCACATCCTACCAGGAGTAGACTAGGCAAATAGAAAAAAACCAAGCTGACCCCTCCCAGGGGGCCGTCTTCACTCTAACATATAACCCCCCTGCTCTGCATAGCATATCAGTTTTATTATGCCTAGTGCAAGGAGTTAGACCTGGTTCCCTTATGGGATCTGCGGTTCCCCTTTTTTCTACCACTTTTTTGTTTTCTTCAAGCTATCTGATGAAGACTGCTATCAAGAAGCTGGCTGGGGCATAGAGGAGATCCAGAATCCTGAACTTTCCCCAGCGCGGCCGACCGATGCGAGCTACCCTTAGCCTTGGTGGGGTCCGCCACATCGTGCCCGTTCCATGCAGGTGGCCAGTGGGTGATCCCCACTTGCGCCCAGTGACCGGACCTTGTTCTTGTCCAGGGGCCTGTGGCCTGCAGCATCCCTCTCCGGCAGTGGGAGGAAGGTCTGCAACTGGGTGGCCACCCGCTACGCCCGTCGGACTGGTGAGTGACCCCCTCTCTCCCCCCCAGGGGAGCGAAGGGGGAGGGGGCTGTGCGAATGTTAGCGGTCTGGGCCGGCCGGTGGGGTTTTTTTTCTAGGGCTCAGGTCTCCCCTAGGTTTGCTCGTCCCCCTCCTACACTCCCCTCCCCGCAGCGCACCCCGCGCCTTAGGATCGCCAAGCGACGATCCGCCGCCATTTTGCAGCGTATCACCTCCATTTTGCCGTAGCTGCGCCCATTTTGTTGGTGTTTTGGCCTCTAGTATCGAGCGGCGCCCATTTTGCCATAGTCGCGGCCTGTATTACAGGCTTTTGGCCTCTTGTGACCGCTCGGCGGCCATGTTGGATGTGCCTGGGAAGAAAAACGTGCACTTTAGCCAATGCTTCCTCTTTCACTCTGGGACAGCGTGGATGGCACAGGCGGCGCAAGCTCTATGACTGGCGGTCACTAGCACTTCTACTGGGACGCAGCGCTTGAGAGGCAACAAACAGCAAGTATAGCTGGGCTCTCCCTGGGTTGCTGGTAGCGGTGGGTGCAGTCCTCCTGGGGTCCTCCCTGGTTGATCTGTGGGGCAGTGGTGGGGCTGCATTGTGGGGGTGTCAGGGCGTTTTCTGCCTGTCAGTGTTCGGTGGGCGCAATGGCAGCTGAGCCTGTGGGTCCTTTTAAGGAGGAGCCAGCGGGAGCGCAACCTGCACCAGGGACTCTGGTGTCCCTGGATCAGTTACGATCAGTGTTTGGGGAATTTTTTCCCCGGGAGGTGCCGGGCCATGCTAAGGGGGCCCCTAAGAAACGTCCACCCCCTCCACCCTCATCGGCAGAAGAGTCTGAGCCGGAAGTGGCCTCGGTGGTCACGGGAACCCCCGTGGAGCTCTCGGAAGGTGACGACGAGGAAGACCAGGTGGCCTTGGTTGCGCGCTAGAAGGCGCTGGTGGGTGCACTGATCGCTGATATTCGTGCATCTTTGCGACTGGACCAAGCCGGGGAGTCGCAGGAGACTGATTACGTTTGTGGGTCTGCTAGGCCATCCAGGTCCCCTAGTGCTTATGCTTATAATCAATTCTTTGACCATCTGGTCTATAAGGGATGGCAGCGTCCACAGAATTTTTTCGCCCTGCCCAAACGTTTCACTGTACGCTACCCATTTGAGGATAGTTTTGTGAAAAAAATGGGCATCCCCTGCAGTGGGCCCTCCGGTGGCTCACCTGAATAAGGCAACGACCATCCCTTTGGAGGGGTCTTCCTCTTTTAAGGATCCGTCTGATTGGCGAACGGAGGCGGTGTCCAAAGCACTTTTCTTGTTGGCAGGGTCAGCCATGAAGACCGGCTCTGGCGTCGGCTATGGCGGCGCAATCTCTTACCGAGTGTACGTCTGAGTTGCAAAACGAGTTGAGCTGCGGGAGCTCGCTTGAGGCGTCGCAGCGAGCAGACTATCTGATAGAGAGTCTTCGGTACCTGTTTGATGCAGCTCTGGACCTGCTTCCCATGTTGTCTGAAATGTCTGTTTTCGCAGACAGGTGCTTCAGTTGCGCTCTTGGTCGGGTGACCATGCGTCTAAGAAGGGTCTCATGGATCTCCCCTTTCAGGGCGGCCGGCTCTTTGGGGCGCAGTTGGATGAAATCATTAAGGATTTCACTGGGGGGAAGAGTGCTTTTCTCCCGGAACCCAGGTGGCGGGAGTTCCGCCGTAAGCAGGGTCCTGCTCCTTTGGGTCAGAAGAGGTTTTTTCGTACACCCAGTGCAGTGGGCAAGGGTTTGAGGCCCAGCAAGTCTGCCTCGGGGTCAGGTAAACGACCCTGGCAGCGCAAGAGCGAAAAGGCAGAGGATAAGTCCTCCTCCGCATTATGGGTTGCCCCCACCCGATTCTCGGGCGGGGGGCCGACTTCTGGGGTTCGCAGACAGGTGGACTGCCCGCATTTCCGACCAGTGGGTGCAGGAAGTAGTGTCCTCCGGGTACAGGATAGAGTTCCGCACTCTACCCCCAGACAGGTTCTTCCCATCGAACTTGAGACTCCCTCAGGGGCGTCGAGAGGCTCTTCTAGGGGCTGTTCAGACGCTCTCCGAACAAGGGGTGATTGTGCCGGTACCTCCGCTGGAAAGCTTCCGTGGTTTCTATTCAAACCTATTTGTGGTGCCCAAAAAAGGTGGGGTCAGGCCAGTTCTGGACCTAAAAGTGTTAAACCACTTTGTGAAGGCGCGAAAATTCAGAATGGAATCTGTCAGTTCGGGTCGTGGCCGCCCTACACCAAGGGGATTTCATGGCGTCTCTGGATATCAGGGACGCGTACCTCCACGTTCCCATTTGTCTCCGGCACCAGCGCTTCCTGCGCTTTGCGGTGGGAGATCTACATTACCAATTGGAGGCCTCGTTTCCCGTTGGATCAGACAGACCGTGACCCATGCGTATACTGTTCGGGGCAAAGAACCTCCTTTTCCTGTCACGGCTCATTCCACCAGGGCAGTTCGCACTTCCTGGGTTTTCAGACACCAGGCTTCGGTGTCATAGATGTGCAAGGCGGCTACTTGGGCCTCGATGCACAAGTTTACTAAGTTTTACAAAGTTGATGTTTCAGCATCCGGGGAACGCTGCCTTTGGTCGCAAAGTTTTGCTGGCGCCTCCTGAGAGGACTCTGTTGGGTACTGTTGTTGTTGTTTACCCACCCCTCTTGACTGATACAGCTTTGGGACATCCCCACTTGTCAATGAAGGGCTGCGTCTGTCAGTGAACGTAAGAGAAAAAGGGATTTTATTAAAACGTACCGTAAAATCCTTTTCTCTGAGTTCACTGACAGATTCAGCACCCACCCCTCTGTGTTGCGTTTGTACGGCTTGTTAGGAACTGATAAGCTATGCAGAGCAGGGGGTTATATGTTAGTGTGAGGACGGCCCCCTGGGAGGGGTCAGCTTGCTTTATTTCCATTTGCTTAGTCTACTGCTGGTAGGATGTGCATATAATCCCACTTGTCAATGAAGGGCTGCGTCTGTCAGTGAACTCAGAGAAAAGGATTTTACGGTAAGTTTTAATAAAATCCCTTTTTTTCCACTTTTGAAGCAACAGTCTGATTTGGTGAAAAAGTGGGGGGAAATGTGCCTGATAGAGCGATGAGAAGTTTGTGGTTATATAAATACCTAGGTATTTCAAAGATGCGGGATGCCACATATAAGGGAAGGAGGCCGTTAATCGGCCGACTTCCTCTGCTGGGATATTGATTGGGAGGGCCCTTGATTTGGAGTTTTTGTATCCAGAGAGTATCCTAAAATGATCTAATTTGGCGTGCAAGGTATGCAAGGAGATGCTAGGTTGGGTCAGCGTTAGGATAATATCGTCGACAAGTGGGTACCTTGACGGGTGCCATTAGTGATTGGGAATGGAGCAGAGAGAGCAAAAGGGGTTTGTGGCAAGCAGAAAAGGCCATCCAAGGCGATAAAAGGCCTTTTCTGCATCCAAACTGAATAGCAAGGAAGGAGTCCCCTCTCGATTTGCGATATCTATCAAGTCTATAATTTTTCTAGTGTTCTTTCCGGCCTGACGGAGCGGGACAAAGCCAACCTGATCCTTGTTGATCAAAAATGGAAGGATCGCATTCAATCGTATGGAGAGGAGCTTAGGGAAAACCTTCAGGTCGGAGTTCAGTAGGGCGATTGGTCTGTAGCTGGCACAAAGGGAAGGATCTTTATCACTTTTGGGAATTAGTCATGTAGGATCGCTGCATGTCTAGGGGGACTGGGTGTCTTTAAGGAAAGCAATATATAATTTACTCATATAGGGTAATAGTGTGGGTGAGAAGGCCTTGTAATATTCGTAAGGCAGACTGTCCAGTCATTTAATTGTGAATTCAACTTCCTCCTCGGTTATGGTGTTAAGGGAGAGGAGGTCAGAGGAGGTAAGTGGGGTTATGCCACTATTCTCAAGGTATATATTTATTTGGTCTAGAAGAGCTTGGGTTGGGGGGTTATGTGGGATTTCAGAATTATTATGAAAGTCGTCATAGAAGTCACTATCTCCTGGGGGTGAGAAATCAGACGGTCCCTTTGGACTTTAATTTGCTGGGGGGGGGGGTGGACTCAAGGGCTTGGGCCCTCAACTTCCTGGCCAACAAGGTGTGCACTTTGTTGCCTTTATCATTATATTTCTGTTTTAGTCTAAGTAGCGCCTTTTCAACTCTACCCAGTGCCAAGGCCTTTAGAGTCGTGCGCAGATTTGTGATTTTTTTTTTTTTTTTTTTTTTTTTTTTTTTTTAGTAAGGGCAAGGTCGGTGCTAACTGAAGTTGGCGCTCCAAGTTCCTGAGTTCTTGCTCAGTGCGCAGTCTGACTGCGTTAGCATCTTTTTTTATGGTCAATGAGGTTGCTTTGCATCTGCCTCAGATCCCCGCCTTATGGGTCTCCCACAAGACTGCGGTGGAGACATCCGGAGTGTCATTCTCAGCAAAGTAGTGTTGTAGAGTTGAAGCCAGCTCGAGTTTAGATGGATGATGTTGGAGTAATAAACTATGGCAGGGTTTACAAAGTGGAGTGCCCATTGACACCGTCCTCTGGATGGGAGCGTGATCTGACCAAGAAATCCGAAGGATATTTGCCTCTTTGACTATTTTTAGCGTATGGTTATTCACAAAAAAATAGTTAATGCGAGAATGTGTTTGATGTGGTGGTGAGAAAAAGGTGTACTGACGATCCCCAGGATGGAGATTGCTCCATACATCAAATAGGACGAGTCGCCTGGCAAGCTGTCTAAATTGTCATGATTCCCGAAGTATTCGGGGTGCGATGTCTCGGGATTCTTGTGTCTGCTGATCCAAAGCCGATGAGTGTACCAGGTTGAAATCCCCTCCTATGAGATAGTCACTATTGGAGCGAAAGAGGCGGGTAAAGAATTTGTTCAAAAAGCTGACCTGGCGGACATTTGGGGCATATACTATACATAGAGTGACTGCTTACGTCTGCCATAAGCCCCGTAAGACTATGTAGTGGGAGGAGTGATAGGCTGAATAAAGATTTAAAACCCGAGGCAAGTAGTGTAACAAGTCCTACATGCAAACGAGGAAGACCAAGCAAGGAAGCAGTAGGCCTCCAGACAAAACTACGTGGCTTGTTCACTAATGCCAGAAGTCTGGAGGACGAGATGGGAGAACTAGAGTTGATACTGTACGAGGAGAAATTAGATTTTGTGGGAATTTCGGAGACTTGGTTCAACAGCTCTCATGATTGGCTGGCTACCATTCAGGGGTATTCCCTATATCGCAGGGATAGGGAGGGCAAAAAAGGGGGAGGGGTATGCCTGTATATAAAAAAAGACATAAAAATGTATGTGAGAGATGACATTACTAGTGGTTCTGTGGAGGAAGTTAAAGCCTTATGGGTAGAGCTACAAAGGGAAGATACCAGGGGGAAAGTATTACTGGGAATATGCTTTAGGCCCCCTAATCAGCGGGAGGAGGGGGAGGCGGACCTCCTATTGCAATTTGGAATAGCAGCTAGGGTGGGAAGTGTTATTATAATGGGGGATTTTAATTACCCAGATATTGACTGGGAGGAAGTTACTACACGTTCAGCTAAGGCTCACCATTTCCTAAATGTCCTGCAGGACTTTTTCATGGGTCAGATGGTAAATGCACCAACAAGAGATAAAGCATTACTAGACCTTCTGACTAACACAGACCTGATCACAGACGTGGAAGTAAGGGGCAATCTAGGAAATAGCGATCACCGGTCAATTCATTTCAGTATAAGTTACACAAATAGGAAACATAAGGGAATACAAAGACACCGAATTTTAAAAGAGCCAATTTCCAGAAACTACACTTCTTGCTGGAAGATGTTAAATGGTATAAAATTCTAGGAACAAAGAATGCAGAGGAAAAATGGGAGTGCTTCAAGAACATACTAAACAAAGGTATTAGCCAGTGTATCCCAATAGGAAATAAATTTAAAAGCGCTAATCAAAGACCAGGATGGCTTAACTCCGCCATAAAGGCACACATAAAAGCAAAGGAGAAGGCCTTCAAAAAATACAAGGCGGAGGGGTCTCAGTCAGATTTTCACATTTATAAAACATGCAATAAGGAATGCAAAGGTGCAGTCAGAGCGGCTAAGGTAGAACATGAAAGACATATAGCTGAGGAGAGTAAAAGGAATCCCAAGGAATTCTTTAAGTATAATTCTTTAAGTATATAAACAGCAAAAGAGGAAGGTCAGTTCATATTGGCCCCATAAAGAATGAGGAAGGAAACCTGGTTACAAAGGATGGAGAAATGGCAAAGGTGCTAAACTCATTTTTTTCCTCAGTATTCACAAGGGAAACGGGGGGCTCAATCATTCAGAACTACAATGCTGATCCTCACACATCGCGGGAAGCACCCTCATGGCTGACCTGAGGACAAAATCAGGAATAGGCTTGAAAAACTGAACACCAATAAGTCACCGGGCCCAGATGGCTTACACCCGAGGGTCCTTAAGGAACTTAGTCAAGTTATTGCCAGACCTTTGTACCTAATCTTTAAGAGCAGTTTTCTGACTGGTATGATACCAGCTGATTGGAAGAAAGCCAATGTAGTACCTATATATAAAAAAGAACCAAGATATATCCCTGGGAACTACAGACCAGTTAGCTTAACATCAATAATTTACAAGCTCTTGGAGGGAATAAGGGATTACATACAAGATTATTGTAACGAGAACGGTGTCATTAGCAGTAATCAACATGGGTTCATGAAGAATCGTTCTTGCCAGACCAATCTATCAACCTTCTATGAGGAGGTAAGCTGCCATCTAGATAAAGGAAAGCCTGTAACTGGATTTTGCAAAAGCATTTGATACAGTTCCACATAAACGTTTACTGTACAAACTAAGATCCCTCAACATGGATCAAAGGGTGAGCACCTGGATTGAAAACTGGCTACAGGGGCGAGTCCAGAGGGTGGTGGTAAATGGGGAATACTCAGAATGGTATGGTGTAGAAAGTGGGGTTCCCCAAGGTTCTGTCCTAGGACCGATCCTATTCAATTTATTCATAAACGATTTGGAGGATGGGGTGACCAGCTCAATCTCAATATCTGTGGATGATACCAAGCTAAGCAGGGCAATAAATTCTCCACAGGATGTGGAAGCCTTTCAAGAAGATCTGAATAAATTAATGGGGTGGGCAGACAAGTGGCAAATGAGATTTAACGTAGAAAAATGTAAGATAATGCATTTGGGTACCAAAAACATAAACGCAAACTACTCACTATGGGGAGAGCCTCTGGGGGAATCTAGGATGGAAAAAGACCTAGGGGTCCTAGTAGAGAACAGGCTCAGCAGTGGCATGCAATGCCAAGCTGCTGCAAGCAAAGCTAGCAAAGTACTGGCATGCATCAAGAAAGGGATCAATCAATAATTCTCCCACTATACAAGTCTCTGGTGAGGCCACACCTGGAATATGCCATCCAATTCTTGGCACCAGTCCTCAGGAAGGATGTCCTGGTATTGGAAAGGGTTCAGAGAAGGGCAACAAAGCTAATTAAGGGATTGGAGGACCTTCGTTATGAGGAAAGATTACAAGCACTGAACTTATTCTCTCTGGAGAAGAGACACTTGAGAGGGGATGTGATTTCAATGTACAAATACTGTACTGGTAACACCACAATAGGGACGAAACTATTCAGCGCAAGGGAATACACAAAGACACACGGCCATTCACTAAAAATAGTAGAAAAGCGTTTTAACCTTAAAATGCATAGAGGTTTCTTTACAGTAAGAGCAGTGGGAATGTGGAATTCTCTTCCACAAGCAGTGATTTCAGCTGGGAGTATAGATAATTTCAAAAAACTATTAGATGCACACCTAAGGGACCACAACATTGAGGGATATAAAATGTAATAAGCTGACAAAAAAACGCACACATAGGTTGGACTCGATGGACTTGTGTCTGTTTTCAACCTCACTGACTATGTAACTATGTAACTACATAGCAAAAATTACCCCCCAAAATATATTCTACTACTCGTCCCGAGTATGGCGATACCACGTGTGAGACTTTTACACAGCCCAGCCACATAGAGAGGTCCAGCATTGAAGTAGTACCTTCAGGCGTTCTAGGACCATAAATTACACATCTAATTTCATTCCTACCTATCACACTTTTGAATGTCCTGGAGCACAAGGACAGTGGAATTACCCACAAAATTACCCCATTTTGGAAAGCAAACACCCTAGTGTATATTTTATGAGGCATGGGCTGCAGATAGGTACTCGGGTACGCTGATGGGCTGGTAAAAGGTGCTCGGGTACTCTGATGTTCTGGTAAAAAGTTCTTGGGTACTCTGATGGGCTGGTGACAGGTACTCGGGTACTCAGATGGTCTGGTGCCAGGTACTTGGGTACTCAGATGGGCTAGTGACAGGCACTCGGGTACTCAGATGGGCTAGTGACAGGTGCTCGGGTACTCAGAAGGGTTGGTGACAGGTACTCGGGTACTCTGATGGGTTGGTGACAGGTACTCGGGTACTCTGATGGGTTGGTGACATGTGCTCGGGTACTCTGATGGGTTGGTGACAGGTACATGGGTACTCTAATGGTCTGGTGACAGGTACTCGGGTACTGTGATGGGTTGGTGACAGGTACACGGGTAATCTGATGGGTTGGCGACAGGTACTCAGGTACTCTGATGCTCTGGTGACAGGTGTTTGGTACTCAGATGGGCTGGTGACAGGTACTCGGGTACTCTGATGGGTTGGTGACAGGTGCTTGGGTACTCTTTTGGATTGGCGACAGGTACCCGGGTACTCAGATGGGCTGGTGACAAGTACTCGGGTACTCTGATGGGCTGGTGACAAGTACTCGGGTGCTCTGATGGGATGGTGACAGGTACTCGGGTACTGTGATGGGCTGGTGACATGTACTTGGGTACTTAGATGGGTTGGTGACAGGTACTCGGGTACTGTGATGGGCAGGTGATAGGTACTCGGGTACTCTGATGGGCAGGTGATAGGTACTCGGGTACTCTGATGGGCAGGTGACAGGTACTCGGGTACTCTGATGGGCAGGTGACAGGTACTCGGGTACTCTGATGGGCAGGTGACAGGTACTCGGTTACTCTGATGGACAGGTGACAGGTACTTCGACAGGGTGGTGACAGGTACTCTTTATTGGGGGGGGGCAATCAGGACACAGCCGGTCACGTGGTAAAGAGCCAATTTTATTGGCTCTTTACCCCGATCATGGAAGCCTGGAGTCCCGAGGGACACGGCCGGTCCCAGATCGCCTCAATGCGGGCCCCTGGGGGTCCGCAAAGAGGCGAAAACAAGTGGACGTCATATGACGTCCACTTAGGTTGGGGAGTGCACCTTGCCGACGTATAATTACTATACGCCGGTAAGGAAGGGGTTAAGTGAAGTAGGGGGGATAGAGATGAGAAATTGGCGAACAGTAATGGCTGAAAGATGGAATCTACGGAATTGATGGAATTCCGGTTTGCCTGAAATGAAACCCTCCAAGAATGGCTTGAACAAAATTATTTTGTTCAGGCCGGGAGGTGAAGTGGCATTTAGTCTAAAGATCCAACATTATTCATGTTGTAGTAGTATTTTGTGCCAATCTCCACCATGTAGAAGCAGGTACACTCACATTGGAGAAAGTGCACCACTCCTTGGGTTTTACAGTTAGCAAAATGTCATGGTGTAAATTAAAATCTGTTAGGTATTCTGGGATGTTTGGAGGTGTCCATGTACTGGCAATAGCCACAACCCCCACATTTGTATGTTCCTACTCGTTTACAAGGGTGTATAGCGCCGCTTTTTATTTTGCTGGAGACTGGTTTATCTCTTAGTGATCTCGCCCGTCTAAAGGTAAATGCTGGGTGCTCTGGTATAATTGGACCCACTAAAGGATCCAGCATCAGAACATGCCAGTACTTCTGCACCTTGTGGTTAGAATAACGGGTGAAAATCCTAAGTGGGTTTTTTGTGGCTCGAGGTCTAGAGCTTTCATATAGAAGTTCATGGCGTGTTTGTGCCGTGGGTCTCTTAAATGCCTTTTTGCAGCATTTGTGTGAGTAGCCACGTGTGAGGAGTCTCTGTCTGAGTTTGTCTGGCTCATCTAATTCAAAGGTATTGGCTAAATGGTATGGACTTAACCAGAGGTTGTGGGTGAAAACTACTGGCATGTAAAATACCATTGCCAGCAGTAGGTTTTCTGTATAAACTGCTGGACAAGAAGCCCTCCATATCTTTATGGATTTGTATATCCGGGAATGTGATCCTATCAGTGTCATGGGACATTGTGAAGGTGAGATTGAATGTGTTATGTTGTTGCAAGAAGATCTGTTAAATCTCTTTAGAACCGTTCCACACCATAAAGATGTCATCTATATAGCGGAACTGCAGAACTACAGAGTCCAGAAAAGGGGCCAAATCATCAGAGGTGTTGATCATACGCTCCCACTCCCCCAGGTACAGGTTTGCGTAGGACGGGGCACAGCATGCCCCATCGCAACACCCTGCACCTGGAGGAAATGGGAGCCATTGAAAACAAAATAGTTGTGGCGTAAAATTAATTCCAAAGCATCAATGATGAAATCCTTGAATTTACGTTCGTAGAGACTTTTTTGTGACAAAATATGTTTTATACAGGCTAGTCCTTTTTCATGTGGAATGGAGCTGTATAAAGCTTCCACATCTGTAGCAACCAGATAGGCCTCTGCTGAAATCTGTAGTCCGTCAATGCTTTGTAATAGATTGATCAGGTCTTTTATATAACTGGGGATGCTAAGCACATGGGGGCATATGTAGCCATCAATAAATTTGCTAAGGTTTTTTGTAAGAGAACCATTGCCGGAGATTATTGGTCTCCCTGATGGGAGAATTCTAAACAATAAACATTGGTATGAACGCATCACTACTAGCAAAATTGATAATTTCAGCAGGAATTCTATCAACTTCTGGACACAGCATTTTATCACAACATAATTTCCAAAGATGACTGGGAATTCACCCGCACCTCATTTCCACGTACGCCTACCTTTTACTCTGCTACACCCATCAGGGAGACCAATAATCTTTGTAAATGGTTCTCTTAGAAAATCTTAGCAAATTTATTGATGGCTAAGTATGCCCCATGTGCTTAGTATCCCCAGCTATATAAAAGACACAATCAATCTATTGCACAACATTGACGAACTACAGATTCCAGCAGAGGTCTATCTGGTTGCTATAGATGTGGAAGCTTTATACAGCTTCATTCCACATGAAAAAGGACTAGCCTGTATAAAACGTATTTTATCACAAAAGGCCACTACGAACGCAAATTTAATGATTTCAGAATTGATGCTTTGGAATTCATTTTACGCCACAACTATTTTGTTTTCCATGGCTCCCATTTCCTCCAGGTGCAGGGTGTTGCTATGGGGACATGCTGTGCCCTGTCCTGCCAGATTTGCTGGTTGAAAGCTGAAGAGTAGGACATTTTGAGTGAAGCAGTTTTGATTTTGGTGGTTGCTGTGTTTGCAGTTTTTAGGTTTTTTGGGTTTTTTCTTTGTAGCTTCTTAACGCTTTTTCTGTAACTTTTTTTTTCGCTTTATTTTTTTTTCTTTTCTTCCTTCAGACTACTAATTAGGGGGAATGGTTAATTGGTCACAGGTGATCCAGGTCCTATAAAACTCTCTGTAGAACTCATTTCTGAGCTTGCCACCTTTTTGCTTGCTGGACTTCTGACGACGTGGACTTTGACTAAGTGGTGAGTTAAAAACCAGAGTTTAAAACAGGAGATTATAACAGGAGACTTCAATCCTGTAAGTAACATCTGAAATTTCCTGTATTAGTGTTGTATCTAGGAAAATGTGTGTTAGCAAGATTGAAGGTTTTGTACAGTGCACAGTGTACCACATGTATGCAAATATGGAGCAACAGCTCCAGGATGGATACCACTGCAATAGATGTGAGCAGGTTGCCCTTCTGGAAGTTCACATTAGAGATCTGGAGGAGCAAATTGTAACGCTGGGCAGAACTGACAACCTTGAAAAAGGGGCCCTCTGCTCACTGAGCAGGTGACTAGTAGGGTTAATGGGGAGGGTGGAGGAGTAAGTCAGGATTATAAGGTAGGTAGATGGGTTAATATAGTTAGAGGGAGTGGTAGGGGCTCACAGAAAAGGAAGGCCACCTCTGGGTTTGAGCACCCTAACAGATTTGCCAAGTTGAGTGAAGATGTGGGGGTGACAAATTCAGAGGTAACAGCCCTGGATGTCACTGCTTCCCCTTACAGCTGGGAGAGCAGCCCATCTAGTAGGGGTAGTGCAGGTAGGCCTAGACAGTCGGTGGTAATTGGGGATTCTATAATTAGAAGGACTGATGGAATAATTTGTTGCCAGGATCGCCTCAACTGAATATTTTGGGGTCTCCCTGGTGCCAGGGTTCGGCATGTGGTGGACCAGGTTAATAAATTACTGGGAGAGGCTGTGCATGACCCAGCTGTCTTGGTCCACGTTGGAACCAATGACAGAATATATGGAAGGTGGGGGCTCCTTAAGAACCAATTTAAAGAATTAGGTTGCAAGTTGAAGGGAAGGACCTCCAAGGTAATATTCTCTGAAATATTGCCTGTGCCATGCACAACACAGGAATGGCAGGGGGAGATGAATGCATGGCTCAAGACATTGTGTAAGGAGGAGGGCTTTGGGCTTTTAGAGTTGAAAATGTTTTTATTGAAAACAACATTCACGATCCAAGAATAAAGCACTAGATGATAACATATAACAAATATCTGCGAGTCCACTCAGTGGCTATCGCCTATAGCAAGACTCGCAGCAATAGATAACACAATGTTTGGAGTAAAAGAACTCATTATATCAGTAAAACCACTTTAAGGAATAAGAACATTGCTCCATGTTACATTTAAAGTTAAAGGGAGCTGAGAGACCGCAAAAGAAGGGGGCTATGAAGAAAGGTATAAAGGGAAAGATAGACAGAGGGAGATAGGAGGTGAGGGGAAGGAAAGGGTCTGCTGGATGATCTCAGACCTGCAGGACTACCTATGCCACATATACGGGACCATTTTGTATGCTCAACGCTAAGACTGATATGAGGCAGGACTTTGCTGGTGCCCTAGTAAACTAGTGAGGGTATCAGAAGCAGAGAAGTGGAGCCAGATGGACCATAGAACTTGGTTCCAAAAGGGACGTTTTCTCTCACGCTCCCACCATTCATGTAGATATGTTCCGTGAGCCGAACCACAATGCCAGCATTCAGCTGGGGTATCCTGGAAAATTCTGTGGAGGGGTCCCTGTACGACGAGAGAGGATTTTGAATTTTTTTTCTTGTGAGTAGCAGGATATAGAGGACTTGTGGGTGAAATGAAAAATTGTTTACCACTCCGCCCCTGATATATCACTTCCCAAGTTTGCAGACCATAGCCTGGTGTAAGATGGTAGGCTTGTGTGTGTGCAAGAACCTGAACGTCTGGGCGTTTCTTGTAGAGCGCTTAACCTGTCAAATTCTGTGAGGGAGCTGTGTATTTGAGAGGAACGGAAAAGTTGTTTCATGAAAGTAGCCATGTCTATGGATGTTAGCTAGTTTCGGGGGCCTGTCGGGCCTCTAAATGAAGCCTTCGTGACACTTTACATAAAATACAAAAAAAGGTTAAAGAAGTATTCCAGTGCTGCTGATCTTCTGCTGCCTCTTTGCAGCCACTTCCTGCCTACATTTGTGTTCCCCACAGTGACTATTCATTGCTCTGGTGGGTTTCCGGTCACCATGAAATACTGGAGCCCAGCTGCACATAAAGAGTGGTAGTTGTTGATGGCACACAGGGCTTTATTAGAGGACATAGAAAAATACTCTTCTGCATATCCAGCTCCACCTCACAGCACACAGTAGAGCTGCACAGTTCTGGCTAAAACGAGAATCACAATTTTGTTGCTTAGAATAAAGATCACGATTCTCACGGTGTAATGTGATCTTTCATATCATACAAAAAAAAAAAGGGCTTACTTTACTGTTTTTTTTGTTTTTTTTTAAAAATTCATTAAAGTGTATTTTTTCCAAAAAAAATTGCATTTGAACGATGGCTGCGCAAATACAGAGCAACATAAAATATTGTAACACCAACTATCTTATTCTCTAGGGTCTCTGCTAACAAAAATATATAATGCTTGGTGGTTTTAAGTAATTTTCTAGCAAAGAATACTGGATTTTTACTTGTAAGCAACAAATGTCAAAAAAGGTTTAGTCTTTAACCAGTTGCCGACCGCCCGCCATGGCTTGACGGCGGAGACTTGGTTCGTTATCGCTTGCGAGGCGATCTTGCATGCTCACTGTGTACCAGAGGAGCCAGGGAGCGGGTAGGGGGGACTCGATCTCCGCCGGCTACCAGCGATGGCTCCCCCGCAGTGAGACAACAGAGGTCCCTGTATGTAAACACGGATCTCCGTTCTGACAGAGGGGGAAGGGATGTGATCACAGGCTTCCTGTATGTGGAAGCTGTAATCACTTCCCTCCCCCTGCCAGCCCAGCCCCCATACAGTTGGAACACACTGAGGGAACACAGTTAACCCTCAGAGCCCCCCCCCAAGTTTAACCCCTTCACTGCCAATCGCATTTACACAGTAATAAATGCATTTTCATAGCACTGATCGCTGTATAAATGCCAATGGTCCCAAAAAAGTGTCAAAATGGGTCCGACATATGCGCCGCAATACCGCTAAAAATCGCAGATCGCCGCCATTACTAGTAAAATAGAAAAAAAAAACCCCATGAATGAATTCTCATCATTCGTAAACGTGGCAACTTTTGCGCAAACCAATCAATACACGCCAATTGCGATTTTTTTTTTTTTTTTGTACCAAAATAATGAGGAAGGATATAAATCGGCCAAAACCGATGGAAAAAAAATGCTTTTTTTATATATATATATATATATATATATATTTTTTTTTTTATATGGATTTTAGCAAAAAGTAAGAAATATATATATATATATATATATTTTTTTTTTTTTTTGCAAAATTGTCGTCGCTATTTTGTTTATATCGGCGATCAGAAATGACGCAGAGGGGATCAAATACCACCAAAAGAAAGCTCTATTTGTGGGGAAAAAAGGATGCAAATGTTTTGGTACAAAGTCACACGGCCGCGCAATTGTCAGTTAACCACTTGCCGTCCGCAGTCTGACGGCGGCAAAGTGGCTCGTTATCGCAAACCGCCTTCATACGACGGTGGCTGCGATAACTAGTGCTGTGAGTTGCACGCACGCCGCCGCCGGAGGCGCGCTCACTGTGTCCGGGGGGGCCAGGGAGCGGGTAGGGTGGACTCAATCGCCGCTGGCTACCCGCGATGACCCGCAGTGAGAGAACGGAGGTCCGTGTAAGTAAACACGGATCTCCATTCTCATAGAGGGGGAAGGGCGGTGATCACAGGCTTCCTCTATATGGAAGCCGCGATCATCCCCTTTCCCCAGCCAGGGCAGCCCACATACAGTTAGAACATGCCCAGGGAACACAGTAAATCCTTAGAGTGCCCCCTGCAGGTTAACCCCTTCACTGCCAATGGCATTTACACAGTAATCAGTGCATGCCAATGGTCCCAAAAAAGTGTCAAAATGGTCCGACATATCCGCTGCAATATTGCAGTACTGCTAAAAATCACAGATCACCACCAGTACTAGTAAAAAATATAAAAAAAAATAAAAACACCAGAAATTTAATTTTCATTGTCTGTAAACACGGCAACGTTTGCGCAAACCAATCAATAAACGCTGATTGCGATTTTTTTTTTTTTTTTTTACCAAAAATATGAGGAAGAATATAAATCGGACAAAACCGATGGGAAAAAAGTTTTTTTATATTTTTTTTTTGGATTTGTATTTTAGCAAAAAGTAAGAAATTAGGGTTTTTTTGCAAAATTGTCGCTCTTCTTTTGTTTATAGCGGCGATCAGAAATGACGCAGAGGGGATCAAATACCACCAAAAGAAAGCTCTATTTGTGGGAAAAAAAGGACGCACATTTCGTTTGGGTACAACGTCGCACAACCACGCAATTGTCAGTTAAAGCGACGCAGTGCCGAATCGCAAAAAGTGCTCTGGTCCTAAAGTGGGAAATCCTTCCGGGGCTGAAGTGGTTAAGTGGTTAAACTGAGCTCATCTAGACCTGAGTTCATGCCTTTGATAGAAGTACGAAAAGATACTTTTGTATCTTTGTGTTTATAGTATTCAGCGAACTTGGCAGACTGCCCGGATTTCACAGCTGTCAGCTAGCCTCAGGCAGAAAACCGCTCTAAAGAGATGCGGTTAGATAGTGAGGGGAGAGAAGGATCGGGTGCCGCTCACCAGGGCGCGATTCTGGTCGCCCTGGCGACCGGGAATTGTCGAGCTCTGCATGTGCAAAATGTGACAGTGAATTAAAGTGTATGTTCACCAATGCCGAGTCTGCCAAGCAAAATAGGTGATTTTGAAGCTCTGGTGCAAGAGGAGAACTATGATTTAATTGGTATTGCTGAATCTTTGCTTCATTCTTCACATGACTGGGCTATTAATATTCCTGGCTATGCTCTCTTTCGGAAAGACAGGGTAAAATGGAAGTGTGGTGGTGTCTGTCTCTATGTGAGAAGTGATCTCAAAGCGAGTGTGAATGAGGACCTAGTTGACTGAGAGTGTGATGAGTCTGAAGCATTATGGGTAGATCTGCATATGGCTGTGCAAACTACAAAGGTTATCATTGGAGTTTGTTATAGACCTCCCAGTGTTAGAGGAGGTGGAAACTCTGCTCCTTGCATAGATGGAAAGAGCTGCAAGGGCTGGGACAGTGATAATAATAAAGGATTTTATCTACCCGGAAAATAACTGGAGTAATGGCACTGCTGGGACAGTTAAAGGGCAAACATGTATAAACCTATTACAGGACAATTGTATGGTCCAGTTTATTGAGGCCCCAACTAGGAATGATGCTTTGCTGGACCTAGTAATCTCAAACCATGCAGAGCTTATTACCAATATTCATATAATAGAACATCTGGGTAACAGTGACCATAACATGATTTTATTTAATGTAAGCGGCAAGCAACAAACACATACGGGAAAGATAAAAACACTTAATTTTAAGAGAGTAAATTTTACAAGGATGAGGGCTGCTCTCCAGGACTTAGACTGGGAGGGAATATTGGCATTGATGAACACAGAACAGAAATGGGAATACTTCAAAGAGACTGTATGCGAACTCACTGCAAAGTATATTCCCATGGGCAATAAGTTTAAAAGGCAAAAAATAAAACCTATGTTGCTCATGGCCAAAGTTAAAAAAGTTATAAATGATAAGGAAAGAGCATTTAAAAAAATATAAAAATTGAAGGAACACTATCATCTTTTAAAGGTTACAAAGAATATAACAGAGTATGTAAAAAGGAAATCAAGGACGCAAAAATTCAAAACGAACTACAGATTGCAAAAGATAGGACAAACCCCCAAAAATTCTTCAAATATATTAATAGTAAAAAGGTCAGGTCTGAGCATGTAGGCCCTTTACAAAATAATCTAGAGTGCATGACTGGGGACAAAGAGAAGGCAAACTTATTAAATACATTCTTCAGCCCTGTGGATACAAAGGAGCATGGGAGAGCTCATGTCCATAATGGGGGTGGTAGTGACACAGCCCCAAATGATTCACAATGGCTCAAAAGTGAAATGGTCCCGAAGTATTTAGACAGCATGATAAAGCACCAAGACAGATGGCCTCCATCCACGGATCCTAAAAGAATTAAGCTCTGTCATTTCAAAGCCATTGTATCTAATTTTAGGGACTCCTTAATGACTGGAATAGTACCACTGGATTGGCTTAGGGCTAATGTGGTGCCCATATTTAAAAAGGGATCAAAGTCTTTACCAAGTAACTATAGACCTGTTAGTTTAACTTCTATAGCTGGGAAAATATTGGAGAGTTTAATAAAAGACCACATAGATGAGTTCTTGTTATAAAAAAATCAGGTTTGTTTGACAAATTCTGTCTGATGCTTAAACATTTTTTTCCGAGGAGCCAAGTAAAACCTTGGACAGAGGGGTGGCTGTAGACGTGGTATACTTGGATTTTGCAAAAGGGCTTGAAACCGTTCCCCACACATGGCTAATGTGTAAGGTAAAGTCTAAAGGCTTGGAAAGATGAGTTTGTAA
>BLSH010422154.1:285015-301357 GCA_018402905.1 Glandirana rugosa
CCGAAATGATTGTTGTCTGACACGTATACTAACTTTATTTGTGTCACGTAGGTAGATTCCCGAAAAAGTGTGCCCGTCTACTACTGTCGACTTGGCGGACGAGTCGACCCCTAGAGAGGCAACTAGAGGGAATTCGTCCGCCTACTGTCCAGGTACAGGCGAGGTGAATTGGTGGACACGTAAAAAAAAAAATGAACATGGATGTCCAGTCCATTCGGACATTCCACCTAATGGATATCGATGTCACTTATCGAGGATTTACACGTGGCAAATACTCTATGTGTGACGTACGTCCGTCTGTGTTTATTTCAATCATATGCACAGTCTGTTGTTAGTAAAGCCGCTATGGCAGCAGGACCTGCATTTTACTTTTGGTGGATGCACTGGGTTCATTCCAACCACGTACACAGGCTGATATCAGAGAAGCAGCTATGGCAGAGCAGCATTGCATATATTAGGAGGCGTATTTGAGTAATCAAAAATATATTATCTGTGTCGACATGACGGTAGTATAGTGATCAGTTGCATATCTCCTCAGCAATAAAGAATCTGCCTGTTCACTACCTTTTATTGTTTGCATTTAGTTCCACTCTAACATTGACTTAATTTGAATGAAGCAATATGACTTAATTTGAATATTCTGCAATATGTTTGAGCTTTGTTCTAATTTCAATACATAAAAATGTATTGTTTTGGTGATAGATAAATGTTGTTGTGTTTGGTCATAAGTTTTTGTATGGAATAGATGATTTAGTGATAAGACCTACGGCTGCTGAGGCTTGTGAGAATTTAAAAATAATCACTTTTCTACGTAAAGAATTTAACACATGAAGTAACTTACAAGGTGTCCCCATCATATGTAATTTTTCTTATACTACTTTAATGTTTCTTGCATGTAGTTTCATGTTAATACCTTAATACATGTAGCCATATATGTTAAAACATTAGGCCCTTTACATGATGGTGTCATGTCACAATGCTTTTTTTGTATTCTCTCCCAATCCCCTTGCATGTCTTATGCAATCAGGGGTATCGGTCCAGGTGGCTACAGAGGCAGACAGGATATTTACATGCTCCACAACATTTTCATTTGTGAGCTTATGGGCAGTGTTGCAGTCTGTATATATGACATTCTGAATGAAATACTCACTGCAACCTAAAAGACTGAACATTTCAATGAACATAGCAGGCACCAGCACAAGAAACGTTTTTCAGCCAATGCAAATATTGTCCCAGGTGTTCATTAAAAAAAAAAAAAGAAAAAATATGTAGCGATTTTCCTCTAAACATGAAGCCTAAGTGCAGCCAAAAGTAAAAACAGAAAAATTAGCACAAGGGACACAACTTAGTCAACAAGTGTCCCTTGTGCTGATTCGTCTAATGTAAGTAGTAATCCTCCTCTGTCCTACCCCTTACATCAGCCCCACCACTGTAATCTTACGGTGCCTAACTATGCCTGCCCGTTCCTCTCCCAGCTGCTCCTCACTACAGCTTTTATGTATGGAACACATTCTATTAGTGGAGTGGGTGGAGCTATCGTCTGCTTGTCCTCCATTCTTAGATCCTTGAAGCTTTTATGAATGGAGCCTGACTGGGGGTCAGGTCAGAGGATGATTACTACTAAAAGAAGCGGAATCCGTACAAATGAACACATGCTATTGACTCTAAATTATGTTTCGTGAACTGATTTTTCTGTTTTTGATTTTGGCTGCACTTTAGCTTTAACCGCGTTAAGGTCCGCCCTATAGCAGTTTTACTGCTACAGGGTGGCACCTGTGCACCAGATCACGTATGTATATATATATATATATATATATATATATATGTGATCTGTCTCTTCCAGGTAGGGTGCGTGCATGTGCGCCGTCGGCACCTCGCTATCTCTGTGATCACATGGTGGGAGCCCGACGAGCGGGTACTCAATGTCCGATGGCAGCCGCTGATTGTTCAGTACACAGGCAGAATGCCGATCTGCTTATGTAAACAAGGCAGATTGCTGTTCTGTCAGTAGGAAAGGCATTGATCCTGCAAAGCAGGGACACGGATCTTTGCCTTCCCTTAGTAAAAACACCTCCCACAGTACACAAAATCACTAGCTAGGCACACCGTTAACACTTTGATTGTCCCTGATGTTAACCCCTTCCCAGCCAGTGTCATTAGTACAGTGATAGTGCATATCTGTCATTGTGCGCCGCAATATTGCAGTCCCGCTATAAGTCGCTGATTGCTGCCATTGGTAAAAAATAAATAAAAATATCCCATAGTTTGTAGACGCTATAACTTATGCTCAAACCATCAGGATTTTTTTTTTTACCAAAAATATGTAGCAAAATACATATTGGCCTAAATTGATGAAGAAATTTTATTTTTTTTTCATATTTTTTATTGGATATGTTTTATGGCAGAAAGTAAAAAATATTGATTTTTTTTCCCCAAAATTATCGTTATTTTTTTGTTTATAACGCAAAAAATATTCAAGACACAGAAATGATCAAATACCACAAAAAGAAAGCTCTATTTGTGGGCGGAAAAGGACATAAATGTTGTTTGGGTACAGTGTCGCAGGACCGCACAATTGTAAATCTTCTGGAGGTTATGTTTAATGCAGTAATGACTGTCAAAAAGCTGCATACACTAATTACAACATCAGACACAGAACATAGTAGTTTATGATATAGGATGTGGAAGCAGTAATCATCTATTCAGAGCTCAAAAACTTACAGCACTACTGTGAGTAAATGGATAAATAAATTGTGACAATTGTGCAAACAATGCATGCAAAAATTATATATAAAACCATGTGAATAAATCACAAACTGTGTACCCATCAATTATTTGAATCATACACGAACACCGTACCGTTACTGCACCAACACATTAAAATGTTGTATTACAAAAAAAATAAATAGTGCATAATAAAGTCCAAATCATAGTGTCCTGTGTAAAAAGCAAGCCCAAACAAAAAAAGTGCAGTCTTTTACAAAACTAATTGTGAATTACACTGCACATTCGTCAGCCTTTTGCTCCCTAGGTGCCTCGGCTGTTGCCTGCACTCACCAAATATTAGGAAACAAAACAGAAGGGAGGCGCACGCACCTAGTGCATTACCATTAAAATTTATTGGAAATATAAAAAAGTTTAAAAATGAATACTCACAAAACCACAATGTGGTATCACAAAGCCATAAAACCAAAACGAGATGATGCAAGTGTGTAGATGAAAGAGCACAAGATGGGGTAGCAGCTGACGCGTTTCGGGGGCGCCACCCCCTTCCTCAGTGCTGTGCTAGTCTGGACTGCCAGACCGAGTGGTGTATATATACATGAAATGACCAGGAGAGACTGAAAGTTCAATCGCCTTGCAAATTGGCCAATACCAATCATTCAATTAACCAATTCAATTGGGGCGGGTACACAAACACACAGAAGCAACAAAAAAATAAATAATATATTAAATTAATATTGATAAAATTAAAAAGAGGAATCTTTCTCATATATAAAGTAGTGTATTTTACCAAATATATCTTGTCCAAAAGCATGTACACCAAAAAGAAGAAATACTCACCCAGGTGTGTGACCAGCATCCACTCTGTGGTAGGTCGTTTGTATCGGGACACAGGAAGTGGGGGGGGGGGCGGAAGTGCCAGGACCGTTCCCGTCCCGGAGGTGAAATTGCAACAGGACTCCATGGCAGGGAATAAGGCATCCCTCATCTCGGTCCCCCTCATAGTGTCACCTCATAATGGGGCCGTCGAAACGGCTGCCATAGCAGTATACAGATCGCTCCAGGGGCATTGCAGGTGACGTCAGATCCGCCGGACATTGCGTCACCTGCATGCTGTCTGTGCACCCAAAAAAGGCAACCTCATAGAAACAAGGGGATTAAACAAACTGGCCGTCAGTCTGGGAGTGCCAAGACAGGTTAAACAAACATCTGACAGATGTCTGCAAAAGGAATTACAGTATATATAAAAATACAATATATAGAAATATGTAGGGGAATGAATAATATATAATGAGCAATTCCTAAGAAATATTTGGATGTTGGACAGCAAAGCAAAATAAAATAATGTAATAATAATATGGATTCTAATAAATGATTAGACTATAAAAATATAAATAAATTGACATTCAATAAAAGAACAATAAATTGCAATAAATTGGGAAAAAAATAATTGAGAGAAAAAAAAAGATTTGGGATGGCACCGATGCCCAGCTAACACTTCCAGAATAATCCCTTTGGGATTGAGTTCACCCATGTCTTGGACAGCCAAAAGCTAGTGTTTTTGGATTTGGAACTGATGGTAGATGACGAACGTCGGATCTTCTCTCAAACAAACTTTAAGCTAACAGCTGGGAATTCTTATCTCCACGCCAGGAGTCACCATCACCCGAGATGGATAAAGAATGTACCGTTAGGGCAGTTCTGCCGGCTTCAAAGAACCTGTTCCCGTTTATCAGACTATGACGAACAAAGTGACGTATTAAGAAGAACGTTTTTGGAGAAAGGGTATGATCAGGTTACTATTGAGGATGCCTATAGCAAGTATTGGCAGAAATAACTATAGGTTATGGATGCAGACTATAAGTCTCCGCAAAGACGTCCGAGAGTTGGGATTCGCGTCGTCGTCCAGAGATCTCATTTTACACCAGGTTCACTAATATGGCATTCCCGATTAAACGCATTATAGAGAAATACTGGGGTATCCTACATCGGGACCCCTGCCTGAATAAAGTCCTCCCTGAATGCCCTATGGTCATCTTCCGCAGACCTAAAAACTTGAGGGGCCATATCGCACCTAGCAGAATTCGCCCACAAAAACCAGTCGCTCATCAGAACTGGAGTGGTCTCTGACCAAAAGGGCAGTTATAGATGTGGAGTGCCAAACTGTGGGGCATGCCAATACATGTGGCACAGAAAGAAGGAGGTTGTGGGTGTGGATGGCCAAACCCAAGCCATTCACCAATTCATCAATTGTGGCTCAGAGTTTGTGGTATATTGCCTATTGTGCCCCTGTGGTACGTGGGTCGCCCTACACGCACTCTACGGACACGGTTCGGGGAACACAAAAGGAATATACTGAAAGGTTTTGACAAACATTTGTTACCCCTGCATTTTTTTAACAATGAGAACTCCTCTGGCTTGAGACTCTTTGGGTTAGAGGTTGAGAGAGGACGTAGATGTTGGGCGGAGATTCCGCAAGCTATGCAGGAGGGAATCCTTTTGGATCCATCGTCTGGGGGCCTTAGCTCCGAAAGGTCTCAACATAGGGCTAGATGTCCAGACCCTAATGTAGTAGCCCAGCTCTGCATATGCACCCCGTTTCTAGCCCACCAATACCATGTCCCTATGTCACCTTTGTTATCTCCATCAACAGTGCCCTTGGGTCATACCCCCCAGGTATGCTCCCTGTTTCTTCTTGTCCATCGCCTTGGTACCAGTCCTGTAATCCCTGAGTTGGTAGGGCAGACAGTGAGTTGTCAGTAGGGTTCGCCCACCTCCCTGCCTTGACCTACCAGGGAACTGTTAGATGGGGAACTAAAGGCTTCTGACGAGGAAGAGGAGCAGGGGGCCACAGTAGCACGCAAAAGGACGTTGGTGGGCTCCCTGGTTACTGCCATCCGTGAAACTCTGCGACTGGGCCAGGCTGGGGCGTCGCAGGAGGTGGTTTACGCCTTTTGGGTCCCATAGGCCGGCTCGGGCTCCTAAGGTTTTTCCTTATGTGCAGTACTTTGACCAGTTTGTCTACAAGGAATGGCAGCGTCCTCAGAATTCCTTCGCATTGCCTAACCGCATTTCTGTGTGCTATCCGTTTGAGGATAACCTGATACAGAAATGGGCATCCCCTGCGGTGGATCCGCCGGTGGCCCGTCTGAACAAGGCTACCACGATCCCCATGGAGGGATCTCCATCTTTTAAAAATCCGTCTGACAGGCGGGCGGAGGCGGTGTCCAAGGCTATGTTCCTAGGGGCGGCCATGCAGCTGGCACTGGGTACCTCCGTGATGCGGCCCTGGACATGGCTCCAATGCTGTCCGTTTTTGCGGTCGTTGTTAGGCGACTGCTGTGGCTGCGGTGCTGGTCGGGTGACCATGCCTCAAAAAAGGCCCTCACAGACCTGCCGTTTCAGGGCGGTCGTTTCTTTGGGGCTTCCCTGGATGAGATCATTAAGGATTTCACAGGGGGGGAGAGTATGTTTCTTCCGGAACCCAAGCGGCGGGAGCACCTCCGAAAACAGGGTCCCTCTTTTCCTACCCAGAAGCCTCTTTTTCGTGCGCCCGGTACAGAGGGCAAGGGCCCCCAGTCCGGTGAGGCTGCCGCAGGGCACCACAAGCGTTCCTGGCAGCGTAGTCAGAAAAGACTGAGGAGGAAGAGTCCGCATGATGGGTTGCCCCCGCCCAACGCTCGGGTTGGGGGTCGGCTTCTGGGGTTTGCGGATCGGTGGACCACCCACATCGCGGATATTTGGGTGCGGGAGGTGGTGTCGTCCGGGGACGAAATAGTTTTGTACCCTCCCCCCGGACAGATTCTTCCCCTCAAATCTGAGTCTCCCTCCGGGGCGTCAGCAAGCTCTGTTAGGGGCTGTCCAGGCTCTGTCCGAACAAGGGGTGATTGTTCCTGTCACTCCTGTGAAGCGGTTTCACGGATTTTACTCTAAACCTTTTCGTGGTGCCAAAGAAGGACGGAGTTAGGCCTGTTCTGGACCTGAAGGCGCTCAATTACATTGTGAAGGCTTGAAGGTTCAGAATGGAGTCAGTCCGTTCTGTCGTGGCCGTGCTGCGCCACAGGGATTTCCTGGCTTCTCTGGACATCAGGGACGCGTACCTCCACGTTCCCATTTGTGTTCGGCATCAGCGCTTCCTGCTTTTCGCGGTGGGGGACCTCCACTACCAATTTGTGGCTCTCCCCTTCGGCCTAGCCTCCGCTCCGCGGGTCTTCACCAGGCTTTTGGCTTTGGTGCTGGCTCTGCTGAGGCAGAGGAGCGTTGCTGTGGTGGCATATCTAGACAATCTGCTTCTGAGGGCGGAGCCGGCTCCTGCCCTGGAGGACAACGTCGCTATCGCCCTGGACTTCCTGCGGGACTTCGGCTGGTTGATCAACCTTCAGAAGTCGATGCTAACCCTGTCGCGCTGCCTGCAATATCTGGGCCTGATACTGGACACAGAGCAGGCGAGGGTGTTCTTGCTTCCGGCCAAGTTGCTGACGCTGCAAGCAGCGGTGCGAGCTCTGCTGTCACGGCGGTGGTCTTCCTTTCGTTTTTTTGTATGCGGGTGTTGGGGCTCATGATGTCGGCATTTGGGGCGGTACCGTACGCCCAGAGTCACACCCGGCTCCTGCAGCAGGCGATTCTGCTGCATTGGGACAAGTCTCCGTTGTCTCTGGATCGGGTGATCAGGTTGGATCACCAGACCAAGGCGGCTCTTGCCTGGTGGCTGCGGGCCCCGTCGTTCCTTCCACTGGTATGGTCGATTGTCACGACCAACGCCAGCCTAGCGGGCTGGGGAGGGGTCCTCGGGTGGTTGTCTGCCCAGGGCTAATGGTCCTCGGAGGAGTCCCGCCTTCCAATCAATGTGCTGGAACTGTGGGCGTTTAGGCTCTGCCTCGCCCGTTGGGCCGAGGGGTTGCACGGTCGCCTTGTTCGGGTGCAGTAGGACAACGCCACGGCAGTGGCATATGTAAGCCATCAGGGCGGCACAAAGAGCGTGGCAGCAGCCGCGGAAGCGGCCCACATCTTGAGGTGGGCAGAGCTTCATGTGCCGGCCATCTCCGCCGTTTACATTCCGGGCGTAGAGAATTGGCAGGCGGACTTTCTCAGTCGCCAGACTCTGGATCAGGGAGAGTGGTCCTGCATCCGGAAGTGTTCCATCAGATCTGCCAGAGGTGGGGCACGCCAGATGTGGATCTGTTGGCTATTGAATCCCAGGTACTGAGGGATAGGGGGGTCTCTGAGTCAGTGATCCCCACCATGCTTAAGGCACGTAAGTCCACGTCTCGCAAGATCTATCACCGCACCTGGAAGGCTTATATGGCCTGGGGTGAGGCTGGGGGGTGGAATCCCTGTTCCTTTTCAGTGGCTCGTGTACTGGCCTTTAACCAGGCCTGGATCAAAAACGGGCATTGAGTACCCTCAAGGGGCAGATTTCTGCCCTAGTAATTCTGTTCCAGCGTCCGTTTACGATGCACTCTTTGATTCGTACGTTCATACAAGGGGTACGTCATGTGGCCCCTCAGGTGCGGTCACCCCTGGCGCCGTGGGACCTGAATCTGGTTCTTTCAGTACTGCAGAAGCCGCCCTATGAAATGATCAGAGACATTTCTTTGCTGTTGCTCTCGCAGAAGGTGGCCTTTTTGGTGGCCATCACATCCACCAGGCGGTTGTCTGAGTTGGCGGCTTTGTCTTGCAGGTCTCCCTATTTTTGGTCCTGCATAAGGACAAGGCGGTGCTGGGCCCATCTCCTTCGTTTCTTCCGAAGGTGGTTTCCTCTTTTCACATTAATGAGGACTTTGTCCTTCCTCCTTTGTGCCCGCGCATGTCACATTCTAGGGTGGTCAAGATTAAGAGGCTGCGTCTGTCAATGAACAAAGAGAAAATAAGATTTTTTTGACTTACTGTAAAATCCTTTTCTCTGAGTTCATTGACAGACGCAGCACCCACCCCTCTGTGTTCTGAGTTAGTATTGCTTGTTACGAACTGAAGTGCTAGCAGGGTGGAGGGGGTTTTGCAGAGTGAGGACTGCCCCCTAGGAGGGGCTAGCTTGCTTTTTTGTCTGAACCGTGTTCTGCCTAGTCTACTCCTGGTAAAAGGTGCATACCCCACATGTCAAGATTAAGAGGCTGCGTCTGTCAATGAACTCAGAGAAAAGGATTTTACGGTAAGTCAAAAAAATCCTATTTTTCGGAAAGTAGACATCCCAAGGTATTTGCTAAGAGGAATTTCATTGCCCCTGAAACTGTGATAGGTAGTGAGAAAGTGAAATTAACAATTTACCCCCTTAGAAAGCCTGAAGGCGGTGATTGGTTTTTGGGGTCCTGTACATGGCTAGACTGCCAAAAATTCTCACACCTGTGGTATCCCCATACTCAGGAGAAGCAGCAGAATGTATTTTGGAGTGGAATTTCACATATACCCATGGCATGTTTGAGCAATATATCATTTAATTACAACTTTGTGTAAAAAAAAAAAAAATGTTGGTCTTTTTCCCAAATTTTGTGGCAAAACATAAAATATTCCATGGACTCAACATGCCTCTCATCAAATAGCTTGGGGTGTCTACTTTCCAAAAAGGGGTCATTTGGGGGGGGGGGGGGGCGCGTTTGAACTGTTCTGGCTTTTTTTTGCCCAACATTAGAAGCTTATGACACACATCACCCACTCTTCTAAACACTTGAAGACCAAGCCTTTTCTGACACTTTTTGCTTACATGAAAAAAAAATTTTTTTTGCTAGAAAATTACTCTGAACCCCCAAACAGTATATATTTTTTAAAGCAGAGGCCCTACAAAATAAAATGGTGGGTGTTGCATTTTTTTCACACAGTATTTGCACAGCGATTTTCCAAACAATTTTTTTGGAACAAAAAAAAACACACTTTTGAATTTTAATGCACAAAAACACACTATATTGCCCAAATGGTTGGTAAAATATAAAAGATGATCTAATGCCAAGTACATAGATACCAAACAACATGCTTTAAAATTGCAATCGACCGTGCAGCGGTGACACTTTAGATTTACAGAGGAGGTCTACTGCTAGTATTACTGCCCTTGATCTGACGTTTGCGGTGATACTTCACATGCATGGTGCAATTGCTATTTACATACGACATGAGACCGATGCTTGCGGTTCCCTTTGCCCGTGAGCAGGGGGGTGGGGGGGCAGGGGTGCTTTCATTTAATTTTTTTTTTTTCGTTTGCTTTATTTTATTTTTACACTGTCCCTTTTATTTTTTTTTATTTAATCACTTTTGTTATCACAGGGAATGTAAATATTAGGGATGCACGGAAATTTCGGCAGCCGAAAATGATCCGAAACAAAAAAATGGCCGATACCGAAAAGGGATGGGGTCCGCCCCGGGTACCACCCTTTGCGGGGGTGTCTGGGTGTGATGCAGGACATGAGAAGATTCACATTGCACAGATAGCGCGACTTGTAAGAGCCCCTCTGTGCATGAAAGGGTCATGTATTTTCACTGCATGCAGAGGGAAATGCAATTTGTCGGGTGGGCGGGACCAAACGGCTATCAAACACCAGCCAATGGGATAGGGGCTGGGTAAGTGTTTGATAGCTGTTCGGTCCCGCCCTCCCCCGACATCACGACAGAGATCTGACCACTTCTGTCTCTCTGCATGCAGTGAAAATACATGACCGTTTCATGCACAGAGCGGCTTTTACAAGCCGCAATATCTGTGCAATGTGAATCTTCTCATCTCTTCAGTGCCATCCAGTGCCACCTCATCTCCTCTGTCAGTGTCAGTGCCACCTCATCTCCTCTGTATATGCCAATCAATGCCATGTCATCTGTCAGTGCCAACTAGTGCCACCTGTCAGTGCCAACCAGTACCACCTCATCTCCTCTGTCAATGCCAATCAGGGCCACCTGTCAGTGGCAAACAATGCCACCTGTCAGTGCCAATCAATACCACCTATCAGTGCTGTCTATCAGTGCCAGTCAGTGCTTCCAATCAGTGCCGA
Organism: Glandirana rugosa; assembly: GCA_018402905.1. NCBI lineage: Eukaryota > Metazoa > Chordata > Amphibia > Anura > Ranidae > Glandirana > Glandirana rugosa. The sequence continues at coordinate 295,707 of BLSH010422154.1, forward strand.
CCAATGCCACCTATCAGTGTCAGTGCTAATCAGTGCCACTTATCAGTGTCCCCAATCAGTGCTGCCTATCAGTGCCGGCTGTCAGTGCCCAGGCACAGGTAGGCTGCATATGACAATTGTGTATAAAAATATAAATATTTTTTAAAAACTGTCATTTTCGGCTTTCGGCACCAAAATTTCCATTTGTTGCACCACTAGTAAATATCCCCTATGATAGCAATAGGTAGTGACAGATGCTACTATTTTTTTTTTTTTTTTTGAATGGGGTCTTTTAGAGTCTAGATCTCTCCCCTGCCCTTAAAGTGGAAGTAAACCCATCGATTTCATACTGTCAAATGAGAGTTAATATTCCCAGCATGCTGGAAATGTTAGCTGTCTCCTTGATTGTGCTTTCAACCAAACTGTCAAACCATCCAATGGCTGGTGTCATAATGGATCACATGTGCAGCATCATGGCAGTTGCAGATTAAACAGAGGTTAAGATGTCAGCTTTACCTGAAAACGATAGGAGGATATACTCTCACTTTAAAGCATCCGACCACACCAAGATCGGTGTGATAAGATGCTTTCCCAATTTCCAAATGGCGCTGTTTATATCCGGTGTAACTGAAATGCTCGTAGCTTCCGGTATCTTAGGCCATAGAGATGATTGGAGCCATTCTGGGCTCCGATCAGCTCTATGGTCAGCTGGCAGAACTACCGGCTGCATTCTTGGGTTCCCTGGTGAGACAGTAGAGCCTGAAGAAACCATGGAAGGTGGGGGGGGGGGTTTAACGTCCCCTCCCACTGCTTGTAAAAGCACTCTAGTGTCTAATTAGCTACTAGGATTGCTTTTACATGAAAGTCGACCGCCAACTGAAAAAAATTATGCAGGCATCATTCCGGTATAACCACTCAAAGTCCAGCAACATACCAGTACGTTGCTAGTCCTTGTTCAGCATATATTGTAATGTTCCTCCATTCACATTGATCGATCGGTGGTATGCCAACCATTTGAATACCTCCCTGCATCCACCCACTTCTTATGATGGGCATACATGCACTGTTCTTTTTTTTCTTTCACCCATTGATGTGGATGAAAAAAATATATGCCAAAGCATAGGGGCGATCCACCCTCTATACACCCCAACCCCTATGCGGTGACATATATGCTTTTTTTTTTTTTTTTTTTTTTAACTGCGGTGGTGAAATCACCTCCTACAGCGCTGGAGTCACTGATTTACATATTGTGAGAGCAACCCTGTTGCTGTCAAAATAGACAAATTAGTGCTGCAGGTGAACGGCCTACCTGCAAAGCAAACAACGGTTAACAAAACACAGTAGCGATAAAATATTACAATATAATAGTGTACAGTAAAACAGTAGAATGGTGTACACTTTTTTTTTCTTTTGTAACTGTAAATAAACTTTGAACTTCCAGGCTAGGGTCTCTCAAAATGTGATGGCCATATAAAATCTTTCGAGACCCTGTGTGAAAGTGTGCCCTAGACTGTGCCATGCTGTACCCTATACTAATACTCCACTAGTGTGTGGTAGCAACAGAAGCAGTCCCCAGATGCAGAGACCAGGCTGGCCAGGACAGGAGGGACAAAAATAGTGGGTGTCACGCCTACGTCTGCGTTTTCCACAGACGTGACACCTCTCATGCAGCCGGCTCACTGCATCTGGATTGGGAAATTGGGCCACAGCGCACCTTCAGGATACAAAAGGGCTGTGATCTCTTCCTGGAATTTTAGGAAGGATCAACTTCTTCTGGATGTTTGTATAGTACATAAGCATCGAACAGAGCCAATTGGAATAAGTATACACACACTTTTTTTGTACCAGCGCCTGGCCTTATGGGCAATTAAGTACAGCCCCATCATCTGGTCATTGTCCACCCCTCCCATTTTAAGGCTGTATTTGTGGACACCGAGGGGCTTCTCGAAAACATCAGTCACCATTACAATTTGGACATTCATTTCTTCGTGAATACAAGAACGAAAAAGTTCAATTTGTCCTTACACCTCACTGCAAGCAATTCATTCTCTCCCTCCATCTAAGTTGGCTATTTACAAGCCATTGGGGTAAGCCCCGGCGATTAGATCGCACAGTGCCACTTGCACCAATTCCTAATTGAAAGAGGTGTCTAAAAAGTGTCACACTTGTGTAAAAATTGTCCATGTATAAATGGTACCCTTTTCAGAATAAGGGTGGCACCAAGTCCCAAACAATCTTCCTGCTGTTTCCTATGTAGTCTGGGCAGTCGGGGGGCTCCACACTGCTATCTTTTCCCTCATAACCCAGGAAACTACGTGTATAGCCTGTTGCCCTGTCACAGAGCTTATACATTTTGACCCCATGTCTGGTACGCTTGCTGGGGAGAAAATGTATGAAAACAAGGAGGCCAAAAAACTTTAAGCAGAACTCCCGGAAAGAACTATTTTCCATGTCCTTGTTGCTGATCTCCTTGAAATACAATAAAAACGAGCATATAATCACGTCAGACAGCTCACCACTTGGCCGGATTAGTGGTGGCTCTGTGACTCTGTTGGCTCTGAGGGAGGAGCCCACGGAGTCACAGTGCCACCACTTATCTGGCTGAGTGGTGGGCTGTCTGACTTGAATATTATATGCTTGTTTTTATTGTATGTTGTAAGTGCTATTTTTAGGGGGCATTTTAATAAAATCTTTCAAACTGGAGAACACTTTGTAGTTGCAATTGTGTTGCATGTGATTGGAATGGTGTATCGTTTGTAAGGAGCGATCTATCCTAGGAGTGTAAGGAGAGGATTATGCTAATGACAGCAGCAGACGAGTGAGTGAAAATATCTGGTGTGAGGAATAATCTGTCCCAAGAGAGAAAGGAGGAGATTATCTCCATGAGAACAGCAAGAGAGATGACCAATAGTTCTGACAATCTGTTGAGGTGAGCGGCCATTTCACCCGGTTGTGGTTTTGCACTTTAATCCATGTGAGATGTTTTCACTGAGTGATTTGAAGTTTAACCATTTGTGTGCATGCCATATATAATTTGAAACAAACATATTTTGTAGGTAGCGCAGATTACACATATAGTTTTCAACAAAGTATTAGTTTAAGGGCGGGCACACTTATGCAACCATATTATTTTAGTTTATTATTTTTAATCCCCTCCAACAAGAAGATTTAAGTTTGTTGTTCAACTGAGTTGTACAGTTCATAGGTCACATTAAAGGTGGAAAAATGAAATTATCTTTGTCTCAATTTTTTTACATCACAGAAACCTGATGTTTTAACAGGGGTGTGTAGACTTTTTATATCCACTGTATGCTAGAGACTGGCCTGAACTGACCTTCTACTGTTGGTATATTGAGGATATCCTCTTCCTATGACAGGGGATATGACCTCATTAGATATTTTATGGGCACTCTCAATAATAATACACTGAATATAGAGCTTACTTTTGTAGCCAAGAAGAGATCAATTTTTTAGATCTCAAGTTGTGTAACACAGGCACCTCTATTAACACTACGGCTAGGTTTCCACTAGTCTGACTTGCCCTCCGACCTGGGACTGCAAAAACGCATGACAAGTTGTACCCCATGATTTCCAATGAGTACCGTTAATATCAGTGCGACTTCAAAGTAGTCCCTGCACTACTTTGGTCCTACTTTGATGCGACTTAGGTCCATAGAGCTCAGGAATACACAGGCATTGCTTCAAGTCGCGGCAAAAAAACAAATTTAAATTTGTGCGACTTTCAGGTCCCAATAGTGAGAACCTAGCCTAAGTCTTTTTTCAAATCCACAGGCAAAAAAGGATATATCCCATTGAGCAGTTGTTCTCCAAATTGGTTAAAAAATATCCCTAAGGGACAATTTTTAGAATGAGATGCAATTGCTGCAATCTAGCAGATTTTTTACACCCAGTCAGAAATACCAAGAGGTCCTTTTGTGGAAAAAAGGTTATAATGATAAAGATATAATAAATACTATACTGGAAGTAACCACTATAAATAGACCCTACTTGAAGAGAATCCGAAACATGATTCGTCTAGTGATTTCTGTCCTTTCAGTACTAATTTTTCAACCCAGCACTTCCAAATTAAGAAAATAATAAAGAAAACATTGGGGTATACTAAAGAATGACCCTGTCTTTAGTTCTATCCTACCATCACACCCACAAGTTGTATTTAGGAGGGCCCCTAACCTAAAGGATAAACTAGCACCTAATGTGGTTGCCCCTCCTATTAGAACTATGTTCTTTGCAGATATAAAGGGTTTCTTCCCATTCAAAAATTGTGTCCTATGTAGAGAAACTAGAATCTCTATCCACAAATGTATGCAGTTCATTTCAAATACCCCTAATAAGCGTTATAATATTAACTCCTTCATCACATGAACCACCAGATATGTTGTATACATGCTCAAATGTCCTTGCCTGAAACAATACATCGGTAGGACCAGTTAAGGGTGCATGTGTACAATATTAAAAGAGGCTTCAAGGAACATAACTTGTCGCCGCATTTCAGAAAATTCCATCGCAGGAATGCTATCCTATTGAAGTTTACTGCGACTGATGCGGTTGACACACACTGGAGAGGGAACAATAGGAAAAAGGTGGTGTCCAAAAGGGAAATCCATTGGGTCTATGAAATCGGTACTCTTATTCTCAAAGGCCTGAATGTGGATTTGGACATCAATTGCTTCCTGATAATAGCTAATTGTATCCCTATAATACAGATAGTGTTTTTTACTCAGCCTAATTTTTGATTCTGTATATTTTATTGCATTCTAATATATACGTTTTTTCTTTTGCTGCTTCGAGCAGAATACCAAGCATTTTTATTCTAGACATAGTATTTTTATTACAGATACAGTGCCTTGCGAAAGTATTCGGCCCCCTTTGAACTTTGCGACCTTTTGCCACATTTCAGGCTTCAAACATAAAGATATAAAACTGTAATTTTTTGTGAAGAATCAACAAGTGGGACACAACCATGAAGTGGAACAAAATTTATTGGATATTTCAAACTTTTTTAACAAATAAAAAACTGAAAAATTGGGCGTGCAAAATTCCCCCTCTGTGTGAGGGGGAAGGGCTGTGATCACAGCCTTCCTGTACGTGAAGGCTGTGACCACTTCCCTTCCTCAGCTAGGCAAGCCCCCATACAGTTAGAACACGCCCAGGGAACATAGTTGACCCTTAGCGCGCCCCCTGCAGGTTAACCCCTTCACTATTCCTATTACAGGGGATGTACAGTGGGTACGGAAAGTATTCAGACCCCCTTAAATTTTTCACTGTTATATTGCAGCCATTTGCTAAAATCATTTAAGTTCATTTATTTTCCTCATTAATGTACACACAGCACCCCATATTGACAGAAAAACACAGAATTGTTGACATTTTTGCAGGTTTATTAACCACAACAGTACCTGGCACGAAAACCCCCTTCCTGTCCAGGCCATTTTTCAGCTTTCAGCGCTATCACACTTTGAATGACAATTACTCAGTCATACAACACGGTACCCATATGAAATTTGCGTCCTTTTTTTCACACAAATAGACCTTTCTTTTGTTGGTATTTAATCACTAGGAGGGGGTTTATTTTTTGTGCTATAAATAAAAAAAGATTGAAAATTTTTTGAAAAAATGCCTTTTTCTTTGTTTCGGTCATAAAATTTTGCAAA
>BLSH010422168.1:1478-18260 GCA_018402905.1 Glandirana rugosa
CATAAGACATTTTCAAGTGAATTTTAATATATATGACATCCATATTTTTAAGTCGTATTCACGTATTTTGGACACTGTGTATTTAGAAGTTATATTTTATATGTATAATTATTTTATATACTTGGTTTTTTACTATATCACCATAGTTATAATAGAGTCATCTTTTCCCTATTTGTATATGTCTTATTTTTACACATAGTTTTCAGGAACATTGTACTTATTTCACTAACATCACTGTTAAGTCACTGAACACGAGTCCATCAGGTATTTTTGTAAGCACGAGGTTTGTCCACTTCTGCACTTATGCTGAATTTTTATACCTACAGTATATATAATTTTAAGTGAACTTTTACAGAATACTTTTAGATATTTCACTATCTGTACAATATCACTGAAAGGGTTGACACATACGGGCATTACTAGAGGCTGCGCAGTACCACTCACCTCCCAGCCAGAATTTGACCTTCGGTCGGAAGGTTCTCCAAGCTGAAGGTACCCTGAAGGTAGTCCTGTGTTTTACTTGATTATCCTCTCAGGTGTGCCATCCTGGAAGGTGATGGGAGAAAACCTACGTTAGACTTACCGGTAAAGGTATTTCTACGAACCTTCTAGGACGGCAGACCTACTTCCCGCCCTATGGCGGATGTGAAATAAACTATACATGAGGTGGTGAGTACCTGTATGGAGTGATTCCCCTTGTGAACAAGTTCGAGATTACTTTATTACATACTGGGGATCAAAGGGAGGGGTGGGGACTTATAACAAGCTGTCAATTGATTGTGTTTCCTGTAGGGAGGAGCCCTCATCTCTCAGGTGTGCCGTCCTGGAAGGTTCGTAGAAATTCCGTTACCAGTAAGTCTAACGTAGGTTTTTTTTCACAAATCAGAGGTCGGCATTGGTTGAAGCGGTTTGGGAATCTTTTAAACAACACGCTCGCATGATTCTCTCCTCCCATATTAACAGGCTTAAGGCCTCCTCCAAGGCTATAGTGTAACAGGCAGAAGATCACTAGAGATCACTCGAGCAGGTTTTTCTTACGCACCCTTCTGCGACCAATGCTTCCCAACTTAGACAACATACCAGACTTACAGACCAACTCCACTTTGAGAAAGCCAAGCAGGAAATATTCTTCAGTGAGCAACATATTTTCGAACATGGGGAGCGGACGGGTAAATTGCTGGCATACATGGCTCATCTTGATCATAGGCCCCCAGCCGTGGTCAGGCTCCAGTCAGCCTCTGGGTCTATACTTGCAGACCCTGGTCAAGTAGCCGATGAGTTTAGGCAATTCTATTCTGACCTGTACACTATCACTGCCCGCCACTCCACGGACGAATTGAGGGAGTTCTTTCAGGACATCGACTTTCCTACCCTTACCCCTTTCTACCCTTACCCCTTCCTTCGTCAAACAACTTGAGGTGCCAATCACCACCTATTGTATTGATGAGGCACTGGCACATCTCCCTCCATCAAAGACGCCTGGGTCTGACGGACTCCCTATTGAGTTTTACACCCAATTCAGGGAGGTCCTCATCCCCAAATTGCAAGCACTCTACACTTACATCGTTGACTCAGCTACTCTCCCTGCATCCATGGGTGAGGCTTTCATTGTTTTAATACCCAAACCGGGGAAGGATCCTCTTTTCCCCAAATCATACCGGTCTATCTTTCCCCTACAATTAGATATAAAGATACTAGCCCTACGACTTAACAAAGTTAATACTCAGCCTGGTTCACTCGGACCAGACGGGGTTTATGCCCAATAAAAATATGGCGTTTCACCTGCGGAGACTCTTTATGAATCTCCAATCTATACATAGCAATACTGGGTCCAGGGTAGTGGTCAGCCTGGATGCTGCAAAGGCATTTTTCTCTGGAGTGGGATTACCTATGGGAGTGTCTCCACAGGTATGTTTTTGGGATGAAATTCATCAAGTGGCTTCAACACCTTTTACCAGGCTCCCACTGCCCGGATCCAAGTAAATGGTAAGATCTCGGACCCCTTCTCACTATCTCGAGGCACGTGACAGGGCTGCCCCATATCCCCACTTCTATATGTAGAACCCCTCGCCATTGCCATTAGGGCACACCCGGATATCAGATGCCTTCATATGGGACAGGTGACCGAGGTCCTCAGCCTGTACGCGGATGCTATGCTCCTCTACCTGGAGGGCGCTGGCCCCTCGCTTCAAGCGGCCCTACAGCTGATTCAGCAGTTTGGGGAGTACTCCGGACTAAAGAATAATTGTCCAAGTCCCAAATTTTACCAGTAGACATTGGCGCCCCTACTGCTGATCGAGCTGCACTAGTAATAGCTAGTAGGATTAAATATCTGGGCGTGCAGGTCTCATGGAACCTTACGGACTACCAAGGCGTCAACATAGAGCCCCTCTACGACCTCCTTAAATCTAAAACCAAAACCCAAACTTGGTCCCGTCTTCCCCTTGGGGTTATGGGATGCATTAACTTGGTAAAGATGATCCTCCTTCCCAAGCTGCTTTACCTTTTTTGGCACTTCCTCCTATATATTCCCACATGCATTTTTAAATAAGTGGAATCTATCCTTAACACGTTTGTTTGGGACCCCTCCCGACATAAATTATCGTGGCGGATTCTGAAGTGCCCTGTCCATCTAGGTGGCACTGCCTTACCAGATTTAGCACTTTACTATATAGCCTCCCAGCTTCCCATTTATTTCTACTACAACCAAGCTGATATGTTTAGGTACTCTACACTTGTATGTTCCTCTGCTTCCATCTCAGTGGTCCATCCCTTTCAAACTGCCCCACCTGTGTCACTGGCTGCATAACTGCCCCCATCTGTGTCACTGGCTGCATAACTGCCCCCACCTGTGTCACTGGCTGCATAACTGCCCCCACCTGTGTCACTGGCTGCATAACTGGCCCCACCTGTGTCACTGGCTGCATAACTGCCCCACCTGTGTCACTGGCTGCATAACTGCCCCACCTGTGTCACTGGCTGCATAACTGCCCCACCTGTGTCACTGGCTGCAGAACTACCCCCACCTGTGTTACTGGCTGCAGAACTACCCCCACCTGTGATATTGCCTGCATTTACCCCACCTGTGATATTGGCTGCAATTTACCCCACCTATGATTTTGGCTGTAATTTACCCCACCTGTGATGCTGAGCTGTATACTGTGTCCTGTGATGCTGAGCTGTATACTCTGTCCTGTAATGCTGAGCTGTATACTCTGTCCTGTGATGCTGGGGCTGTATACTCTGTCCCGTGATGCTGAGCTGTATACTGTGCCCTGTGATGCTGAGCTGTATACTGTGTCCTGTGATGCTGAGCTGTATACTGTGTCCTGTGATGCTGAGCTGTATACTGTGTCCTGTGATGCTGGGGCTGTACACTGTGCCCCGTGATGCTGAGCTGTATACTGTGTCCTGTGATGCTGATCTGTGTACTCCTGACACAATATGTGGAATACAGGGGATGGAGTGGGTGGATTCTTTAAGGGGTGGGGCTTATACGTAGGAGGGGTCAAAAAGGAAGGGCGGGGCTTGGCGCCCCCCATCCTAAAACATCACCAGCCGCCACTGGTCCCTACCCTCAAGGAGCTTACAATCTAAGGTCCCCAACATTCATACATACGCACAGGCCCGGACTGGGACAAAAAATAGGCCCGGGCAATTTAGACTGGGCAGCCTGATGGGGGGGGACCGAGATGGGGGCGTGAGGATTCACGTGGGGGGGATGAGGGGGGGTGTTTGCCATGTATCCTGATGAAAGACATCCCTATTCTGGAAAGAGACATCCCCAAAACCAACAAAGAGACAGTCTCGGTCCAGCAAAGAGACAGCCTCGATCCAGCAAAGAGACAGCCTCGATCCAGCAAAGAGACAGCCTCAGTCCAGCAAAGAGACAGCCCCACACCAGTAAAGCGACAGCCCCACACCAGTAAAGCGACAGCCCCACACCAATAAAGAGACAGCCCCACACCAGTAAAGAGACAGCCCCACACCAGTAAAGAGACAGCCCCACACCAGCAAAGAGACAGCCCCACACCAGCAAAGAGACAGCCCCACACCAGCAAAGAGACAGCCCCACACCAGCAAAGAGACAGCCCCAGACCAGGCAAAGAGCCCCACACCAGTAAAGAGACAGTCCCACGCCAGTAAAGAGACAGTCCCACGCCAGTAAAGAGACAGTCCCACGCCAGTAAAGAGACAGTCCCACGCCAGTAAAGAGACAGTCCCACGCCAGCAATGAGACAGTCCCACGCCAGCAAAGAGACAGCCCCGGACCAGCAAAGAGATAGCCCCACACCAGTAAAGAGACAGCCACAGTCCACTCCCTTTCCCCACCACTACAGAGCAGGACTTTAGAGGCAACACACTGGAACCGTTTTGTGTATTCACAGTGCTCACCTTCCTCCCTGTCCAGCCGTCAGTGTCCCAGCTATACATCCTCCAGCGTGCCCGGCCCGCCCCACAGTGTCTGTCCCCTGCAGGCGCTTCCTGACACAGGAGCCTTCTCTCCCTTCTCTCCCACGCTCTTCTGGTGCCAGCCCTGCTTAAGGAATGGCCGTATAGTGGGAGGCGAGCGGCGGCCACGGTCTGTGTTAACCCTGTCCAGACCGGCTGTCCGCCGCTTACCTTCCGCTGTACGGCCCAGTCATCGAGAGGAACATGCAGCCCAGGGGCCGCGGCCCGGTGTGCCCTATGGCCAGTCCGGGCCTGCATGCGCATAGTAGCGCCAATTTAGACAGGATCTAATTAACCTACCATGTCTTTGGAGTGTGGGAGGAAACCCACGCAGGCACAGGGAGAACATGAAAACTCCAGGCAGGTAGGGTTGTAGTTGGGATTCGAACCAGCGACCCTTTTGCTGCTAGGCGAAAGTGCTATTCACTACACCACTGTGCCACCCGGGACTTGTATTCCTCTCGCAGGTCATGGATAATGGCTCAATCAAGTCATTCCAGGCCCTCAAAGATGACTTTGGAAAACCCAATTCTATGTTCTTTTGCTATCTCCAACTCCGCCACGCCCTCAACTCTGTTTCATAACCTTATCCCCAATTTTGAGTCGCTATATATGGTTGAGGTGTTCGAGGGCAGTGACCCTAAAAAACTAATCTCATAACTCTACAACCATCTTGCATTGCCCTCGGCCTACCAATGGAAGTGCAGGTGGGAGGCGGATGTGGGGGTTGTGGCGGACGAGGATTGGGAGGGAGCCCTAGCCTCCTGTATATCCATGTCCCCTAAACTGTTGGACCGCCTAACTCACCTTTTTTATACTCCACAGGTCCTATCTAACGCCAGTCCGCATCTCCAAATATAAACCAGATTATAACCAAGCCTGCCCCAAATGTGGAGATCCTGAGGGAACATTTTTCCATCTAATATGGTCATGTCCCTCCCTTCAAGAGTACTGGTCAGAGATGGTGAAGTTCCTTCATGACAGCATGGGCACCCCTCTGACTCTATGCCCCCGTCAATGTATATTGGGTCTCCTTTCTATATCTGAGGAGGATAAATATTCCACTATTTTTTTGCAGGAGTCTTTGTTCCTGGCCAGGATACAAATAGCCAGGTCCTGGATCAAAGAGTCACCCCCACTGTCCAACAATGGATCGGGGCTGTAGATGCCACCCTTACATATAAAAAAGTATTGTATATTCACAGGGGCTGCCGGCCAAATATAACAAAGTATGGGACAGGTGGCTGGAGGATTCTTCCACCTGCTCTAACTTTACTCTCTTCTCTCTCTGCGCATTGTATGTGTAATCCCAGTATGTTTGCCTGTAATTGTATTTTGTATTCTATGGACTGAATGCTCTCCCTACTGGGGAATTTTCGACTAGCACATGTCGAACTGGGCGCTTTCTTCTATGGGCATAGTTTAATACATGGAACTTGGGAAACCTTAGTATATTGGTAAAGGGTTCTCTCTCCCCCCCCCCCCCCCCCCATAGTCAGTATGGTCATGTCAATTCTGAATCCTATTGTGTAATGCCAGTTGCACTTTGTACATATTTGTATATCCTATGAATATACTCAATAAAACTTTTACTTTGATTAAAAGAAAAAAAAAATGCGGCATTTATTTCAAAAGTAGTCAATTTGCTAAAAAGCATGCATTATTAACTAAATGCATTAAATCTTTATGTTTTGTGATATTTATCACTCACATTTTATGGCCAGTTCACGCCATAGAAATGCAGTCTGGATGCGTTCCAGATGCTATTCTGCATGCGCTTATATGATGCGTTTTTGGTGCAGTACAGTGCACCCCCCCCTCTTTTTTCTTAACCTTAAATAAGGACATGTGTGTTCCAGTGCAATGTTGGTGCATTTTTGATGTGTTTTACCGCACTCCAGTACAGTCCAGTGCAAAAGAAATGCAGCGTGTTCTACTTTTTTTTCTGGAACTGGCCACACTGGTGTGAACTCCACTGGAAATCATATAACTTACTTTCCTGACACAAGCACGACGGCATATACACATGGGCTGTCTCTGCCCCCACGCCCAGTTCCAGGATCCGGGTACACTATAAAATCAAACCACTCAACAAAGCATTCTCCTTTTTTTCCTCACTGCTCAGCTGGTTATACTGATGCCGAAAGGCAGAAATTTTTCTTTTTCCCTCACCTTGCCGGATTCATCTGGCCAACCGCGCAGGTTCAAACTCTCCTGCTAGCGATGCTCCCCACTGTACAGGGGTTAAATCTTCCTAGATGGGGGAGGCCCCCCCCATGTTCCAGGGATTGGGGGGTGGCAGGCGGCTGGTCTCTAAGGATTGCTTCCTCATAATGTCTCCATGGATGGACTTTCAGTGGACTTCCTGTCGGTCATAAGGCATGGAGTTGGTAAGGCACCACATGGTGCACAAATCGATAGTATGCAGCTACAGTTATGAGATGTGGGAGGGATTGTCTTCCCAAGTGGATGTTCTGATTGGTTCAGTATACGGCTTTGTCCTATATGTATAGCGGTGTAGAGAGACAGCCTTCATGCCCCGGAAGACGTCCTTTGGAGACGAAATCGATAGGGCGGAAGTGCTGTCTCACATCCACCGCTGTTTGTTCTACCACGCTAGCTGTGACCATTGATGATTACACGCGCTGTTTATTTGGATGTTTGTAAGTGAAATATTTTATTAAATTCTACACGTTTTTAAGACAATATTACACTATGTATGGTTCATTATTTCTTTGAGTGACGGTGATGACCCCTGGTGATTGAAAAACTCCAGAGAGAGGACCGTGGCAACCTTGTGGAGGTTTATATCCACAAAGCTCCCCCTGACCCCCTATAACAAGGGGTCCAGGGGATCTGGTAAGGACCCATCTTTTTTCCAGGTGGAAGATTTTCACGTTCTGGTGTTGTGTGGAGTGCACGGTTCACGATTTTGGACATTTATAAGGACACTATTATTTACACATAGTTTGGATGTTTTTCTTCAATCAAACCACTTGGGACAATACATTTATTTCATTTGAAAGCACAGATATAATTTTTTCACCTTGTGTTTTGGACTTTAACACATGTTGATTTGGTTTACGCACTATTTTTATGACTCTTTTTAGGATTTGATTGTTTGCTTTATGTACAAGCGCAACTATACATATATCTTTTCAGCTACAGTTATGTGATTTAGAAGTCTGCAGGTATATGCGATTAAATTGCATCTCTAAGCAGAGATCACAAGGTGAAGACTGCCGTTTGTCCATGGTGTCAGTTCAGGCTGTGGTTGTGTCTGCAGGACTGCTAATAATTAGGCAGATAACAGGTGTTGCTGTGCTGAGCTGAACCTTTTCCATAAACTGAGCAAGGCTTATCCCTGCAGGCTTGATGCAATGTGTTTATGATCTAATGCTTGGTTGTGATAATATCCTCTGCAGTACATTGTCTAAGGTAGGTAAGCTACTAGTGCCAATTGTATGGGGTCTGTTAACCCTTACTGCTTTCCATGTGACTTACAAATGATGCAGCATAACCAATAACTGATGGCTATTGCTTACATGTTAGTTTTATGCACAGATCCTGTGATTGTTAGGATCAATTCATGTCAGTTTGGCCTGAAATGCCTTTACACCTCACCTACAATTTCAGGGGGGTCTCTTTGCTGCTGGTAGTCGGAGACTCCTGGGGTGCTGCGACTGGCTGCGACTATCTGGCTGCGGGCTCTGGGACCTCGGTGCTGGGGGCAGATGGTATCCTCCATGGGGTGAATGGCGTTCCGACTCTGTAAAGGGCTGCAGGGGAGCATGTGGTCTGGGGCTACTTAGGGGCCTACAGTTGCATCACCCTGGATGCACCAGATCGCATTTGATCTGGGAGACTAAGCAGGGTCGGACCTGTTTAATGACTGGATGTGAGACTGCCTGGAGATGCCAGGAGTTGTAGGATATACCGCAGGTGGATATGCGATTAAGTTGCTTGTAGTGACTGCTGGAATGAACAATACTTCCTTAGATTATACCACTAGTATTTTAGCTCAGTGGTGAACCAGAGACGATCAGCTTACATAGAGACCAGCCATGTTCACTAAGGTGAGGGCAGGTAAGTACATCTGGGAAAAAAAAAAGAGTGCATAATTGCATAATATGGGCATATGGGTTGCAAAGCTCCCCAGCTTTCAACACTAGCACCGCTGCCGAGAGGGGGAAAAGCAACCTGATCCTTCAACAGAGACAGGCCCTCTTTAGCCCTAAAGGAGTCGCTATGGAGTTAACTGCCAGGAGAGCCAGACAAAGTAGAAACTCACTGCAATATTGGGGTTGTGCTGGCTGTGCAGCCGCCAAGATGCGATGCCAAGTTGCAGGCCAGAGACGGCAGAAAATGGGGCAGAGACTGCGAAGATCTAAAGTCTCCAATGGTCCAGAGGTAGGTGTGCTTAAAGGGGACCCCTACCTCAAAACATTTGGCTAAGGAGTCTTGATCAGACTAGCCAGTGAGGTAAGCCTCATAAAGCGGAGGTAACGCTGTTGGATCTCTGTTCACCAAACCTCAGGTACTAAGCCAATCAAACAACCAAAGTTGTGAAGGGGTACCTCTACCTCAAAGAGGTCAGTCTAGGAGTTTCCACCAGAAGAACCAGGGGTGACGTCTGCCTACAGAATCAATATCCTTTGCAGGGGCTCGGGAACAGTGAACAAATGTGAATGAGGAAGACTTATACTACTATTGAGTAGCGCGTGGCGGACGCCTGTTAAAATCATTTCAGTAGCCTGGGTCCCAAGAGCAGAATAAGGTGGCCATTGAGGCAATTCAGCCACGGTGGAGGCAGAATGGTATACCGTTGAGCTGCTAGTCCGGGTAGGTCAGTTAACCAGGATGATTTATCCCACAAGACGACACATACCTCTCTCAAAAGGTGAATCGCAAATGACCAGAGGATAAGCAAAGTAGCAAAGACGGAGTGACAGGTTAATCCTGAGATAAACATAGAGGATAATGGAAGGAACCATAATCATTATCTGCTAAAGCCGAGTTCTCTCCTTTCAGGAAGCAACAGAGTCTATTCGACCATGGTAACCCAGTAGGGGGCGGTCAACAGAATTATATGTAAATTCGGGAATGACAGCACGGGGCGCACAGTAGTAGCACTTCTGTCTACCGGCACTGAGGTTCTGGGTGTGAATCTCAAACAGTCCACTTCGGGTAGAGAAGTGGGCTGTGTCCCTACATTATGGAACAGGATTCAGGGCCTTACCTAAATTAACATTGGGAGGTCCTGTGCAGGTATGAGGCCATTGGCATGTACGTTCCTCCCCGCCAACACATTTCATTCCCTCTTAGACTTCCTAGAGCAAACAATGCTGGAGTCAAGCAGCACCACATCAGGTTCATCAGTAGACCACCTATTTAAGAAGAACATATCAAGGAGTCTGCTCTCCAATATTCTTAGCCAAAAGCAGGGTTTTTGACTTTAAGCATAAAGAAGGATGAAGACCCGAGTTCATCAGATAGAACCATGACAAGTAGTCAAGCCATCAGGCGAGATGGCAGGTTGGCATGAGACCCAGCAGAGGGGAAAATACACACTTCGGTAGATCCATGTTCCTGCAAAGTACCTTCGCTGGGCTGTGTGAGAATATCACTGCAAATTCATTAGATAAAGGTTAGCCTTGCCACATATTCAAGGCCGTTTCAGGACCTTACGTCCAGTAGAGGCTGTGTTGCAAAACAAAGGGCTACAGGTGTTCTTGTTCGGGCACAGCTGGCTGCCTCAACACTCTCTTCAGGCCTGACAAAAAAAAAAAAAACTAGCTAGGCAATGTTCAAACTGGAAGGAGTCATTAACAGGACAAGATTACGGTAGTCTTACCCTTTGGGAGGACAACCGTGTTGGATATCTTGTTAGTTAATAGCTCGTTCCAAGCTGTGGCATCCCTCGGTCTAAGGGAAAGAGGGAAGGACCGCGTACCAACCCAGGATCCAGCATCCTTTTATTGCAAGATACTCTACAGCATATCAAGAGACATTTAAAAAAAAGAAAAAGCATCACATGAACATTGTGCATATGGTGGACATGTTCGCACACCTCACGTGCACTTAACTTTCACCATCCCTTGGTCTCAGGAGGCCAGAGAGGAAGTGTATAGTAATCCAGAGTATTCGGAGTCTCACTAGAAGATATAGAACTAGCAGAGTCTATAACATGGAAAGCCTTGCTTCCCGCACCAGGAGCAAGTGACTCCACGAGGGAGACCTGGATGGTGGCCAAGCCAGTCAGGTCTTTCAGCTGTGCAGCTACCTGGAATACCAGTCTAGTTACTTGTTGGGTAGCCATGCCAAGGAAGAACAAGTTCAGAGTGGCAATGGTTTGTAAGTGGAAGTCGCTCTGAAAGTGCAACAAAGGGAGCTTTAGCTATGCGTGAAACCATAGCAGAACAGCAAGAGCCTATCTTCACTGTCAAGAAGGGAGGCAAACGAGTCAACTGTTGTCAGGCATCTCCCTTTTGGGGTTTGATTACCTAGAAACTTCCGGTCAAACACCATAAGATACAAGCCATTGGAGGTCGAAACCAAAGGGCAGTCCAAGTCGTTTTCTACAGCAAAGAAGGATATCAGGATATCAACCTGAATTTAACCATGATGGCTTCCCTGAGGGGGAAGTAGTAGAACCACCAACACCCAATGGGGGCTGCCGATCAGCAAATGGGTATATCCATCTCGGTCTCCAGGCTCCTTATCAGGGTCCACATTCATCCAGTAGCGAGAAGGATAATAGTGGCCTGCAGGCCAGGATATCCTCAGGTACAGTGCAGAGTCAGGGTCCTCTAAGTCACCTTCCTGAAGTCTAAAACCTCACACAGCGTGGTCAACGGTATCATCCAAACTTACACGAGGTATTCCTAGATGCTGAAGATCAAGAGGTAAAAGACTCATCTGGAGACGTCACTGTAGGGTTAAACTCGGTTCAGGACACAGACATACTCCAAACTTCAGGTATACTAGAACATAGAAGACCTTGCAGAATGAAGGATGGAATCCTCTATTCCCCGGTGGAACGATCAAATCAGACGCAAGTAACCTTAGACGGGGAATTAAGCAGTAGGTAGGCTCAAACGCGTCCTCACTCTTTGGCATACAGTGACCTTTGCATATCTTGGTAACCAATCCGAGATCTGGGCAGACCCTTCCCTTGGGTCTTCCAAATAGTGAGGGACATGTTGTCTTACACTCCATTTCATCTGGAAAGGATTTCCTCAGGGTGGCCAGTAACTCAGAAGCAGTAGTCCGTATGGCTAGAGGAAAGGTCACAGATATCCAAGTGTCAAGTGTAATCAAACTTGTTGCTACCATTCTCAGGCAGAAGGGGCACTTGTCTCCTCACCAGCACTACATGGTGGTCGGCGTCTTTTCAGAGGGATTAGACCTCATCCGTCCAGCCTATCCAAACAAGTGTCCGAACTGCCACAAGATTGGAAATGGGTTCGAGGTCGAACTGATATATAGAAGTGGCCCTTGTATAAAGGATCAAACAAGGGGCTCTTCAGGCCTAACAGCAACAGTGGGGGACAGTAGCTGTCCAATAAAACATTTGTCCTATGCGGATCAAATTGTTCAAGAGGGCTAGATGGCTAGGACAAATCCATGAATTTGAGTACAGAAACTGCTTACTGGGCAGATGGTTCATTCATGGACAGAACTCAAGGGAGTACCTCCAGAATTAAAAGATAACCGTGACATAGTCTGCATCTAACACATGTAGGACCATTTTAAAGTGGTCCCAACAGCTTTACCTACAAGTCACGTTAAGCATTCAGTTGGATAAAGATAATCCTCAATTTAAACACTTCAGCATTTCCCACCCTTGTCTTTTTGGTGATTGCTAAGTCCCATGCATATATGCTGTCGTGCTTGTGTCAGGAAAACGGAAAATTGTATACTTACCTGACGGTAATTTTCCTTTCCTGATGCAAAGCACGACAGCAAATAGGTCCCTCCCTAAAGGCTTTGCAGTGATAATAAGTAACGAGAATGCTGCCTGGTGGGAGGTGTTTGATCTTATAGTGTAACCGGATCCTGGAACTGGGCGTGGGGGCGGAGCCAGCCCATGCGTATATGCTGTCGTGCTTTGCATCAGGAAAGGAAAATTACCGTCAGGTAAGTATACAATTTTCCGTTATCCATGCATTTTTTTTTTATGTAATTCCTTTTATTTGAAGAGGTACATGAGTTACAGTCAACTTAAATGACATAATACATATGAGCATACAAGTTAGGCATATGTAGTGTCGCCATGACACTTTACAGTACAATGCCACCTACCTGGCATATCCATGCATTTTTGATGCAAAAAAAAAACAAAGAAAAATGCACTGGACTACATGTAGTGTGAACTGGCCCTCAGTGTTAGTTTTGGAGTTTTTTTTTAACATGCTAATGGTGCACCAGAGGAAGAAAGTTCTATAAGGCACAAAGAGCTTTCCTTCACAGAACCATCTCGCTTTGGTGAAATGTTACAATGTATTTCATTCCTGAGGTCAGGGCAGAACAATTCCATACTGATACATTGTATAATTTTTACTTACTGGCCAGTGCAAAGTTCCGCTAAGTGCCGGTTCACACTGGGGTGGCTTCAAAGTCGCCTGATTCCTCTTCCGACTTTGCAGCCGCCCCGTGCATCGCGGCTTGCAAACGACTTCTGCATAGAAGTCAATGCAAGTCGCTTGAAGTCACCCCTGGAGTAGGACAGGAACCTTTTTCTAAGTCGGACTACTTGAGTCGCTCCTGTTAGAACGGTTCCACTGCACTGCATGGAGTGCGACCTAGTTGCCTGACAAGTCGCCCCAGTGTGAACCGGCATTCAGTGTTATTTTGTACTTTGCTAAAATACCTACTGCCAAGTGATAAATAAACAATGTGTGTGTTCTTTAGTGAATTGAATTTAATGATTTTTTTTGCGATTATTTACCTCATGTTCAATGTTTTACTTTGATGAGTTGACTCTATTATTATCTTATTTCCGAAGAATGAGTCATGTGACCTTTATATTGCATGCTAAATCCTTTAGGGAATTGACCTCATAGTCCCCATAAGCATTATAGTTTCTGTGGAACATTTTTTGTACAGTGCAACAAGCAAGTTGAGGAGTCCTTCGAGTGTTCAGTTCTGGAGTATCCCATACTCCCTCCCCTCTCCTCATCCCAGTTCTATGTTCCAATAAAACCCTAAAAAGACACCCCCCAGACTAGTCGTTTGAGCCAGTGGAAGTGTGAAGCAAATGCTATGTGCCTGGCTGTGTGTGCTCTATCTGGGGGGATATGGCTAAGTTTACCAGCGGCTCTCAGGTATGCTACAACTGTATTTAGGCTAGAACTTGGGCACCTGGGCTTCCCTTCCACCCTCGTCCTTTCATAGCCAGCCCTGCAACATGTTTCCAGCAAATATTTAGTATCCGAGTGACCTTTCCTTCTGTCTTTTTAGTGTCCTCAAACAAGTGAAGAGTGTCCAACATCAGCTGCTCAGCATTCTCCATAATGTTGGTATGTACAGTCAAGTATTTTCACTAGCCAGTGGCCTGCTTTTACCAGGTAGGTTCCTAAGCCATTATACCTGATTTGCAGTGTTTTATATGCTTCCTTCTTTTTGTATATGTTAGACATTAATGTGTGAAATTAGGCATTCTAATACAACACATGATTGTTGAAGTTAATGTGGACAACCCACAAATACAAGAATGTTTTAATTACAGGACATACTGCAAGTTCTGTTACATTTGTGCGACAGTATGTGCATACAAAAAGTTGTTTATATTATGCAGGGACAAAAAAAATCCCAGAGATTTCTCTGCCAAAAGCTGTCAATTGCAAAAATGATTTTTCTATAAATGCACGCCATTTCTCAGGGAACAACTTACTAAAAATTGTACATTTGTAAAAAGTAAAAATCCGGACCTTTCAAACTGAGCATATGATGGAAAAAATTAAAGGTTTGCCCTGACTCCACCTCTTCTCACTTCTTTTGCCTCCATATTGGTTCTTTATTATGGCTCCATTAACCAAATAGGGAGGTGGAAGGAAACGGGCAATGTTCTACTTATACAGGAAAATTAACCTTAGCTACCTGTAGCTCTGGATCTCTATTTTGATGTGTAGTAGAGCTGCACGATTAAAATCATATCAAAATCGTGATCTCGATTAACCCCCCCCCCCCCGCGCGCAATCTCCATCAGGCATTACCGCTGTTTTCAGTGCAGTTAATGGAGTCCAACTTGCGGGGCGACCCAGCTCGACTTGACTGTTATAGAAGTCAATGCAAGTCGCCTGCAGTCTCCCCAGGAATCTTTTTCTAAAGTTGGGGCGACTTGAGTTTCTCCTATCTGGGCAGGCTGCCAAGTCTGGGCAGAGAGCCAAGTCAAGTTGATAAAATAAGTAAAAAGATACTATGTTTCAAATGATCCATTTAGAGTCTAAATCTTTTCTGACATTTGCTGCTTCCAAGTAAAAATCCAGTATTTTCTGCTAGAAAAATGACTTGGAACCCCCAAACATTATATATATATATATATATATATATATATATATATAAAAAATTTTCAGCAGAGACCCCAGAGAATAAGATGGCGGCTGTTGCAATATTTTATGTCACACGGTATTTGTGCAGCGGTCTTTCAAACGCAATTTTTTTGGAAAAATTACACTTTCAAAAAAAATAAATAAACAGTGCTGTTAGCCCAATTTTTTTTTATATGCAAGATGTTACGCCGCAAGAATCGTGATCTTTATTCTAAGCAAAAAAATTGTAATTCTCATTTTGGCCAGAATCATGCAGCTCTAATGTGTAGCTATCAAAAGAGGTGACCCCTGCTAATGCAATTGCAACCCATGTGTTCCTATTTTTCTTCTGTTATGCTGTTTTGTGTTCATATGAATTTAGAGGCTTCCAAATCCCCTTCCCTTTTTTTTGGAGATTACATATCCTTTTGAGCCTGATCCAACCATAGAATCCTGTCTTGAATAGTTTTCCCCAGAGGTGAAGTGGGACTGGGTCTCACTCAGCTTTGTGATCCTCTAACTTTAGACTTCTATGCTGCCTGTACTAGCTTATTTTGGGAATTGACAGATTTTGGGAAATCTCTAGACTAGAGACCCTCTGCATTTATGACCTTAATAATTATTCACCACACGGTATGAATATTGAGTGGGATGTTAATTGCTTTTTAAGCAACAGGTAGTTCACTATTATTTAATTAATTATGGATATGTTTATCTTGATGTCCATGTATAGTATAGATTTGCTGTCCATCCTGTACTGACTTTGTTTGTGATATGTGCTGTATTTGATATGCCCACTTGATGGCACATTCACTATGCGTGATACTGGATATAATACATAGTTTTTATTGGGGGTTGGGGGTAGTGTTTTTTTAAATTGTTCATGAATTTTGAGCAACTTGGGTGATGTTTGTTTTTAATCACGTTTTGCTAGTTAAGATTCTATTTCCCCTTTTGGGGATTTTTCTGGGAGCCATGTGACTAGTAATGTGTGTCTCCTGGTGTTGCAGAACGCATAGTGAAGCGCATAATGGTGAGTTGGTAGTTCCGGCCGATCGTTTCCGGCCCGTTCTGCATAATTAGCGTGCTTACGTTAGAGCGCCATGCCTCTGAAGACGTCGCGTGATGACGAAATATGTAAGGGGGAACTGGACAACGTAAGCATGCCATATGCCGTAGTTCAGCTTGCACACAGACATGCCTGTTTTTATCCATATAAATGTGAGTGCATTCATTTTTTAATAAAATAGTGATTTGTTTAAAACGTTTTACACTATTGCGGTATCCTTACATCTTTTGAGGGAAAGAGCTGTTGTGTATATACTCACCACTGGTATCACAAGTCCTCTGCCCTGTGATCGGGATTTCCAGATATTTGAAGGAGTTGGAGAGGCCTTTGCAACAGGAGTCCAGTGGATTTTTCTATCTGTCTATATACCCCTGGCCTGTGAACGCTGGGCTATATACCCCTGGCCTGTGAACGCTGGGCTATATACCCCTGGCCTGTGAACGCTGGGCTATATACCCCTGGCCTGTGAACGCTGGGCTATATACCCCTGGCCTGTGAACACTGGGCTATATACCCCTGGCCTGTGAACGCTGGGCTATATGCTTCTGGCCTGTGAAACGCTGGGCTATACTCTCCTGTCCTGTGAACGCTGGGCTATACGCTCCTGTCCTGTGAACGCTGGGCCATGCGCTCCTGTCCTGTGAACGCGGGTTATGCACTCCTGGCCTGTGAACGCTGGGCTATGCGCTCCTGGCCTGTGAACGCTGGGCTATGCGCTCCTGGCCTGTG
>BLSH010422168.1:18270-35842 GCA_018402905.1 Glandirana rugosa
TCGGGTCGCAAGTGTCCTGTCCTCGCATATCGGGTCGCAAGTGTCCTGTCCTCGCATATCGGGTCGCAAGTATCCGGTCTTCGTAAACGCTGGGCTATACGCTCCTGTCCTGTGAACGCTGGGCTATACGCTCCTGTCCTGTGAACGCTGGGCTATACGCTCCTGTCCTGTGAACGCTGGGCTATGCGCTCCTGGCCTGTGAACGCTGGGCTATACGCTCCTGTCCTGTGAACGCTGGGCTATGCGCTCCTGGCCTGTGAACGCTGGGCTATGCGCTCCTGGCCTGTGAACGCTGGGCTATGCACTCCTGGCCTGTGAACGCTGGGCTATGCACTCCTGGCCTGTGAACGCTGGGCTATACGCTCCTGGTCTGTGAACGCTGGGCTATACGCTCCTGGCCTGTGAACGCTGGGCTATATGCTCCTGGCCTGTATAAGTTCATATTTTTTACATTGACATTTGTATTCTATTTTTATACACCATACACTCCAGAACATGATGCAGGAAAGATTCATTCAATGCGCATTTTCACACCACAGGTGACCACGCTGCCTTTGTGATCTGCATGCAGGTGCCAATGTATTGGTAATGGCACCCCAAATGCCAAGCGTTTGCGGGCACCAAATTGCATGGTTCCGCTGTACCATGCTGTTTGGTGCGGTGTGCTTCTAAAAGTATTGCATGCACTACTTTTTCTGCATTCCAGTGCAATTTACACCCCATTCAATGAATGGGCTGTCAAAATGTACCGTACAGGGAACACGTAGGAAACGCATTGGGGAATGTGTGCTGCATTCTCTTCAATTCCTTCAAAACTGGCTTACTTTTTAATAACCTTGCTAGGATTGCTCCCTAAAAAAAATAGTGCGCTGTACCCGGTGATCTTTGATTTCTCCCATGTTGTTCCGATAGATCTCCACCACTCTAAGGTTGCTTACCCCTAGTATAGAGGCTCTTCTTCACAAACTGAGCATTGTGAGCACTGTTTACTATTCTTCAGTGATGAATGATCAGAGTGATTGGTCCCGATCTCTCACTGTGCTCATTCGGGAAGGGGCTGGTCAACCTGTTGACCAGCCCTCCCTGCTCTCCATCCCGACATTGATATCTGTCCCCAGCAGCAGCTGGAGCCAGCAGTAAAGGATCGGTGCTGCGGTGGGGGGTGCATACATACCCCAGGGCTCCCCTGCATTAGCTGAAGCCGGCGGGAGGGGGAGGAGGGACCGCCGGCTAGTGGCACTGCAGGGAGGGGAGCTTTTTGCTAAGTTAAATCCCCTGTCGAGGTCGTTCCCCTGCAGCACTGAAAGCCAGTAGGAGGAAAGAGGCTGAGAAGCCGGCAGCTGCAGGGGAGCCACAGGGGATCTACAGGATGGGGAACACATAAGAGTGGTGATTCAAGGGGTTAAAGAACATTAAACACTAAACAAGATAACTGCTGCTCTGAAATTATTGACTTGCCTAAAGAAGATACCAGGTTATCGTCACAAGTTCTTATCAGTTAATTTTTTGTGCTTAATTGCTAAAGAAAACTTCCTCATACATTTGCATTTTCCTGTATTGGCTTTATTTGCGGCTCTCTACATTTGCTTACATGACATCTTAAACTGTAAAGGTAGCTGTGGATGGAAGACTATCTTTTGCCAAGTGCTGTGACTGCAAGTCTGAAGAATCAGCAGGTTGTCATTTAATGTTCAGCCAGTGTCACTGACTGTGGGTCCTACTCTAATTATAGCGCTGAATGGTGAAGATTTTCCTCTCAAGGTCACCAGCTCAATTTGCACTCGCACCGGGGGAGGGGTCAAATGCTCTCTTGCCCATAACCCTGTCCTCTCCTGCCCTCATTAAATAAAGCTACATTTAGGCTGGGTTTACATATGTGCGTGTAGCCAATGTCCCTGTTGGGGTGTCAGCGAGGCCTGCTGTCCTGACTGGCTTGGACCGTCCCAGTATACCTTTTAAGGATCCAGGAGAATAACCTTAGCGTAAGAAGTAAGACACACACAGACACATTGTACGCCAAAATTATTCTGAGTTGTATTTCCATAAGTCTAGCATTTTTATACATAAACTGTGAAGGGCGTTACAAAGTTAATGATATTCTAAAATACATGAGACTATAGGTTCGCAATTATAATAGGTTACTGAAACAATTATAATAATTGGCAAAACTCCTCCTCAGGACAAGGAGGGGGTTTGCATTCCAACACACCTAGAGCTATGGGTTTTCAGATTAAGGAGAAACGAAAGTGGATGCTCTATTTGCCAGTACATGAGGTATAGTAATTGAAACTAAAGATTGAATCTTCTCTGTACATGCAGACTATGAAGTATGAAATAGAGAGAGAACACTGAGAGAGAGAGTGAAGAAGGGGGCATCTCAAAATGGAGTCCAGAACAAGATGGCTTTCCAGTGTTTTCTCTGCATTCCCCCCTCTTAAATCATGAATATGATTTCCCCTAAAACCCTGTCGGGCCTTATATTGTCACAGACGTCATCGGAGGCATATAGCTCCCCGGTAAAGTCAGTGGGCATAGCGACTATCCTGTCCTTGATATCCTTGTTGTAAAAGAAGGACTATACCCACCCGTCTAGAGATGTTTTAGGCAATACCATTCTGCGTGTGGCTACGGTGTCTTCTTAGGTACTGTAAGTAAAGACTAGGATAGAAGGGCTCTATCTGTTCTGACTCTATATATCCGAGCAAAGAGGGATTATCTACTCCCTTGCACATCTTTCTAAAACATAAAATAATACAGCAAACTATATATATATATATATATATATATATATATATATATATATACATACCTGTCTCAGCTAATATAACAGTAATGTTTATAAAAGGTTGAACTAGGGCTTGTTTCCACCCGGTGAACCACCCAAAATACTGATCCCATGGGTTCTCTATACCGGAGTTAGTTAACAAAACATTGTTGATTATAATAAACATAATTTATCCATTCTACATTCTAATTAACAGTTATTATGGGGATAAGTGATTCAAATCCAGCTGTCACTTGATCTCTGGCTTTGAATTCACCTGGGACCCCTCTTTGAACATCTATATATATGTACCCCTATGAATATAAAATGACACTGACAAAAACTGTAGGACAGCGAACTATATAACAGAAGTCAAAAGTAAAGGTGGCTACATGTGTGTTTGATATGTTCTACCAGAATGTTGTGACTGGGAGTTTTACCCTTTTGGGTAATGACCACCTCTGTACTAATACACATGAGAAAAGTCAATAGAATCACTAGAAATGGGGGTAGGATCAGGGAGATTGAGGGCCATTGTTCAAAATTCAGGTAGCAGTTCATTTTCAGGGTCAAGGTTGTCTACCTCTGTTAATACCCCCTTGTCTTGACTTTCCTTTTCGAGGTCAGGGCTTTCTGCCCCCGTTAGTACCTCATTTCTTGCTTCTGGGACCTCTGGGTCAGGTCTCTTCTTTACCAACTTTTACTCTGGTGGCATAAATCCAGGTAGGGTTGTGTTCTGTCAGGACTACAGTTCTGGTGATGGCTATCACTGTGGTCTTGGGGCTATAAATGAAGTCCGAGACACAGTACAACAGGTCTGACTATGTGTGATCCTACTGAAAGTGAGGGCTTACATTTTTTATAGTGATAAATATGCATAAAACATAGGTGTGTTCTGAGTTGTAACCTAGGGATGATTATATAATCATTCTAATGTGTCTATATCTTCTATTAGCAATCAAGCAGCTCATTAAATGGGTGGTTTTCCCACATAACCAATAGAAAGTGAAACAAAATGTAAACAGTGCTATAAGAAAAGAAATAATTCAGATCATCACATTATCCAAGAGTTTTTTTCTCAAAAGCAGCAACATCTCCCTCTGTCACTGGATGTTTTCTTGTCTCAAATAAA
Organism: Glandirana rugosa; assembly: GCA_018402905.1. NCBI lineage: Eukaryota > Metazoa > Chordata > Amphibia > Anura > Ranidae > Glandirana > Glandirana rugosa. Next base: position 22,167 of record BLSH010422168.1, read on the forward strand.
CACATTCATTAGTACATTATGAATCAACATTTTATAGGTTCACATAAAACATTACTCTAGCTACATTTTAATAAAAGACTGCTGACTTAGCCCATTCTTCCAACATTTCCCCCTCCTGTTGAACCTACAAAATGTAGATTCTCACTTAAGCTCCCAACCCAGGAGCCTGTCTCAGTGGGAATTTTCATAAAAAACAGCATCACTTTCTCATACAAGCAGTGTGGCTAACCCTGGTTTATCATATAAGTCAGGGTCTTGTGTGGACAGCGCTGTATACATTACATCACTCGCAGCTTTATCTGCTACCCTCGAGACGAGTCCCTTCATGCATGGTACCAGACAGCAGCCTACGCATAATAATACTGACATTACCACTGCAACCACGGTGGCCAAAAACTTGCCCCACTTGTCAAACCAGCGTTCCATCCATCCGGTGAAGGGGTACTCAATCCCGCTATTTTTTGCCAGCTCCTGAGACAGCATCTCCAAGCCCTTCAATGCTCGGGTGACACTGCCATCTGGGGCTGTATTATTAGGGATATATGTGCAACACGTGGTGCCAAACATTATGCAGACCCCTCCCCTCTCGGCTAGGAGCATGTCCAGGGAGATTCTGTTCTGCCAGGCTGTCAGTGAGGTGGCTGCTCGGCAAGGACCTTGACTGCATCTCGTGTGTAGTTAACAAAGCGCTGCTGATTGTAATATATATAGTTTATCCAATCAGTATTTTTATTTACAGATATAAACAGAAAAATTGATTCAAAATCTGCTGCTACTTGGTTTCTAGCTTTAAATTCGTCAGGAACGCCTCTCGGTACACCTATAGCATCTATATATACAGATCTATCAAAACTTCCCCCTGGAATATCCCGCTTAGTTATCTTATTTAATTTTATGCTGGTGGCCTTATCCCATATAGGAACACCTTCTAGTTGGGCAGGGAAAATTAAAAAGGGTTGAACTACTTTCACCAACATACATATCTCAGCCCAATTTGAGCCCAATAAAGGCCTTAGTTTATTGTCTCCGCATAACCACCAAGTGTATGCTAGAGCTTGTGTTTGATTGGTAAACAGTGAGACTGGAAAGCTTCCATCACTTCTGACCTGATATGTAGTTGTGCAATATCTAAAGTCATGTGAAGTCGGTTTAAGAGTATTATTAAAACAAGTGTAATTCCCCTTATAGACTGTCACACCTACTGGTTTGGTTTTCATTCTAGTCACAGAAAACTTATCAATTTCTGTTTTGCAACCCTCGTTATTTGTTTTACCTTGCATCATCAATAAGATACATGTCATATTGAAAACTGGGGGAACTGGAACAGTCGCTAGCCTTGGTCTTCCACTGGCGCACACTACACAGTCAGAGGCATTAGTAGAATTGGCTATAAACTTCATCCATTCCAACCATTCATTCTTGTCAGAGTAACCAGTCTCTATGCTCAGTCTATCTTCTGGCTGTATCACTACCCCAACTACCTCGTTGTCCTGTCGCTCTCCAACCTCAGGGGGTGAGTTGCCCATGGCACCGGCAGGGGCACTTTGGGGAGGGTTTATCTGAAGTTTGACTTCAGCCCAAGGATCCGTCCCTGACATAGTTATTCCTAGCCTATATACTCCACTGTCTTTAACCTCTGGGTTCTGTACGGTAAGGATAATGTTCCCATGGCTTCCCTTTGCCAAGGAGATCCTCTGATAGGTGTTTATGTCATCTGGAGGAACCCTAGCCGAACTAGTCTCCCACTTGTGGGGGTCTGTTGTCCACCATACATTCTCCCAATCACCACATGCCTTATTGTTCCCACACATATATATATTATAGGCCCCAAGGTCATAAGTAACTATTGTTGGGTCAAATACCTGGCCCTTTGTTAAGGTAAACACTATGGTCTGGTTTGAAGCTTCCGTATTCAACACTGGTGTTTCTTGTACACCCCACCCCTTGACCTCTCCTGTATTTATCCTTCTCATCCTCCTCTTAGAGAGATCTGACATTCTTTCTCTCAACTTCAAAGTCTCTCAGAGCCAATAGGTGCCAAGACCCCCGGCGAATAAGGTACAAGCAATAATCAGGAACCTTCCTTGAGGGGTTTTGTGGTAACCCGGAGACAGCAGAGAAATCATGGTCACCTCCTATCTACTTATCCCTATGTGTTGAGTTCACAGTGTTACTTTCACCTTATTTTGTGGACACTCTGCTACCCTTGGGGATATTCAGGATCTGGATGTTTGCTTACTGACTTTGACAGAGGTAGGGATGGTTAAGAATGCCTGATAGGATCCTTCCTTTTGTGCACCTTTATCTAGATTCAATCTCCTGATTCCACAAGGATGGGTCTTTCACCACCTTATGCGATACCTAGGGATGGAGCAAAACTGCTAGACAGGATTGGATTAGAATCTGGGCCTAACCACAGGTTACCTTCCCTTGTACAACCCTGTGTTTTTTCACTTTTGTTCCTTTGTTTCAGGGGAAATTGTCTTTTGTGCGGGCGGAAGGAACCTCTGGAGTTATGATTACCGCATCTGCAGTTTTTATCAACCCAATATCACTTTTGCTGGCTGATCAGAGCGGCAGGGGCAGAGTGGCCAGTTCTCCCCCTTCTTCCTCTGTCAGCAATATGTCCAATCATTTATCCTCCTTTCACACAAAACGTTCAGATATGTCCAACACCTCTTGCTATACATCTGTAACCTGTATTCCCACCCTCTGCAATTCTCCAGGCATCATTCCCATCACACCATGCCCAAGACTTCCCTGTGGGTTGCCTGGGTGAGATGTGGGGACAACAAAACCTGCTGCCTGTAAAATTCCCTAAGGATAGGACTACATATCACACTCATATTGATGTTACTATTTCAATTACTGATTCAATTCCATACAGATCTAGTTTCTTCTATATTAACAAACAACTCATAACACAATCATTAATACTGTATTTTAAAATATCACACTTCATTACATTTATTACTTAAATCAATTTATAACATATATGGACATCCCTCTCCTGTGATCATTCTATATTGTCTTATCACATACTGTTAAGTACAGGTGCTCTAAGCCTGGTCTTTAGGGGTCAACTGTCTTGTTCAAATAATTCTCAATAAATTATGTAGTTTAAGTTTTTTTTCAGTGGGTGGATCCTTTTCCCTTTCCACGCCCAATAGGCTGGAATGGAGAACTAAACAATTAAATAATTATAAAAATCATGGCTACCGTTCAGAAATTTACAGGGCGCTGGTTATGATCGGCCATCTTTACTTTTTTTCCAAATAATGCTAGAATTACATAGCAAAAACTGATTCCTTCAACTAAAATTTTACTTCTACATAAAAGTTAAAAATGTCCCTATGTTTCACAGAAACAATCACCATGCAAGATACATTGCAGTTTATTTTCTATGAAATGAGGGAAGGACAAAAAAAAAACTTCTATCTTTCTCACATCAGCTTACTTACAATGTACTCTTTCACAACTTCACAGAACTTTCTTTTCCAATGTTTAACTTACATAAACCTTCAAATATATAAACCAGCTACACTTATCACTACCCGTTTATCATCTCACTTTCACTACAGAACGGAATGCATTTAACCTCTTCATAAAATAACAGTTCATATCTCGCTTATTTAGGGAGGGAGGGAACGGGATAGAGGTAGTTGCTGTCAGGGGTCTCTAGGGATAGGGATAAGGTCCCATTAATTCCCATTGAAGGATCGGACTGGCCTCATCAGTACCTGGGCGGCTGTTGTGGTTGTCCCCATTCAATATTAAACTTTAGTCGTGCCTGAGTTTGTGGTTAGGGTGGGTCTTTTGATTCTCGCATTGATGTCTGTTTGTGTCTTGGTTTTTGTTTCCTGGGGTAGGGGCAATTACAAGCGCAATTACGAACCCAATTGAAACACCCTTGGTCATTAACCTGTCGATTGTCAGGCTTATTCCAATGTCGTTGTTTTCCGCAGGTCGGCCCGTCGGGATTGCGGCAGTTGGGGGGTCGACTTTTGTTTGGCCTAAAGTTGTTTAGGGGTTGTTGCAAGTGGTAACTGGATGAGGTGGGTGGTTCTCGAATAACGAGACAACACGTTACATCCTTTTCGTACAGAGATTTTCCCCGATCTTATCGGAGGACCAAGTCAAAGTAATTTGTTTAACAGGGGTGACCAGGTTGTTTGTCCAAGCAGATAATCCTTTCATGTGTATTGCTTTTTTTAGTTGGTGTAGCTTTTCCCTGTTATTAATAACCTTTGGCTTAGTGCTTTTCAGTGTTTTCCTATCATACCAGTAGGGGGCATACTCTAACCATTGTTCTCCTCCCTTACTCATGTAATCCATATCCCATTGAGGATCTGGAGGAAAGTATGAATAGGCTTTTTTGTCTCTGAGACTAAGACCTTTGATCATATCCATGTGAAATAGGTCATTGGCTCCCTTTCTAGGAAAGGGGTTGCAACTACCCATGGTCTCAGTCCAGCCCGCTAAATTATCAACAAAGGGATTTATCAGGTAATAATCAGTGCCGGAGACTCTGGCTATATAATCCTTGCAAATTATAATAATTGGCAAAACTCCTCCTCAGGACAAGGAGGGGGTTTGCATTCCCAGTTCAGGTGTGATTCAGATCTAAATTTTTGCCTGAATTCGCACCTGAACCGGACCCAAAAACACACTGGACCCTTTTGGAATTCGCACCGTGGCTGTCCCGGACATGCGTGAACCGGCTCCATTAAGAGCCGATCACATACGCATGTCATAGGAATTGGATGTGGTGAAAAACGCATTCAATTTGCAAATATGTGAACCCAGCCTTAGATGAGGCAAAGAACTAGCCCCACCTCTGATTAAAGTCACCACAGTGGCATTACACACCAAACAGCAACAGTTAGGCCAGAGTGCCTCCCCTTACAGAGGACTCCCTTCCGGAGGTTCCCCGTGTACCTGGCTGGTCTCCGCTCTGCTATGTGTATGTGTATGTGTGACGCTCACACAGGAATGGGGATTGCACAATGGAATCTTCCACTGGGGGAGCGGCGCGGCATCAGTGCTTAGTACAAGGCTCCCCACACAGCAGGTGGTAGATCTCCCCCCTGCACACATGGTACGGCCAGATATAGACTCAAGGTTGCCTCGGGGAGGATCGGAGCTCCCATGGGGACACGGCTGTGATATGGTGGGCTGTGGGGGCTGACGGGGGCCTCTTTTTTTTGGGCAGCTGGGCTTAAAATAAGGTAGGGGCCTGGAGCTGCTGTGGGGTATTGTGGTTTAGTGCTTCCCTAGGCAAGACTAAAATCAGGCGCCCCCTATGTAAATTTGTCCCACCCATTTCTGTTTAAGATCCACCCCTTCATCTGTGAACTCCACCCTTTTCTCTTTAGGTGGACAGCGTGGACTCTCAAGTGGGTGTGTGGGGTCTCTGGTGGACTGCGTGGGGTCTCTGGTGGTGGCTGTGTGGCGTCTCTGATGGGCTGTGTGAGCTGTCTGGTTGGCCGCGTGGGGTCTCTGGTGGTGCCTATGTGGTCCAAGCATTAATGAACCCTGGGCCCTAAGATCTAAGGGTTTACATTCTTAGATCTCAGGAGTTCATGCTTGGACTTGTAGTCCTTCACGAGTTGGGGGGTGTCATGTCCTCAGCTCTGAGGGGTTCATCCTGGGACCTAGCTGTAGTCATTCACTTTTTAGGGGGTCACATCCCCCAAACTGAAGGACTGCAAGTCCCAGCATGAACCCCTGAGATTTAAGAATGTAGCCCCTTAGATCTCATGGGTTCATGCCTGGGACCTGTAGTCCTTCACTAGTTAAGGGGGTGGGGGAGTGATGCATTCTCAGCTCTGAGGGGCTCATGCTGGGACCTGTAGTCCTTCACATTTGGGGGGGTCACATCCCCCAAAAGTGAAGGACGACAAGTTCCAGCATGAACCCCTCCTCTTTGTATGGGTCTCTGGCTCAGCAGACATAATGGCACTGACACACGCTGTAAAACTGGCCTGTGCCCAGCCTCACATTATAGGCTTCACACAGTTCCCTTCTTCCCTCAGAGTATACCGCAGCAGAGGCCCGGAGTAGACCATAGAAGTGGGTGGACCATTGAGAGCACTTGGCATGTAGGAGGAAGAAGTAAAATCCTCTTCTGCTTTGAACGCTGGGGCCACCTCAGGGCTCCCTCTGCAGGGCTGGGAGTCGGGACCGTGATGTCACTGGTTGCTAGACGCTAGGCGGCTCTAGCAACCAGTGACCAGCCAGAGCCTCAGTCAGCGGTGGAGGTGGGGCCAGAGACAGAGCCAGCGCTAAGGCTCCTTTCACACTGAGGCACTTTACAGACGCTATTTAGCTAAAAACAGTGTCTGTAAAGCGCATCAAAAATCCCCCCCCAATGTTAAAGCCCTGAGTGCTTTCACACTGGGGAGGTGCGCTTGCGGGATGTTACACAAAGTCCTGCAAGCAGCATCTTTGGGTCAGTGAAGGGAGCGGTGTATATACCGCTCCTCTACCGGCCCTGCCATTGAAATGAATGGCAAGTGCTTCCGAAGCGGCCCCACACCACCTCGGTAGCGTGGAGCGCCGGCACTTTTAACCCCTTTTTAACCCCTTGTGGGGGGTTAAAAGCGCAGCGCTCCCGCCCGCATAGCGGAGCCATATCGCTAGTAAAACTAGCGGGGTTTTACCGTGACTACCACTTCAGTGTGAAAGTAGCCTAAGGCGTGCTCTCATTCTGATATATTTGCACCTCTTAAGTGGCCTAGGTTTGGGGAATGACTGATCAGTGTCCCAGTCCCACCACTAGTGTCCCTTCTGCGGGCGGAGGTGCCGCCTCCCTGTAGAATGCCGCCCGAGTCAGATACGCCCCTGCCTATAGCCCCTATGTTAATCTGGCCCTGCTGCACCCAGTAAGGACCTTGGGGCTATGGCCCCCAGATTCAGGACTATGGGCCCATTACCCACCCCCTAGCGAAGCCACTGCCGTGCACACCATCTTTGTAGAAAATTGCAGTTTGGTTTGCACATCTCACCAATGTATCTTTAACAGAGCTTCTCTATGGGCCTCTTTCACCATAAGACTATATTAATGTCGCATAATAGGATACATCAAGCAGACTTGCAATTAGACATGGGCCAAATGACCCCTGGTTTGGGTTGCGACAGAACTTTTGAACGTCGCAAAAGTTTGGAACCAAATAAGGAATCCCATTTGAAGTCTATGGGACCTGAACTGGAAATATCAAAAGTGTCCATTTTGAAGGCTTATATGCTAGTGATTGAGCCTACAAAGGGTATGGGGGTCTGGGTACTGCCCTGGGGGACATGTATCAGTGAAAACAAAGTTTGTAAAAAACATCATTTTTAAATGAGCAGTGATTTACTGATGCTTAAAGTGAAACCATAAATAACAATAAGAATGAAACATTTCTTTAAATATAGTGCCTGGGGGGTTCCCTTAGTCTGCCTGTAAAGTGGCACATCTGTACCATGTATAGAACCTGCTTCAGCAATAATGACATTTATAAAGCCCAAAAAAATGCTATTTTCCCTGCAAGCTTTCTTTATTTTGTAAACCAATGGCTTGGGGAGCCGGTCTGTATGATGAGACCACAATTTAGTTCACAAGATTAGAGATTATTTGGATAAATTCTGGTGTCTTTTGCAGACTTTGGTTAAATGCAGAAAAAATGGGCTTTGGGTGTTGGTGGTGTCTTCTAGGGGGAGTGGAGGGCATCTGCCCCAGGCACAGCATTGAGGGGGCGCCACAGCTGGTATCAATCCTTCTGCTTTTCCACCTCTACCACCTGCTCTCCATTTAGATTCCCTGCAGACAGGATGGAGAGCGAGGGAAGGAAAGACCAGGAGAACGAGTACTGAGGAAGGTTATGTTACAACTGTGTGTGGCTGCCTGTCTTCCCGATCGTATGATGAGCATTTCAGTGCCAACTCCTGAGGATCATGTCTTTATTCAGCCCGCACTGCACAACTAGCCAGGGTGAGGAGGTGACCACGGGGGTGGGAGGAGCACAGGGGACCAGAGGAGCACATGGGGAACAGAGGAGCAGGCAGGGACCAGGAGAAGCACAGGGGGAGGGGACAGACAGCTGACTCAACAGCTATAGCGTGGGAGTTACTCACTTTCCGGCCTAATCTTGTCCCATTTGGGGGGGCGCCAAACTGATTCTTTGCCCTGTGTGCATGTCTAGCTTCACCACTGGTGCCATCACACTGTAACCATATAACCATATAGAGCGGGGGGTCAGCAACCCGTCGATTGCGAGCTACCTGTCGACTGCTGGCAGGTGACCGGTAGCTTGTGAACACGTCCCAGTGTTGCTGCTCCTGTCTTCTCCTGAGCTCCATGTGCGTGCGGCACAGGCGCATGGACAATGAATGCTAGGCTGCCAAGGAAGTCCCCACCCACAGTTGCATGCATGCAAAACCTCCGGAATCGCTCAGGCGAGTTTGGCTTTTCTCCGAGCTCTTTCTCTTCTGCGGTCATCCCCACTAGCTCTCCTCCCCAATCCAAGAGGCAGGACATGTATTTTTTCAACTGTACCTTCCCTGCGCCACTCTGCATTGAAAAAAACTTCTGTGCTCTACAACTCAGCCCACTGACACCTCAGCCCTCCTAATGCCCCAGTCCTCCTGACACCCGCCCACTGATGCCCTCCTGACACCCAGCCCCCCGATGCCCTCCTGACACCCAGCCCCCCTGATGCCCTCCTGACACTCCAGCCTTTCTAATGCCCCAGCACCCTGCCCAGCTGTTCTGATCCCACTGTACTGCACCCTCCTGACCTCCCAGTACTGTGCTCTTCTGACCCCAGTACTACCTACTACTGACCTCTGTACACTGCCCTACACCTTACTGACCTCTGTACGCTGCCCTACATACTTCTGACCTCTGTATACTGCCCTACATACTTCTGACCTCTGTATGCTGCCCTACATACTTCTGACCTCTGTATGCTGCCCTACATCCTACTGATCTCTGTATGCTGCCCTACATCCTACTGATCTCTCTATGCTGACCTACATCCTATTGATCTCTGAATGCTGCCCTACATCCTACTGATCTCTGTATGCTGCCCTACATCCTACTGATCTCTCTATGCTGACCTACATCCTATTGATCTCTGTACGCTGCCCTGCATCCTACTGACTTCTGTATGCTGCCCTACATCCTAGTGACTTCTGTACGATGCCCTGCATTCTACTGACTTCTGTACACTACCCTGTATTTTACTGACTTCTGTACACTGCCCTGCATTCTACTGACTTCTGTACACTGCCCTACATTCTACTGACTTCTGTACACTGCCCCGCATCCTACTGACTTCTGTACACTGCCCTGCATCCTTCTGACTTCTGTATACTGCCCTGCATTCTGCTGACTTCTGTACATTGCCCTGCATCTTACTCCGCTATCAGATTTGTGGGGATGTCCAACTCCTCAGGCATGAAAAAAAGTGTGAATGAATGTGAATGCCGAGTTTCCCACTGAAGTTATCTTTTAAGGTAGGCTAAGTGTATACTTTTAAAGTGACATTAGTTTTATTAGATTTTTCTTTGTTTTCTTCATGCCGTCTTTACTTTTAATTGGGGGGCTTGCTAGGAAATTTCTTTAAAAAAGAAAGGGGTGGGGGGCATGCTGCACCCCGGTGATCTTTGATCTCTTCAATGTTGTCCAGGTAGATCTCTAAAAGGTTTCCTACACTTGATATAGAGGTACTCTTGATGAAATCAAAAATTGGCCTTGTCAAAAATGTAAATGATATGCTCTGGCCCAAACAGTGGCGGAAAAATTGGTCTTTGGGTGTCGGTGTTGACTTCACACCATAACCCTATAGAGGTACTGATATGCACTTGTCACACAACAGGTGCGGAAAAATTGGTCCTTGGGTGTTAATTGTGCCCATGAAACCTACACCAGAAAATGTCTTCCTGATTAAATCGACACCCACAAAGCTAGGTAACCTAGACAGTCTTTCAGAGATTCCAGATCCAGAAAGCACTTAATCGGTGACATCGGCATCAGGGGCCTGATAGCTGCTGCTAATCCAGGACTGATTCACTTCGATAAATGTCAGCTGGTCCATGGAGTCTGTGGACAGACACAATCTCTTATCTGTCAAAAGAGCTCCGGCAGCACTGAATGCCCGCTCGGAATGCACGCTGGATGCAGGGTAGCCCAGCAGCTCAATTGCATACCGGGCAAGTTCTGGCCAGTGGTCTATTCTCATGACCCAGTAACCCAGTGGAGCGTCAACTAGAAAGCTCTCCATGTCTGTTTTCGCCCCTAGATAATATCCCACCATATGATGCAGACGCTGCCGATGGGATGTGGAAGCTGACAGCCATGGGCGCTGAGGACTAAAAAAATTTTGATATGCATCACTGAGGTGGCCCCCTTTTCCACCGCTCCTCTCTTGACCAACAGAAGCCTCAAAACTATGTTTTCCATAAGACTGCAACCTACCAAAGTCTGGAAAGGCATTACATAAACTACCCTTTAAGATGTCCTCAAGAGATTTCATCTTCTGCTCCCTCTGTGGCGATGGGATAAGTTCCGAGACTTTCTGTTAGAGAAGATCCTGTAAGAAGGGCATTGTTTTTTGACTATTTGAGCGCTCCCGCGCGTGTACGCGCCCGCGCCGGAAACGGCGCCAAACGGCTCTATTTCTGCTCGGCAAGCCCTGCAGCAAGTGCTGTCTGATCTACAGAGTGTGACTTTCTGAGAGACCTGAACCTGTTATCTGTTCCTGTGACCTGGCTTGCCCCGACCTTATCTGAACTCTGCCTCTACCGACCCCTGGCTTGCCTACGACCATCCGATTGCCTGATCCTTCTGTACTTCTGCCGTCAGCCTGTTAACGAACTCTACTTGAACCCGACCACTCTCCTGCCTGAACCCTTGTACCGCACCACCAGCCAGTTACCGACCCAGCCTGTACGACCACGCTCCAGCTGCACGAGCGCTCCAACGGACCATCTACTATCACCAGTGACCCAGTCTGACCCTCGTGCTCTCCTGCACTCCCGAGCCACCTGTCTGCTCTACTGGGGGTTCCCGAGTCAGGTTAGTAAGGGAGGTTGCCTACTGCATAAGTCAGACTCGCCTACCAGGTATGTGACACTTTCCCCTTGTAATGGTGGTCAAGAAGGGATGCAAACCAATAGTGATCCTTCTCCGGTCCTTTCTCAGGTTTTGAAAAATGAGAGAGCCCATGCATCGCAAGTTTTTGGAGGCATGAGAAGCAGATTCCTCTGGGGCCACTAAAGATTACAGTATCTGGAACTACCTTCACCAGCCACGTACTACTCCCAAGGGTTCTAGGGATGGAAAGCCATCTGTTAAGGGTTGTGGTATTTCTTCCTCTGCTTCAATGCCTCGCAAACTGCCAGAATCCTCCTCCTCCTCCCCCTCCCTCTCCTCTTGTGTGTTGTACGGCATCATAAGAATGGTGTCTGCATAAAGTGGGCCTTGAAAGGAAGTCCTCCTCTTCTTCCCACTGCTCTGCCTCGAGTGCCCTGTCCTTAATGGCATGCTGAGTTTGCTCCAGCAGGAACACAACTGGGATTGATGCATGCATTGTCACAGCTCACCATCCTTGTCGCCTCCTCAAATGGTGATGGCACAGTGCATGCATCCTTTACCAGCGGCCATTGGCGTGGTTGAAAAAAGCCAAGCCGGCCTGAGCCTGTCGTTGTGCTATACTGACTCAGGTACTCGTTGATGGCCCTCTGCTGCATGTGCAGCCGCTGCAGCATTGCCAAATTTGAGTCCACCTGGTGGGTCACAAATTGGGCAGTTTACGGGCAGGTGGAATTCCTGCTGAATTTCTGCCAACCAAACTCTGGCTGTGTGTGACCGCCTCAAATGGCTACAGACTCTTCTGGCCTGCTTTAGCAGATCTTTCAACCCTGGGTACCGATTTATGTAATGTTGCACCACCAAATTGAGGACATGTGCCAGGCATGGCAGATGTGTCAACTTTCCCTGTCTAAGGGCGGAGAAGAGGTTTGTGCCATTATCGCACACTGCCTTTCCTGGCTCCAGATGGGGTGGTGTGAACCACCTCTGGGCCTGCCCCTGCAGAGCTCCAAGAATCGCTGCTCTGGTGTGTCTCCTGTCCCCTACACAGACCAGCTGAAGCACTGCATGGCACCTTTTTAGCCTGACTCATTGAATAGCCCCTTGAATGCCCAGAGGGTACTGGTGAAAGAAATATCAACCCTGACCATGCTTGCTGGGCCACGTGTCAGCAGTACCGTGGGCTTTGCGGCTAACTATCTTGCCCAACGATGCCACAGCATTGCCTTCCATGTGATAGTACAGAGCTGCCATTGTGGTGCAGCACATTCTGCAAATTCACAAAAGGGTCGTGGTGGGGTCGCATTCATGCTGTTAAAATGTCCTACTTGCCCAAATTACTTTATTTCTTTAGGGTCCTCCCCATCCCTCCACATGTCATTTGCATTCTACAGAGCCAAATTCTAAAATTCATCTGGGGTAGAGTGCGTCCAAGGCTTAATCGATCCCTCTTTTGTACACCCCGAAGGTCAGGGGTGGATTGGGTGTCCCCAATCTGGCTTATTACTATAAGGCCGCCCAGATAGCCCCGATCGCTCAGCTCAATGCGGGCAATACTGCACCGCTGTGGACCTTGATTGATATGATGGATACAGATCCAATTCCCCTCTCATCCATACCATGGCTCCCTCCCACGCATCGTTCAAAGCCGCTCAACCCGATCTTGGCCCACACTCTTTCGGTGTGGGACTCTATAAAATACTCAGCAGGCTTAATATCACCCCACCTCCCCCGCTTACTGTTAAACTGTCCCTTGTTCCCTCCGGGCTTGGAGGACCCACGTAGTTTTTGATGGTGGACGGAGAGAGGTCTCACCAAGGTCTGTTCCCTCCTTACTCCCAGAGGAATCTGCTCTTATCAATACCTCCGAGACTCTCATGAAATTCCCGAATCGGAACGCTTCTGATACGCACAAATCCGTCATTTCTTGGAATCTCTAACAAAATGTCACGAACACCCGCTATTGACCACAGCTTTTGAGACTCGATGCAGAACCAGTCCCACCACCCAGGGCCTGATTTCTTTGCTGTACTCCTCCATATTGAACAATACCGTGCGGCAACTCCCTATGTATTATGACAAATGGGCGGCTGATTTGGGCTCGGCCCCTCAACCGGGCGACTGGCGCAAAATGTGGGAGGGCCTCTTTCGGTCTTCTCGGAACGTTCTAGCCCTGGAAAACTCCTTTAACCACTTGACCACTGGGCACTTAAACCCCCTTAACAACCAGACCAATTTTCAGCTTTCAGCGCTCTCACACTTTGAATGACAATTACTCAGTCATGCAACATTACTTTCGACTTTTAACCAGACCAACAATTCCCCCAAATTCACGGGTCACCAGTTCACCAATTTCCTCAAAAGGTCCCGATCTTGCAAGGCTCTTCTGGCTTTCTCCGGGAGGGTGTAAAACGCGGTCAGCGGGCCAACTCCCCGGCTCGGGTTTAGTCGGCGGGTAAACAGTATTATGTATCCCTCAACGGCGTGCCATAACAAGTTATACCTCCTCATGTCGTTTCTTTAGTCCGGGACCCACCACCCTGACCAAGACGTAGCTCAGAGTTTTCGACACCAGTTATCGCCCACAAGCACTGTAAAACAA
>BLSH010422168.1:50917-94879 GCA_018402905.1 Glandirana rugosa
CCCCCCCCCCCCCCCCCCCCCCCCCCCCCCCCCCCCCCCCCCCCCCCCCCCCCCCCCCCCCCCCCCCCCCCGCCAAACTGAGTCTTTGCCTTGGGTGAAAGAATGTCAGAATGTCTAGCTTCGCCACTGATCTGAGGTGTGAAGGTGTAGGAAATGGGGTAATCTGGGGTCTATAGTGCAGGAATTGGGGTGATTTGAGATGTGAAGTTTCAGATATTGGGGCTGATCTGAGGTGTTAAGGTGCAATAACTGGGGTGACCTGCAGTGTGAAGATGCAGGAATTGGGGTGATCTGAGGTCTATATCATTTTTTGATTCATGATTTTGAGGTGTGAAGGTGCAGGAGGGCTAAACTTAGGTCTGATGGCGCAGAGATTTGGAATCATCTGAGGTGGGAAGTTGAGCTTATTTGAGCTATAAAGTTGAAGAAATTGAGTTTGATCTGAAGTGTGGTGGTGCAGGAATTGGGACTGATCTGAGGTTGCAGGTGCAGGAATTGGGGTGATCTGAGGTCCTCGGGAACCAGACTGATGCCCCAGGTATAGGGACACACCAGCAAGTATGGTTGAGGGAGAACAAAGGCCACCCCATGCTCCCCACGAGACTGGTGGGGTACTTTTTCTTGGAGGCCATTTGGATGTCTCACCCTGAATTCAGGCTCCCAAACATGGTGGGGGGGGAGGGGGGCATAAAAGGACTGAGAGTCAATGAGAAAAGTGGAGAATATGCTTGGAGGATATTTCCTTTACAACCCACAAGACCTGAAAGGGAAAAAGGGGAAATATTCTGGACAGTGAAAGAAGAAATCAATGACTTGCAAGGTGTAGTCTTTTTTTTCTTGAGGCATGGAGCTAAACAGTCTTGCCCATTGGTGACCTACTGTAATCGGTGCTAGACACATGTGGAGACTGATCCAGTCAAAGCTTGCAGGTGTGATCCCTTCAAAAAGGTTTGAACTACAAGAGTTCAGAAGGACGGACACTCTTCATGAAAGGGTCGTCTTGTTGTACAATGGGGTGCCAGAAAAGGGCACTTTCCTGAAAAGAGTCCATGTGGGGGTACCACTCCTGAAGTAAATTTACTAGCATGGTAACTGAAGTATGCAGTAACTCCAGAAAAAGGTGGGGAGTAGCTAAGAGATGCCACACACTAGGGTTTAGCATGTGAGTTACAGGGGTAACAAAGACAGAAAAGGCAAAGTATCCAACAACCCCATATGGATACAGCGGGGGTGCATTTTCATGCAGAAAGGTTAACAAACCCCTAGCTTTGAGCCCTATGGCCAAAGTGGGAGGCAGGCTCTAAATGCGTACTTTTCCTGTGTCCCTCGCTGTAGTAAAGAGTTACTGGCAGGATAATAAAGTGGAAAGTAAAGAAGAAAAAAAACAATCTTTTCTGACTAGCAAAATTCACTGGTATGAAATTTGTGCGTTGTGAATTGCTCAAACCATGCGCATGTCTTCCCTGTTATAAATTCATAAAGTGGCTGCTAGTTTCTGCTTTGTATTATAAGAAACTTCAAGACTGACCATATGTATATTGCTACATGGGTAAGATTGGCACAATTTTCTTTCCCGTCATCGCTGTTCTGTATTACTTGAGCATGTGTAAGTCTGGAACACAACTTATGCTGCAGTAACTGGGTGGAGTTAGAGTTCACTCTACTCAAAAACAAAAATATAATTACTTCTAAGTGTTCCAAATCGCCAAATAGGTAGTAGATTGGGGGCATACAGTGTTTGCATTAGCATATGATATGAATGCAGCATAGAGGGTCAGAAAACAAACGAACAAGGTAGATTGTGAAAGCTCCAAGTTCATTAAAAATCAAGACTCTGTGTATTGTCGTGACATATACAGTATAGGCTATACAGCACTTAAAATTTTTTAGAGTGTACTAGTTGTTTGTGTCCCTATTGCAGTGCCATATCTTGGCCTAGGCCGACAAAAAAGCTGCCGCAGCATGAAAAAGCCCCTCCCCCCCCCTCCTCCTGCACAACAACAGTCCCCACCAGCTTGTGCTACACCTTTAGTGTAGTGCCAGTGTTATGGGGCGGACTGGGGGGCAGGGACTGGCACCCCCAAAGCGGCTGCCCTGCTGTTGGTATAATATTGGCCGGGGACTGCCCAGACCTTTATACATTTTATACAACTGGTGGAGCCTAATGCTCCCCCTACCCTCCTCCGCAGCATCCTTGGAGGGAAGTTACAATATGTAACTTCTTCCCAGGCTCTGTGTCAATAGAAGAGAGAGGAGGAGGTAAGCCCCCAAGTATGTGGCACAGACACACATATGATAATTTAATTTCTTTACATGAAGCCTTTAGATCTAAACCAGTAGACTTATCTATGAGATTAGGTTTGCTTCTGAAAAGGTGGAATATGTTTGTATCCTCCAATATAGATGTAAGATGCAAACTTGAGGTTCCAGTTTTCTGTTTTAAAGTGGTTGTCAACTCTTCACAACCACTTTAACCTACAGGTAAACATATAATACACCCTCTTCCAAATTATTATGCAAATTATATTTTTCTCATTTACCTAAATAATTGATGTAAACAACAGTTAGCATAATTCTCATGTTATCAACTATTGAGTACAATTCAAATTTTATTAAAAAAAAAAAACCTCCTAATGATAACGGAATTTAAAAAAAAATAAAAAGCTTACAATGCACTGTTCCAAATTATTACGCACAGTAAGTTTCAAAACACCTTATCGGTTGTAAAGAACTGAAAAGTGTCATTTGTTGTGGTTGCAGCATATTTACTGAAATCAAAAGCTATTTCAAAACTTTGAACAACATTTTAATTTTTTGAACATTTTAACTGGTCACGTTACATTTTAACATAGGACCCCTTATTTGATAGCAGCTTCACAAGTCTTGCATCCATGGAACTTTTTTTTGGACAGTTTCTGCATGAATTTGTTTGCAAGATGTCAGAATAGCCTCCCAGAGCTGCTGCTTGGATGTAAACTGCCTCCCACCCTCATAGATCTTTTGCTTGAGGATGCTCCAAATTCTCAATAGGATTGAGGTCAGGGGAGGATGGAGGCCATACCATGACTTTCTCTCCTTTTATCCCCATAGCAGCCATTGATGCAGAGGTATTCTTTGCAGCATGAGATGGTGCATTGTCATGCATGAAGATTATTTTATTACAGAAAGCATAGTTCTTTCTTCTGTACCCGGGAAGGAAGTGGTCAGTCAGGAACTCCACATCGGGGACCCTAAAGGGGCCAACCAGCTCTCTTCCCATGATTCCGGCCCAAAACATGACTCCACCACCGCCTTGCTAACGTCGCAGGCTTGTTGGAACAGGGTGGCTGTCCACTACTCCATCCATCTGGACCATCCAGGGTTGCACGGCACTCATCAGTGAACAGGACTGTTTGAAAATTAGTCTTCATGTATTTTTCTGCCCAATACAGCCGTTTCTGCTTGTGAGCATTGGTTAGTGGTGGCTGAATGGAAGGTTTATGCACAGTTGCAAGACTCTGGAGGACTCTACACCTTGATGTCTGTGGGACTCCAGAGGCACCAGAAGCTTCAAATATATGTTTGCTGCTATGCAATAGTGTTTTAGCAGCTGTTCTTTTGATCCGATGCATGGATCTGGTAGAAATCTTCCTCAATGTGCCTTTATCTGCACAAACCCATCTGTGCTCTAAATCAGCCACAAATCTCTTACTAGTGCGATGATCACACTTAAGGTTTCGTGAAATATCTAATGTTTTCATACCTCATCCAAGGCATTGAACTATTTCACTCTTTTCTGCAGCAGAGGGATCCTTTTTCTTCCCCATATTGCTTGAAAATGGTGCTCTGCTTAATAATGTGGAACACCCTCCTTTAGTAGTTTTTCCTTTAATTGGGTTCACCTGGCAATCTAATTATCACAGGTGTCCGAGATTGTTTTCAGTGATCAAAAGAGCCCTGAGACACCATGCCATCCATGAGTTAAACTGAAAAACAAAATATTTAACCTTTGTGACACTGAAATAGAATTTGCATAATACTTTGGAACAGGGTGTAAGGCTTACCTGTAGGTACCCTGCATATCTCCTAAACCTGCACGGTTTAGGAGATATACAGTGTAGATGCATGTGCCGAAGTCATCGGCACATGCACAGTGAAGAAGCAGCCCGACAGGACCGTTTCTTCACTAAGTGTGCCATAAATTACGGCTCCCGTGATGTCAGCACGGCTCCGGCCAATCACAGCGCTGAAGTCCGAAGACCCACTCAACTTGACACCGGTGCTCGGTAAGTATTTCATAATGAGCTAGTATGCAATGCATACTAGCTCATTATGCCTTTGTCTTGCAGATTTTTTTTTTTATTCCTTTGACAACCACTTTAAGCTAACAGCAACAGTAGTAGTGACCCCAGCTGTATGGCTATTAGTTATAAAGGTGGTATTGGATTTACAGTATGTTAATTGTTTTATATTTTAATGCATTATAATGTATGTGGTGCAAAGGTTTTTAGTGAAGAAAACAATGTAAACTAATTTACAGCAAAATATTTTTACCCCCTTCATGACCAGGCCATTTTTTTTTGCAATACAGCACTACGTTACTTTAACAGACAATTGCGCGGTTGTGCAACACTGTACACAAATAAAATTTTATGTACTTTTTTACCCACAAATAGAGCTTTCTTTTGGTGGTGAAAAATTGTAAGTGTTCCGCGCAAACGGATAGATGTAAATCTTTTTCTCTGAGAGCTGCTGCCTCCACCGAACTCCACAAATGTGTAGTTGTAATAATATGATAAAATTAAGGTGGGTATGGCGCTGCTCTGCTGATGTACGAGATAATCTAATTTGGTAATATTGTAATCAACTCATATAATTTCCAGGATGCTGGTGAGTACCAGGTATATAAAAAGAAGGGAAGAATCACCGCATAAAAAGATCTCTGTGCTATAGCTGCAAATGTTCCAGTGATGTGTGGGAATATATAAGAATATGAAAATATAAAAAATATATATATACAGTGTTAGTGGGTTAAAATAATTGTGTATAAAGTGAAATCCAATGTAAATATAAAAATATGAAATTTATAAAATCTGTATATAACTGTAATTAATCCTGAACTAAATAATTATGTGAACAATATCACCAAAAAAAGTGCATGATTAAATGAATTCATATGTGGTATTTGATCACCTCCGATACATCCGATAAAGCAATATAAAAAAAAAACTAATTTCTTCATAAATTTAGGCCAATATGCATTCTGCTACATATTTTTGGTAAAAAAAAACCCTGATAAGCGTATATTGATCAGTTTGCCCAAAAGTTAGAGCGTCTACAAACTATGAGATAAATTTATGGAATTGTTCATTTATTTTTTTATACTAGTAATGTCGGCGATCAGCTACTTATAGCGGGACTGCGACATTGCAGTCAACAAATCGGACACTGACACTTTTTTGGGGACCTGTGACACGAATACAGTGATCAGTGCTAAAAATATGCACTGTCACTATAGTAATTAATTATTTATTTCAGGTACTTGCATAGCGTCGTCGATTTACGCAGCATTTTACATATACATCGTACATTCACATCAGTTTCTGCTCTCAAGGAGCTTACAATCTAAGGCCCCTAACTCACATTCATACGTACACCTACTAGGGCCAATGGAGACAGAAATAAATTTACCTACCAATATGTCTTTAGAGTGTGGAAGGAAACCGGAGCACCAAAGGAAACCCATGCATGCACAGGCAGAACATACAAACTCCAGGCAAGTAGTGTCGTGGTTGGGATTCAAACCAGGGATACTTTTGCTGCTAGGTGAAAGTGCCAACCACTACACCACTGGGAAGGGGTTAACATCAGGGGCAATCAAAGTGTTTAAATGTTTGCCTAAAATGCACATCCCACAGAGTAAGTAAGCACTTGTACTATGGGAAGGCAGAGATCAATGTACCTGCTTTGCAGAAACAAAGGATCACTACCTTTCCTTCTAACAGAAAGGCAGTCTGCCTTGCTTACATAGTGTGTCCAAGGAGAAGGTGGAGCCTAAAGAGGAAGGAATGTGGCCAAGACAGGAAGGGGTGGGTCATATTTAAATTAGGGGTACATGCGTTTAGTCAGGACTAGGGCAGCACAAAACCTAAATACACCACTGCCTTATTGGGGTGATTTTCCATCACTTCATATAGATGTGACACCTGTCTTCAGGACAGGTATGGAGCAGGATCTCTTCAGCTTTACCTCTGAAATCCAGACAAAGCTTTTACCCAGCCACCATCTTGTAAAAAATGAAGGTATTTTTTTTACCATCTGCTGCTTGTCCTAGTGACCATGTTGAAAGTGAACAGAAATCTCCCTAGTGAAAAGACAGAGAAGTAAAAACCTGACAGATCTTCTTACAAAACGCTTACTGCCTCTGCCCGAATGAAAATTTAAAGCATGTCTTTAAAGGTTTTGCAGGCTTCTTTTTATTAAGCTGTTGCTGGCAAATGCATATTCCCTTTCAATAACTATCACTAAGGTGCTTTTAACTGCAAGGAGAGCCTATCGCAAAATGGCTATATTGGGTTGAGGTCAATAACATGCAACTTGCACTTGCTTTCAGAGAAGACTAGAAGCAAAGTCTGGGTGGACAAAATGTTTAATAACAAGCACGATACACCATTCCTTCCATTGGGCACTTCCTGTCCCTACATGTTATACTAATATAGTAAATAAAAAAAGGAAAAAAAATGTACATATTAGGCTACTGGACAATTACTTTGAAAAAAAGAAAATTTCCCATTTCAGACCATAAAATATTAAGATTGTGCCAAAATGCATGTCCACAAACACACAATAATTAACAATGTATACAAAGTCCTTGTTTTATCCCTTTTTTTTTTTTTAAATATAGAAAAGTTTGAGACGGCCACAACGCTAAGTGACTCAGTGCACTTAAGTTACAAAACCGTTGTTTGCCATGTCTTTGTCACGTTATTGTAAGTAACACTGTAAATGTTTTTTTTTTTTGTCCAATCACAAAAGAGTTTAAACCCAACATGGGTCAATATAGAATTTTCTGGCACTCAAAGCAGCTCAAGTTTAAAAATTCACGGTTAATAAAACCAGTAGGCAAAAAAGTAGGACGGCAAGGCATCATTTAAAGTTCATCTGTGTCTTCTGATAACCAGTGTTCGTCCCCTACTGGTGTATTCAACACCGCTAGGTGAG
Organism: Glandirana rugosa; assembly: GCA_018402905.1. NCBI lineage: Eukaryota > Metazoa > Chordata > Amphibia > Anura > Ranidae > Glandirana > Glandirana rugosa. The sequence goes on from BLSH010422168.1 coordinate 58,118, forward strand.
ACTTGGGTCTTTTGTTCTCATATGGGCAAAGTCTGTTCTAATACACAGAAGTATGACATTTTCCTTCAAAACTCTGCTCAGAACTCCAGGAACTTTCAGTGGAAAAGTGTTTCTGGTTTTATTCAAAATAATGTTAGAAAGTTTATTTTTCCGCAAGTGTTCGATGTCCTCCATGTTTTTTTGGCACTTTAAGCTGTGAAACCGGCTGTCATGGTCACTCAAAAGACATGAGATTAGTAGGTGCCTGGAAAACAATAAAGGACAAAACATAGTTATTTCTCTTACAGATCAGGTCACAATTACACAGAATCTTAGTTTTGAAACCAAACTTAAGCCAAAATGTTATTTAAACTATGGATAGAGCTTTACTGCTGTGTCCCTCTTTTGGAGATTCTAAACTGTTTTTCTGTCCAGCTGCCACAGGAAAAGGAAAGAGGTGAAAACTGTCAAATGGAGACAACAGCAGCAATAAAAACTTTATAAAGTAGAGCAAAAAGGGTTAGAAATTCTACCGCATGTGCCATGGAGCAACATGGAGTCATGAGGATAGCAGGGAAGGGACATTTAATGACACAAACTTGTAATACAATGTTTCAGGGCAGCAAAGGACTCGGGCAGTAGTGACCATTAACGATCATTGATTAAAGGGTTCTTCAGGGCCCTGCTTTTGTTAATTTTGGTGTTCACATCTTGCTACTTTATTGATGACTCTATCTGTTGTGTGTTCACCATAATGCCCATCTGCTAAAGGATATCGCTGATTATATGAACTCTTCAAAAGGCATACAACCGGCAACAGAACCTAAACATTTTTACTATCATGGCGCTTGTAAAGCTTTTATTTATGTATCCCTATTAGGGAAGTCTTCCCCCATTTCTTTTCCAATGACACCTTGGAGTTGATTTACTAAAGGCAAATAGACTGTGCACTTTGCATTACATAGAATATCCAATCGCATGCAAGGAAAATTAGAGAAAAAAAAAAGCTTTTTTACCTGCACATGATTGGATGATGGAAGTCAACAGAGCTTCCCCTCATTTACGAAGCTCTGAAGCAAACTGCATTTGCAAAGTGCACAGTCTATTTGCTTTTAGCAAATCAACCCCTCACGAGTTAAAGTAAAGCTGCCCATGCACTTTTCAGCCATTACGGCTGACTGTTGAAATTCAATAGGCATAGCGGAAAATTTGTTGTTTGATTCAAGCTACCCATACATGATAGAGAATAGAGTCCCCCCCTAGGGTAAAAAAGAGTAGGAAAACAGAGACACAGGACCAGTTCTAACCTTTCTTGACCCTTTATAAAAGTGGGTTTTTTTTAAATGTACATAAAAATATGCAAGTTATTCAAAATTGTGAATCGCTGGCTTTATTTTTAACCCTTAACCCCTAGACTCCAACAGTGCGCAAATATTGTGGCCTCTCGGTGGGTGGGCCTTGGCACAGAGAGTGCACACATTTGCGTACCAATTAGCAGACAAAGCTGTGCCGAGCGCGCACTCCTGGTAGTCACATGATCATAAACCCCACCTCACTTCCCAGCATCTGAAACCTCTTAAAGGACCGGGAGGCGCCAGTGCAAAGTGGTTAAGATCCTGTTCACGATCACGGGTAGAATCAACACAATTCTGCCCACAATCCCAAAACGCTTTGCAAAACTGACAAATCGAACTACGCTTGTTCAGGTGCCATTCATTTTCAATGGCACCTAAACATGGGTGCGATTTCCTCTCACTTCCTGTTTTGGTTATGTAATAGCAAGTGATGGAAAATCTCCCCAATGGGAGACCCATGGCAAAAAAACTGACAGAGGTTATAACCCAACCTTACTCTATCCAAAATGTTAAACAGTCTTATTTTAGTTCTACTTTAAAAGGGTATTAAATCCAAAAGCATACATTTATACTATTGCAGCTTACCAGTATTAGATGCGATGGTTACATTACTTTTCTTTTTTACGCTTTATTTTTACCTGGGGCTCCCGCCAATAAGTCTGTTTTCAACAGACCAGGCTGTCCTGAAGATGCAGGAAGGTTAAGACAAGATTTGACACTGACAGGGGTGCTTACAATGATCAGATTTGATTTATGTAAAAGCTTTATCCCCAAAGGAACAAAACTGTTGCTGTAACTACCTAAATCTTAGCTGGTGTTTGGCTTCAATTAGTGTATCTAAATCTGTTGGCGAATCTAACGCATCCACCACATCTAATAATTGGTAAGCTGCAACATATTACTCCTTTAAGCAATACAGGATCGGAAAAAAAATTGAGGGATTATGGGTTATACAGCCACCTACAGGTGAACTGGACACTGGCAACAAACTCCCAATATAACCCCTCCCAGTGGATGGGAAGAATGAGAATGCTTGGAATGTTGTCATGTTGTCATCTGAGACTGAAAAGGTAAAAGCTTCAGCAGAGGAAAGACACAGATCAGGTCATACTGATTCCACAGATTTTACACCAAAGTATGTAAACAGATCATCCCACAGATTTTCCACCAAAGTATGTAAACAGATCATCTTTCCAGATTGGTCCTACACCATGAAAATGTTCTATTGCAAGGTTTTCAAGCGGAATAAAACACGTGGAACTGCTTCAAACACAAATATTGTCAACCCCAGCACTTGCATGAAGCTCCACAGGGAAGACCAATGTCAGGATTGAAGTTGCCAAACCTGACTCTGCAACTCTGTCAGTTTCTCTTGGGGCAGGAGGACCTTTGCCTAAAGGGTATCCAGGAGAAAGACTCAAGAACTCTAAGCATTGTGACAGAATCAGAGATGGCTAGGTAATGTCCGGGATCTACCTGAGCTACTCCAAGGTCCACCGTGCAATTGACACATTGGAGTTCATGGCCAGGGAGGTCTGCATGCACAGCAATGGAATATCCAATGACTGGAATAGCTCTGAGACAAAGAAGAACTCAAAACTTGTGCAAATGCACTCAGAGCCAAGGCAATGGCCATAGGCAGGATCACAAGTGGTCCCTTCCTCAGTAAAGCAGAGGAATCACTGATGCCCCACATAAATAGGAATGTGTAAAATATGCATCCCTTATGTTCATGGATGCCAAGAAGTTTCTGCTATAAAGGAAGGCAATTCAATCCAAAACTTTTGAGAACATACAAAGGTGTTAAAAGTTTTTAAGTTCAAGATGGGACAAATTATTCTTTGGGTTTTAGAAGCTGAACAAAGGTTTGACAAAAAGCCTTGAAATGTTTGGGTTGGGGGAACAAAAATCATTCCATAGAAAAGCAATCCCTGAATGGCTGAAACGTGGTTTGTTCAACTTTGCTGAGACATATGAAGATGCGAAGAGAAAAATGGAGAGGACTTTCCATTTTTAACATTTGATACTACCTCCCTTGCCCATGCATTGACTGTGATGCTTCATAAAACTCGATGAAAGCCATCAGGAATTCCCCTTCCTCCTATAGAACTAGTTGGAGTAGACATTTATGTGGTGTTAGATCGAATTGCAGGCTACATTCCTTTTGTTTGTCATGAACAGTTGGAACCCCATGAGCTCAAGGGGCTGGAAGAAAAGCAGTAGGTCCAGTAATTAGAACTTGGATGACCTAAAACATTTTTAAAACTGGATAGGAAGGTGTTGACTAGGGTTCTTATAAGGGTGGTGTATTTATCTGCAGCTGCAGAGTAATCTGCATTCAATTTAGGGCCAGACTTGATGCGACCAGTCTTGGCAGATGGAGCACAGAAGAAAAACAGGTATTGGTAGCAGGAGGCTGTAGAAGGAACCAGGGCCAGTGTGAGTGTGTGTGTGTGTGTGTGTGTGTATCTCCTGTTTCTCATACTGAATATTGTGCTGACCCAGATATGTACATTTTCTCACTGTTCTTGCAATGGAGTTCCCCTAGTGGAGTACTGCTAGCACTGTGCTGAGGAAAAAAAAACAGCAGAGCAAAGAGTGCTTCATTACTTGAATAAGCATGCAACAAGTAAAGTTTTGCCACCCCTGACATGTGCACCATATCAGCACTGCTTCAATTAGTAGTGCTAAGACCAGGACAACTGAAACATTTAAAGACATTTTAGCAAAGGCAGCCCCCATATTTCTATTTCAAGAGGCCCCCCTTTAAAGTTATTTAACCGAAATAAGGTAGTTACAGATAGCAAAGAGGATGGAGATGGTATAAAGTTGTCCCTCTTACCATCTGCTGCGTCTCACTCACAGACGACCTTCCGCTCTTACATGCGTCATCCAAGTGTTTGTGCCACAAAATCGCATGGAATCGGGAGCTCGTCTGGAACTTGTAAACGTTCCCTAAACAACAAAATTACGGAAAGTCAGTTTGCTCACACCCAGGAGTGGAGACAGGCAACATTCAATTATAGGAGAAAAAAATAATTCAGAAAATGCTTTCTGCCTGTGTCCTTCTATTTTCTCGCTCTAGGAAACGGTTATGACCCCTGTTCGGTTTTTTGCTGTGTGTCATGTCATGTAATTTCCCTTATCCTGTCCCAGAGACAGAGCAGGAAGAAAGAGATTACTTCACTGTTGGCCCCAATGGGAGATTTCCCTTTACCACCCGTGTCTGTGTAAAAAGTTTTCGATTTCTCATCATCTTTTGTACCAGAGACCATACAAAAACAATGAGAGGGAACTTCCCCCCAAAAGGGACAAAGATCGCAATAAAAACAGATAGGAGGTTCTAAACCTTCCACATTCTATCCAAAAATGTTTAAAAAGTTGTGGATTTACTTATATATTTTATTGTCATTTCTAAAATTGCTTTTAGGCCTCATACACACAGATGTCTTTACAGCCGCGTTTAGGAGTTTTTTTTACTGCTTAAAAAGCCTCCCCATGTTATTCAATGGACTCATACACACAGGCTTTTTTTTAGCTGTAAGTGGCATAGGCGGTTTCAAGCTCCAAAAAAAACCACTGGACCAACGCGTTCTGAAGCTCCAGCACTAGAGCTGTAAAAACGCTGGTAAAAGCTGTTAAATGCGATTCAACGTAAGAGATACCAGTTTCTTCAGTCTGGTATGGATTTTAAGGGGAACCCCAATACCAAAAAAAATGGCATGGGGTCCTCCAGACCCTTATCTGAGCAAGTTAGGAAAGGGGGGGGGGCGAGCGAGCGCCCCCCCCCCCTCCTGGATCATAACAGGCCACACACCCTCAACATGGGGGGGGGGTGCCCCACCCCAAAGCACCTTGTCCCCACGTTGATGAGGAGAAGGGCCTCTTCCCGACAACCCTGGCCGGTTGTTGTCAGGGCCTGCAGGTGGGGCTTATCAGAATCTGGAAGGCCCCCATTCACCTAAAGAAAAAAAAAACTGTCAAAAATAAACACAGTACTGGCTTTTACAGTATTTAATTAAGGCAGCTCCAGTGTCTCTTCAGATTTCTTCTCCCCTCTCCGGCTCTTCTCCCTCCTCGGGTGAGGTCTTCTCCCTCTGCTGGTTCTTCTCGCTCTTTTGCCGGGTCTTGTCCCTCTGTTCTTCCTCCGATGTTGACTCGACGCTCTCTCCCACACTAATGCTGGGTCTGCGCTGTGCCCTTACTTATATTGGCATGGTCTTCTCACTCTGTTCTTCCCCCGATGGGAGGCCCTATCCCCTTGTGACGTCACCACCCCATTCATGCCCCCAGTGGCGACATCACAGGGCCTCCGGGTGATGTTGGCATATGGCCTTGTGACGTCAACACTCAGGGCATGATGGGGCGGGGTCTCCCATCGGAGGAAGATTAGAGCGAGAAGACCTGGCAAAAGAGCGAGAAGAACCGGCAACAACATGAGGACAAGGTGCTTTTTGGAGTAGGGGGGCACAGGACCCCCCCGCCCCAAAGCACCCACCCACCCATGTTGAGGGCATGTTGCCTGGTTTGGCCAGGGGGGGCACTCTCTCATCCCCAACCTTTCCTGACCTGCTGGGCTGCGTGCTTGGATAAGGTTCTGGTATGGATTTTGGGGGGGCACACGCCTTTTTTTTCATGTGGGGGCTTCCCTTGCAATACATACCAGACCAAAAGGGTCTGGTATCTCTTGGGAGGGAACCCCACGCCAATTTTTTTTTTTCATTTTGGTGTGGGGGGATTCCCTTTCAAGATCCTCAGCACACAAGTTGCACCGCAAGTTGGATCATCATGGTGCGACTTCTATTCATATCAATGGGCTCCCATAGGGAACCCTTAATTTTGAATAGAGGCAGGGAACCGTGGCTAAACACGCATTGATGCCATTGCAAAATGCTCATAAAATATGCAGACATTGACTTTCCTGTTATGGCATGACAAGAGTCTGCCAATTTGCTCTTCTGCATATGTCACATGCTCCACTGGTTAAAGATATAGATTAAGATGAACAGTAAAAAAGCACGACAACTGTTTGATACACAGTGGTTTAGGTCTATCTTAATGGATTTGTAATGTACATATGTTGGTGCTATGTGTGTTTCAGTTCCCACGCTAGTGGTGGTTTCTATTTACTTTTAGTGACCTCAGTCAGTAAATGAGAATATATAATTGTTTTCTTAGTATCTGTCTGATGGGGGTAGCTGTATGCATGATAAGTGATGTTCATCCATGAACCAGCAATGCTTCGGGGAATGGAATTTATAGCTGTTTTGGCAGGCACCCTTAAACACACCACTAAATGTGCATCCATGCATGGGTAAAGTAATTTGGGGAGTGGTGCCAATTTTTCAAAATCCCATTATAGCTTTTTAAGGTAGTAGACTGTGATGTTCATGACCATCACAAATATCAAAATAGCTTGCTACATATGCATACATTTTGCATTTTGGAATGTTTTCTTTTGGCTTGTCTCGTGTTTTTGCTGGTCTGTTTAAAGTGGTTGTAAACCTTATATGCATCGTTTTTCCAATACATGCACCATTTTATAGTTTGATCCAAAGCGTTGTATTTTTACGCCTGTAATTTCATCTCTAAGTCTGTCACAGCTGTCAGAAAATCTCTGGTCCATGGGCGTTTCTATGGACCGGTGCTTGGGAGGTGGTCATGACATCACTGGCCCCACATTCCTGCTGTACACTCACACACTAGCGCCGGCTTAGCATAACGCACGGTACTGGAAGTGTGCACGCACAGTGCTCCCTGCTGGGAGGTGGGGTGCACAGCCAGAGGTGGGGCCGGTGATGTCACGACTCATAGATTTCCAGAGAGCTGTGATAGGCTTGGAGATGGACGTACAGAGGTGATAATACAGAGGTTTGGCACTTTACTGAACAAACTATAAAATGGTGCATGTATTTGAGAACTGATGCCTATGGGTTTTACAAGCACCTCAAATGAAATGCTTTTACTCAGGCTTGGGTCACAGGAAACGCACACCGTTAACTTGTGGATGAATCTCCTCTGCATGTCAGTCAGTCAAAGGAGAGGGGGCATGGCAACACATATTTTTAGCATGTGTCAGATTTTTTCCAGTAGCAAGGATTTAGCTGGATGAGAGGTGTGTTGGCTTACTTCAGGCAAGTCGGAAAGAGGCGCTCACAAACCGTACCTTCAAACAGAGGGTGTGGCTAAATTATGCTACATATTGGGCGTGGCTTTTTAGGCTGATTAGAACATTTAGTCTGATTTTGCACTATTTTTTACTATTTTTTCACAATGTTATTGGGGGGGGGGGGTCTTTGGTGAGATAGCAGAGGTCTAAACAGACCCCGAAGTCTCACTTTTGATACAGAGAAAGAGAAGAGGAAACATTCTCCAGTTTGGAATGAGTTGGTGCATGGAACTTAAGGGATCTAGGAGGGCTCTGAGGGAGGAAGAGGGGCTGAAAAGGCTCTAAGGGCTTATTCAGATGTGCAACTGTCATTGCTGGTGATTGGCAGGCAGTGAGGGAGTGATATGTCACCGCACTACATGTTTTAACCCTAAAAATGCTGACCCACTGCGCCACAACCATGTGCATTGCACATGGCTACAGGGCGGTTATGGTGCAGCCCCATTCATTGTGACATGCGATTTAACCTCCCTGGCGGTATGATTATTTCAGATTTTTGGTGCTGAAAGCGGTACCATTATTTTGCATGGAAATTTGGTGTTTTATATTGTAGGCCTGTAATTCTTATGAATAACTCACTTAAATCTGTCCAAACCAGAGTCTAGTAGACATCTCGGGTAAAAAATAACTATAAATAATAATAAGAATACTTTTTATTCAATAAATTTTAGTAAATAATATAATAAAAAAAAAAAACACTGACTTTTTTTTGGCCAAACAAGGGTGCAATATTAGTAGTCATATTGCTTCAGTAAATGTCCCGGGTATGGAAAAAGTTTAAAACATGGTACAGCACAAAGTCCGACGTCACAATCGGGACAATAGAACCGGGTTTCTTTTCGGATTTTCCTTCCAGTGTTGTCACGCTTAGAGCAGCAAACCACACACATCCTTGTGGGTGCAGACTTCTTTTCCGTTGGTGGAATGTGTGCCGACCAGTCAGGCATTCTGGGTTCACAACGCCAGCAGCACGACGTCCAGTTCTATTTACAGTCGTTGGTGTTTGGTGCTTGAGAAATATAAGTTCGGCAACTTTCCAAACAAAGTCCGCATGAACCACCGGCTTGTCACTCTTTTTTTTAGCAGAATGAATGCGTTCCACAAACACTGTTCAAGAAGATGCCTGAATATTTTTTTTGTTGTTTTCTCATCGCTGGATTGAATGTCATGGCCTGGTCAGATCTGTCCACGCCTCCCATGGTGTTGTAATCCATCACGACTTGTGGTCTCATTACGTCTTTTCCACCTTTTGTGTGTACCTTGACAGTAGTGGTGTTGTGAATAGTACTCATAAGGCACACATCTTTTTTGTTGTGCCATCTCAGTGCCATCATTTTGCCTTTCTGCCAGGCAACTATTTCTCCTGCCTTGAGCTTTTTATTGCCAAAGGTTGGCGGCATGTCACGCCGGTTAGCCCGAACGTTCCCATATGCATCCGTCTTATTGTGTAGAAGGAACTCAGAGTTCTGGAGAAGTAAAAATTGTCTGTGGTTACACAGTAGCCCTGATTCAGCAATGGCTCAAAGTAAGAACCGCAGCGGTTGCCATTCCATAATTACTGAATCGTTCGTTGAATTTGGTTCCTTTCCCGGTGTATAGGACCGGATTCCATATGTAACCAGTGCTTGATTCACATAGCATGAATGATTTTATGCCAAATCGTGCTCTCTTTGACGCCATATACTGTATCCAGCTGAGTCTTCCTTTGTAGGCCATTAGACTTTCGTCAATACTAATGTCTCTATCGGGTACATAGGTCTGCTGGAAATTTTTCAGAATAATTTGATAAACCTCCCAAATCTTTTTGAGTTTTGGAGCTGGATGAGAAGTCTCATCAAATTCTTCATTATTTGCAAAGTGCAAATATTTCATTATCAGAGAAAATTTGTACTCCGACATGACCGTGCCAAAAAAAGGAGTGGCTAGTAATTTGTTGGTTGACCAATACCACTTCTGCAGGGGTTTCCCCACCACTCTCTGAAGAATTATTAGGCCCAGAAACTTCCAGATGTCCCCTTTGATCACGGGTTCCCACTTTCTGCTCCTTGAAAACCTCTGATGCATAGCAGCTTGTTGCTCCTGGTACCAATTCGTCTCCATAACAATTTTTTCAATGACCTCATTGGTCAAAAAGAGTTGGAGGTATGCCAAGGGGTTGTCATCCTCAACATCCACTTTGATACCAGGTGCTCCAGTAAAGGGGAGTCTTGGGGCCGATACGTGCTCTGTATCGCAGTCAATCGAGCACCAAGTCCTCACATTGCTGGGCACAGTCGCAGGATCATCGCTGAAATTGCTTTTTGTGTCTGATGACAAACTTCCCCACGAATCGCTATCACTCAATTCTGCAAGCGATTCTGTATCGCTGTCTTCCAGCAGGTCATATACCACTTTTGAGGTGGAGGTGCGCTTTTTTGATGCCATGGTCGTTCTGCGTTCCAGACACAAAGTACAGTAAAACTGCAGGCAAGGGCACTGGAGAAAGCACTGGAGAAAGCACTGGGGGGCAAACCAAGGTCAATTTATTTTATTTAGTAATGTAATCCAATAGGATTACAATGTATCAGTGTGTTTTTGCTTTATACTTTTTGAATTTGCCGCCGGTTCCGCCCCCTGCGTCACGTCGCTCGTAGGGAACGGAGCCAGGGCACACAGAGCATCGAGAGGAAGATCCGGCTGCTGTACACTGCGGGAATACATCGCGAGATCCCGGGGACAAGGTAAGCAACCGTTTCCAGGATCCAGCGATGCAATCCCGAGTGTGGCTCGGGGTTACCACTAATGGTACTGAAATTCCATCCCGACCCATACCACCAGGGAGGTTAACTGTTGCCACGCATACAGCCCTGAGATGGATGGTGAAGCCATGGCTCAACTGCCTGCTTTTACTGACCTCATTTAGACTTGTGGGGCGGTGAAAACAGGTAAAAAAAAATATTATGCAAACAGCGCTTGCTTGAACTAAATCATACTTTTAAATATTGTGGTATGTATTGTGAGTATCTTTATAAGGCCCCTTTCACACGGGGCTGGGCTGTCCGTTTTCATGGACTCTGCTTGCTCAGCGGGGATCGCTCCGTTAATCCCAGCTGAGCCGGCGGATGACAGGTCAGTCTCCGCTCACTGTGCAGAGACGGACTTGTCAGAGCCCCGCTGTCCTCTATGGGAGATCGGATGAAAACTGATCCACCTGTCTGTTTTCATCAGATCTGCTAGACGGATGGAAAATATGGCTTCCATCTGTCTGAATTTAGCAGATCGGATAGCGGACATGTCACCGCTGACATCCGCCACTCCATAGAGGTGAATAGATCGTCCGAGCAGGTCCGCCTGAAAAATGGACAGGCGGACCTTATCGGTCCGCATATGTGAAAGGGGCCTAAAGAAAAAACAATCGGTGTATCAACGTACTCTAATAACAAATAAAGTGACAGTGCAAACATAAAATTCTTTTGTGCATATTAGTCGATTTGTGCTTTCACCACGTAAAGCATATGATCACTCTGCACTCACCAGATGTTGGTGACTACCTTACTTTAAAGCAAGGACAGGCAACTGCTCTTGCAGGTCTCTTATTGGGGAGACCTATCCTACTGGGATATCCTCTGCTGAATCTCACCGGTCCAGATTCCCTCCTGTTGCAGTCCCAGCAATCCTTCCAAAGTGCGTAGTTATGGAGGTAAAATCCTTATGTTTTAATCTTACAAGGCAATTCCAGGTAGAGACCAATAAAAGCAATAAAAATATGCATTAAAAATCAGCCTACTAGTTGCTTAGAGTAATGGACGCTGCCTGTGCCCTAGCGTGCATTCCACTCTCTGGGCCGGAAGTGACGTTTGGGAGCATCAGCTTGACGCGTTTCTGATAAAGTCACCGTTTTATGACGAAACGCGTCAAGCTCCCAAACGTCACTTCCGGCCCAGACCTATCCCCCCCTATGAGAGACCTGCAAGCTCAGTTGACTCTCCTTGCTGTAAATTAAGGAAGTCACCAACATCTGGTGAGTGCAGAGTGATCATATACTTTGGGTGGTGAACATACAGAAGAAAGCACAAATCACCTAATATGCACAAAAGACTTTTATGTTTGCACTGTGGCACTTTGTTTGTTATTAGAGTATGTTGGTACACTGATTGTTTTTTCTTTAGTAAAGATACAATACATACCACAATATTTAAAAGTATCATTAATAGTTCAAGCAAGCACGCTGCCTGAATCATTTTTTTGTTTGCCTATTTGGAGGGATAGACAGCGGCTGCTTATTATAATAATGTAGTTGTATACCTAGGTGCCGGTGTAGTTTTTAATTTTTTTTAGGTAAAAACAGGTGGTTTGGATATGATTTTTACCAACACTCACACCCACCCCCCCCTTCGGTGGGCAGTACTGCATGTTGAATTGAACCTATTTAAGTGCAGCTGATGATCAGTGTATTCTGATCTCAATGTCAGAATACAATTTCCTGGTGGGGATACTGTGTAGATTGGGGGAATTTGATTGTTCTTCAATCAGACTGTTGGCTGAAGTAAAAAAAGGGGAAAGCTACTCCTCTATGGACAGCTTAAAGAGCTGCAGAGAATGTGCTAGGCTAAAGGACAGTTGGAAGAGATAAAACGTGAGCAGGGATAGAAAGGATGCAAGATAGGTGGAGGTGTGGAATGTCCAGAGCTGGGACTGGAGGCTGCAGTGCTGTTTATAGTGCAGATTTATGGAGGGTGGAGCAAATAGCAGAAAAAACAGGGGGCAATGATTTGATCGGTGTAAAAGTGTCTGACTTCACTGCATACTGGAAGTGTAGACAGAGAGAGAAGAAATGAAGCAGGGGGTGACCGGTGTAGCAGGAATAAGTGAAAGTAACTCACCAGGAAAGAAGGTGGGGTGACCCAGGAAGAAGAGCGAGCTGATGGAGGAGAGGGACTAATTTGTTGCAATCAGTAGGGGAGATAAAGCAGAGCTAAAGGAGTTGGATAATCTGGACCTCATGCAGTGGAAGAATGTATTTACAACCCCTAGTGCCAGCAGCACCTCTCTAGGTTGGAGCTGGCCCTGATAGGGCCCCATGTCTGCCTATGGCCTCTCAGCAGTGCCCAGGGTCGCTGGATAAGAAGGCCCTGCTCACAAACAAAGCAGCTGTCTTGTTATTACCAGTGGTGTCGATTGACCATTTTCCAAGGGTAGTGCACTGTGTGACATTGCAGCTAGCATTACAGAGCACCTTGGAAGATGGGACAAAGTACAAGTTCTTTTTCCCAAACTAAATATTGTGTGGCTTTTCAAAGGCATGATCATGGTGGCATGTAAACATATTACAAAACACAAATGAAAATTGATTGACTTTGGACAGGGTTTCCTGGAATTGATAGCTTGCTAAATTGTTTGTGCAACAGTCTGGCATATACTGTTGTTTTCAGTATCATTTAACATATACGTTTCACAAAACCTTCCTGACTGAGTCAATGCAATTGCACAATATTCACATTTTGTAAAGTTGTTGAACACATTAGATTCTGGTATGTGGAGATCAGACACAGGAGAAAGCCAGCTTACCTTTATCTGGGTTGTTAAGCTGAAAAATATTCGGATGTTCTGGGTCATCTGGTAATACTACCATCCAGCCCAGGATTGACATCTTCTTATTGGGAGTGGACTTGTACTGAAAATAAGGCAGTAATTGTTGAAAAATTCTAGAGTTACAGAGTAAATGGATTCCAGCTAAATATATATTGTGCTTGTGACCTGAAGGTATTACGCACACCTGCTGAAATCTTTCAAAATGTGGACTACATGAGAGCATCTGCTCTTGCCATAATCACATAACTAGCTACAATAGTGTACTATGGAGCATTGCACCCCAGCTTGGTTTTAGGCATAGAAAACCTCTAGTAAGCTCTAACGAGCAGGGCCCTCTGATTCCTCTTGCACCAAATTGTGATGTAACTGTACTGTCTGCCTTCATTTTGTAAGTGCTGCGCAAACTGTTGGCGCTATATAAATCCTGTATAATAATAATAGTAAATGTTTCAACAGAGAAAACTTCCACTTCAGTAAACACAAAGGCAGTGCCAAGAATACCATATATCATTGAACAGGCTTCTGTCATTTGATTTCAAGCTCTGTGCAGGTGTCTGGGAAAGGCTGCGAGCCAAGTATAGTGGCAGGTGAGGTGGGAAATGTTTTTAAACTGTTGCTTTGCAAAAAACAAAGGTACTGGGCATGGCCAGCCAAAGATGTAAAGGCACGATACAGTTAACAACAAATACTCACATTTTTCCTTTCATTCCCCCGTAAAGACTTGGCCCCGAAATAGAGAAGTGTAGACCCTGTAAGGGTCACCCAGTAACGTGTCCAGGAGGTTAGCTGTATACAAAGAGGGGCATTATTAGCCATAGTAATTCCAGATAAGCATGTCTTCAGCAAAGGCTACTCCTTGTACACCATATTAAGAAACTGTGAGGGCTGTTCACACCAGAAACTGCATTTTTTTCATGCATTCTCACATGTACACTAACATGTGTTTGCAGTGCATTTTTGATATAGGGAAGGGCAGGTCATTAAAACAGCTAAGCTTGTGTTTTGCTCCCAGAGTCACGTTTAAGTGCATTTGTGTTTTGCGGAAAATGCATCATGCTGCATTAGCCAACACGAATGTTGTACTATATATGCAGTGGGAATACATTGCATCTGGTGTGATTGGGCCCTAATAGAGGAATTACAGACTTCTATTGTAAGAAGGAGCAGTGAAGAAGAACTGCATGCTGTATGTACACAGGGCTGGCTTTTGTGATCCTGTTACCTGTGCCATAATGGTTGTTCAGGGATCATGTGATCAAGACTCAGATTTCAGTGAATTTTTTTTTTTTTTGGGCAAGCTGTACTTCTGAACTCAGAAGAATATTATAATTTGGTAATGTAAAGTGTGAATTTTAATTCTGCTTTGAAGTAAACCATGCCATCCCATCTAAGGGTACCTATGCAGAAAGACTGATGTAAGCTCTTTATTGCTCTCTAACAGTCCTCAGCAGGTGTGAATACTCTGTCAAGAAATCCACTTTTGCTTTAGTTTCTTTCCTCTCTCCCATTGGCTGGAAATATGTATTTTTTTATTGGTTGACATCGACATCAGTCAATAGAAAATATGTTCTGGGCAATTAGGAAAGTAAGTAATCATATCTAGAAAGAGTGTGTAAAAAAAATTGAACCTTAAAATTCTGATTATTAGTCTTCTATTTCTCCCAATTGGACAAAGTCCATGCACTTTTGCACCATATTGCTAGGTGCTTCCTAAGTCTAATTCTGAAGAATGACCTATTATTATTAGTAATGGGACACTGTTGAGAACTCTTCTTCTGTCCGGTCATGAGCCGCTATGTTCAGCCTAGAAGAGCCACTAGTGTGTTTCCAGTCAGCCACTGCTAAAGCTGTCCTCAGTAAAATAGGCCTTGCCGGAATTGTGCCTTACTACGGACTCAATTCTACATGTACTTTATTCCATGGGGGGCAGAACAATGTAAAAAAATGACAATGATATTTCTTCTTTAGAGCTTACAACAGCCTCTATGTTTAGTTATTGTTAGAGAAATAAGCAAGAGGAAAGGAACAGGTCACTTATATTTGTGTATCGCGTGCCCTCTTATGGTTGTTGTTTTTTTTTTTTAGCAAAGGTTTGACATGATCAGGCATTTGTACCATAATCAGTCATTTTGTAAGGCTGTTCAAAAATTGCTGGAGATCCTTATGAAACTTGGGTGCCCTCTAGTGGGAGTTTGCCAGTAACACCACTCATATTGTAAAGGGTTCTAGGATCTGTGATCTTACTGTTGGCTTCTTCCCTTCTTTGAGTAATGTTTTTCTTCTAAGTGGTCCTTCCATTGCGATCACTCCAGATGAACTTCCCAAAATGCAACTGCATGCACCTGTAGGGCTAAAAGGCAGGAGAGAAGAAGTTAACCTCTGCAGATGTTTTTGTTAGGCCTGCCCAGTGTTTTAAATGTTGGGAGCTACACGTTCTCTAGGGAAGGTAAATGCTATTGTATTCTGTCATCAAATTCTTCACTTGAAGCATCATAAATTCTGCATACCTAAACCTGCGAGGCACTGAGGGATTACTTAAGTTGACATTTTTTTTTAAACTTAATTTTTTTAGGAAACCCACGGTCACCCTGCCCACTGTACAAAATGCATATTCTATAGTTCTACTCACCGACCCCCAGCCACTCCAGTCTGTATCCAAGCACTGGATCGTTCAGAACGCGAGGAGCTGGAAGATAAAAAAAAATACACAACACAAGTGTGTGCTATACAGGCTGCACCTCATCTCCCAGCACAGTTCAGACGCTGCAAATTTAATGTACATGAAGAAAATGATTTCTCAGTGCGCTTTAATCACTTCCTAATTATATGCAGTAATAGGAAAACCACTCTTACACAGTTGTTGCCAGAACAAGTGTCCCCAATAAAGATTTATCCTCAACTACTGTTGACTACTATAAAATATTTTGATGTCTCATCAATGTCTGTCATCAGGACCAACAGAGAGGGCAAATCTCCATATCAGGGACACAGACGGCAATAAAAATCTGATGGAGTCAATATTCTCCCATTCTATCCAAAACTAAAAAAAGTATTTCCACTTGTGCATCCAAATTTGAATAACGCCTACCTTATTTGTTACATGTTCTCATTCACGTAGCATCTAACTACCTGAAGGAGGGCTTTCTGATCTTGTGACCAGTGTGATTGGCTGTCACAGCAGTCACATGATCGGAAGCTCCCAATTGCAAGTATGCATCGAGAGCTGCCCGTGACCGCTTAGTTACTGTGCTGAGAGCGCAAGTATGCGTACGGCTGGTGGCTAAAAAAAAGTTGTTTGCCTTTATAAATGGTCTTTTCTGATAGCTCCAGCACTGAAAAACCCTACCTAATTCTCTTTATTGATGAGGGAGCTCTGCTTGCAATATTAACCCTAACAGTTTTAAACTAGATTTGAACACTGTCTTAACAAAGGGTTAAACATGAAGTGATAATGAGGGGAAACTTAAGACTGCTATATAGATGGATCGAATTTCAGCCGGTTCGGCAGAAACTGGCTGAATTTCAATCTAGCTAAGGGTAGGCTGGTTGTACAAAAGTCAATCTCTTGATTAACTTCTGTACAACCAGCCTGTTGGTTTTTTCTTTTTTTTGCTACATCAGTGCCGGAAACACTGATCAATGTGTTCTGACAGCAGGGAACTCTCCCCACTATCAGAATAGAATAGCTCCATGGGAGGTATTCCCCCATCAACCATCGTTTTTGTTCAACTGTCTGGTTTGGAAAAAAAATGTGTGATCTATAGCCTGCCTTAGGCAGGGTATGCACAGTTTTATTCATTCAACCAGTAGGTTGAATGAAAATACACTGACAGATGCAGGCAACCACACAAGAGATGTGGATGCAGGGGTCTCCTTGCTTGCTCTATTGCATTGCCCCCCCCCCCTTCCGTTGGCTGGTTTTCCGGCAGGATCATTCAACAGAGGCCAGTCATCAGATCGTTTTGTTGAACAGAGAAGAGTACACACGTACCTAGAGCAGGAACCGCATTACTATTTGTATGCGTGTGACCCAGCTTTAGTTTTTCCCTACGTCCTTGGGGAAGACTTGATTCTAAAATTGTTCAGAAAAGCTTGCAGTGTGCCATGTAGCCTTCACCTGAGAAACATCTAGGTAGGAAATATGTACTTTTTTTTTTAGGTATTCTGTGTGAATGAAAACACAAAACATAGTGGGGTTTTCTCAACGTGACTGCAAAAGTGGAAACCTACTTGAAGTATTGCATGTTGGAATGAAGGGATAAACAAGATACTGTATGCAACTTTTACTTCACTTAAAGTGGCTATAGATGAATCAAAATTCAGCCGGATCAGCAGGGACCTGACCTGCCGAACTTTAATCCATGTGTGGCCACTGCAGTTGAACAGACGTTGATCTACCAATTGATTGCTGTTCAACCACCCTGTCAGATAAAAGACAGCAGCGCTGATCTGTATATTCTGATGGTGGGGGAATCCTCTCTGTTACATTACAATAGCTCAGTGGGAGGATTCCCTCATTCATCTTGATTGTGGGGATGGGGGAATCAGTTCAGTTTTTTTCTTTCAGCCAAGAGGCTGAACCAAACTAAACGAAGTTGTGTATGGCCAGCTTTAGTAGCCCATTCTCTTGTTCTGCTCTTGTAAAACTTCCACACACACCTTCCCTGCACTTGGCTTCTCAGTTTTGCCAAAGGGGAGATACTTAGAAAATCCAACTCCGCTGTGGTTGGTTGCAGGATGTCTGCTGCCAGAGAATGATGCCACACAGACTCAACAGATGTTAAACTCTCATAGGTGGTTGATCTGTTGAATGGCCAAAAAAAATGGGGATTGCCAGGGAAACACTTTTTGTTCAGCCTGAGTGATTCGAATTGTCCTCTCCAGATGAATGATCATCACTAATTCATAAACACTATTAACCTACTTTTTCCTTTTTCTGTGAAATTTGATACTGTAAGCCAAGCTATCGAATTTATTAACCACACAGACACTATTTATTACCTACAGGCGGTCTCCAAGTTACAAACAAGATAGGGACCGTAGGTTTGTTCTTAAGTTGAATTTGTTTGTAATTGGTAACAGGTACATTTTTTAAGTGTAGCTTTAGCCAAAAATACTATTTTTAAGCGTTTTGGATAGCATAGGGAAGGGTTAACACCCCTGTAATGTTTGTTTTGCTGTCTGTTTTTGTTCAGAAGATTTCACCTCACTTCCTGTCCCAATGATAATTGGATTTTGAAAATTTTGGGTTGTTCTGGAAACAAGGATTGGTGATAAAGCATCAGTGGAGACCCCTTTTTCCCATAATAACTCTTACAGGAGTGAATTTCCCTTCCTAGGGGGAGATTTCCTCTCACTTCCTGCTGTCTCCCTCCGTTTGTAAGTAGGAGTCGTTCATAAGTTGGATGTTTGTAACAAGGGGACTGCCTGTGCTTGCTTCCATGTTGTTTTTACAGGCTCTTCAACTACTCATTGTGCAAATCAATGCCACCAGCAGCATAGAAACTATATCTTACTCATAAACCCCCAGCCTCTCCAGGTTATATCTTATATGTTCTGATTACGACTGCTTGCCATGAAGCAGCAGTAGAAACATGCACTGCTGTGCCAGACTTCATGGCAAAGCTCACAATCTGTGCATTTCTCATTGGCTTCAACTAAAATTGCATTAAATTAAAAATAACATAAAATACTATTATACTGATGGTTATATAGTAAAACAACATGAGTTACTTTTTTTTTTCACTAGCAAGCGCAATTATATGTACACTAAAAACACTTGTTGGCCTTCAGAGTGGCATTTTAGTAGTTTTAAACCTTGGATTTTTACAGCCTAGCCTGTGCAGGTTTCTTGACAGTAATCACATACTCAAAAACATACACTGGGAACAAATAGCATAAAACATACAACATATTTCATTTAGACATGTAAGATAATGGGGGTAGTTGTGAAATAATCATTATGTATTTTTTTTTTTATGTATTATACTAGATTTTGCACACTTCTGGCAATGCTATGCTTCCTACAATGTTCACTACATCATAGGAATTAATGAAACACGTTCTATCTATCTAAACATGTTGTTGAGGCATACTCTGGTTTCTGACCTCTGAGGGGTAATAGGTGTGAATGTCTCTGCTGCAGAAATGACAAACCATGTAATGTCTCCCTCCAAAGGATTTTTTTCTTTTTTTTACGGCTGCCATTTTGCCAGCTTAAGCATTGCATTCTATAGCTGTGCTTGATAAAAAAGATTTTATCGCTGAAATGTAATGTTTTATCCCCCAAAACTAAGTAGTTTGTACTTGGACTGGAATGTTTGAGTTTTAATATAACAAGTGAGAGCTGTTAAAGCAGAACTAGTCTAGTCTATTGTAGAAGTCTAACAAACTGTGCTATTTATTCCAATATCTCTTCTGCAATAGAATAATCTTATCTGCCTGCTCACCGCTTTCATTCATTAGATTCCAGCACGGTGCCTGTGTTTGCTGGGATGACTGTACTCCTGCATATACACAAGAGTCAGCCAAAGACTGGCATTCAGAATAAGCTGGGGAGAAGATGGCAGCTAGGAAACTCACAGGCGTTAGACAGTTGAAGCAGAAGTGAGTACTGCAAACACAAGATTTGGACAGCCAAATATCATAACTATAAGGCCTCACACACGGGCGTATTGAAAAACGAGCAGCGTTATGCAAGGACGTCAATACACGTTTTTCCACGCTAGCTTTCTGCAGCATTTTTCTGCTTCTGTTCAAAATCATTGGTTCCCTATGGGAGCCCATTGATTTGAACAGAATTCGCACCAGAAGTTGGATCATGATGATGCGACTTGCGTGCTGAGGATCTTGAAGGGGAACCCCTGCAAAAATGTGCGTGGGGTTCCCCCCAAGAGGTACCAGGCCTTTCGATCTGGCATGGATTTTAAGAGGAACCCCCACACCGAAAAATGGCGTAGGGTCCCTCCCAAGATCCATACCAGACCCTTATCCGAGCATGCAGCCTGGCAGACCAAGAAAGGGGTGGGGACGAGCGAGCGCGCCCCCCCCTCCTGGACCATACCAATCCACGTGCCCTCAACATGGGGAGTATGGGTGCTTTGTGGCAGGGGGGCTCTGCGCCCCCCACCTCAAAGCACCTTGTCCCCATGTTTTTTTTATTTCTTATTTCTTTATCAGAAAGGTAACATGGTACATACAACTGGATTTCCAGTAATAGTTTTACGGTCAAAAAGAGAATACAAGGCACACAGATTACGGCATTATACAAATCTTAAAGGCACTACCTTCTTCCTACCATATAGACAGGTACCTTGTCCCCATGTTGATGAGGACAAGAGCCTCTTCCCGACAACCCTGGCCACTGGTTGTCGGGGTCTGCGGACGGGGGGCTTATCGAAATCTTGAAGCCCCCCTTTAACAAGGGGGCCCCCAGACGCCGGCCCCCCACCCTATGTGAATGAGTATGGGGTACAACGTACCCCTACCCATTCACCTGAAAAAAAGTGTACAAAAAAACACTACACAGCTTTTTAAAATATTTTATTAAATCAGCTCCGGCGTCTTCTCCCCTCTCTCCGTCGTCTTCTTTTTTCTGCACTTTTGCGGGGTCTTCTGCGGAGTTTCTGTCTTCCACCGCTGTCTCCTTGGCTGGCTTCTCCCTCTTCTCTCCTGGAGATGTTGACTCGTCGCTCCCTCCCACTCGAAGGCCGGGTCCGTGCTGCGCAGTTACCTTATATTGGCATGGGGCGGGGGCACCCGCTGATGTCATCCTGAGCCACACCCCCTTATGATGTCTCATCCTGGGACGGGACATCACATCATAGCCACGCCCCAGGATGTGACATCATAAGGGGCGTGGCTCAGGATGACATCAGTGGGTGGCTCCTCCCCATGCCAATATAAGGCAACTGCGCAGCACGAACCTGGCATTCGAGTGGGAGAGAGCGACGAGTCAAAATCTCCAGAAGAGAAGGAGGAGAAGCCAGCCGAGGAGACAGTGGCAAAAGAGCTGAAGAAAGAAGATGACGGAGAGAGGGGAGAAGACGCTGGAGCTGATTTAATAAAGTATTTTAACCACTTCCCGACTGCCGTATGCAAAATGACGGCCGGGAAGTGGCTCAGTTATCCTGACTGGACGTCATATGACGTCCTTAGGATAACAAGTCGCCGCGCATCGCGGCGATTGGTGGTGTGGGAGGTCAGTCTGACCCCCCCGCAATACCGATCTCGGTAAAGTGCTTCCATCCGAAGCACTTTACCATGTGATCAGCCGTGACCAATCATGGCTGGTCACAGTGTAACACAGGAAAGCCGTTTATCGGCTTTCCTGTACTCAGGTCTGCAGACCTGAGGAGTGGAGAGCCGATCGGCTGCTCTCCTGACAGGGAGGGTTTGTGCTGATGATCTATCAGCACAGCCCTCCCTCGGATCGCCACTCTAGACCACCAGGGAGCCTGCCCAGGGACCACCATGGATGTGCCCACCCAGGACCACCAGGGAGCCGACCAAGGACCACCAGGGAGCCGATCTGGACCACCAGGGAGACCCCCCTAGACCACCAGGTAAGAGACATAGTGCCCAATGTGGATGGCACTCAGTGCCACCTTCAGATGCCACCCTAGACCACCAGGGAATGAGCCCCTATCAGTATATATGCCCACCAGTGCCCCTATCAGTGCTTACCAGTGCCCCTATCAATGCATACCAGTGCCACATATCAGTGCCCACCATTGCCACCTACCAGTGCCCACCTATCAGTGACTACCAGTGCCGCCTATGAATGCCAATCAGAGCTGTCTATGAGTGCCCATCAGTGCCGCTTAGCAGTGTCCATCAGTGCTGCATATCAGTGCCCATCAGTGCTGTATATCAGTGCCACCTATCAGTACCCATCATTGCTGCATATAAGTGCCTCATCATCAGTGCCCGTCAGTGTAGCCTCATCAGTGTCCACCAGTGATAGAGAAAATTTACTTATTTACAAAGTTTTGTGACAAAAATAGAGAATTTTTTTTTTTCCAAATTTTTGGTCTTTTTTTATTTGTAGCGCAAAAAATAAAAACCGCAGGGGTGATCAAATACCACCAAAAGAAAGCTCTATTTGTGGGAACAAAATGATAAAAAATCTGTTTGGGTACAGCGTTGCATGACCGCGTAATTGTCATTCAAAGCGCAACAGCACTGAAAACTGAAAATTGGTCCGGTAGTAAAGTGTTCTAAGTGCATAGTATTGAAGTGGTTAAAAAGCTGTGTAGTGTGTTTCTTTTTGTACACTTTTTTTCAGGTGAATGGGTAGGGGTACGTTGTACTTCATTTTCATTCACATAGGGTGGGGGGCCAGCATCTGGGGGCCCCCTTGTTAAAGGGGGCTTCCAGATTTCGATCAGCTTCCCGCCCGCAGACCCCGACAAACAGCAGCTAGGGTTGTCGAGAAGAGGCTCTTGTCTTCATCAACATAGGGACAAGGTGCTTTGGGGCGGGGGGCGCATGAGAAACAAATACCATACCAAAATGTATATATTAACCACTTCCCGACCGCCGTATGCAGAATGACGTCCTCAGGATAACAAGCCGCCGCGCGCCCGGGGGGGCGCGCATCGCGGCGATCGGTGGTGTGGGGGGTCAGTCTGACCCCCCGCAATGCCGATCTCGGTAAAGTGCTTCGATCCGAAGCACTTTACCATGTGACCAGCCGTGACCAATCACGGCTGGTCACAGTGTAATACAGGAAAGCCGTTTATCGGTTTTCCTGTACTCAGGTCTGCAGACCTGATGAGGGGAGAGCCGATCGGCTGCATCCCTGACAGGGAGGGTTTATGCTGATGATTTATCAGCACAGCCCTCCCTCGGATCGCCACCCTAGACCACCAGGGAGCCTGCCCAGTGATGTGCCCACCCAGGACCACCAGGGAGCCGACCAGGGACCACCAGGGAGACCCCCCTAGACCACCAGGTAAGTGACTAAGAGCTCAGGTCCACCTTCACTCATTGCCACCTTCAGATGCCACCCTAGACCACCAGGGAATGAGCCCCTATTAATGTATATGTCCACCAGTGCCCACCAGTGCCCCTATCAGTGTGTACCAGTGCCACACATCAGTGCCCACCATTGCCACCTACCAGTGCCCACCTAAGTGCATAGTATTGAAGTGGTTAAGAATTGTGTAATGTGTGCATATAACAAAGATAAAATAAGATAAAATCCCATGCAATGTGTTGCATAAAATTTCCAAAAGTTCTTGCCAAAAGATTCTTCAGTGCTTCACACACACTCCATGCTCTGCACCACCACCATTGGCCTTTCACCTTATATCTTGACCTATGAAGAATAGGTCATACACACTTGTCCTTTTAAGGGAAATTTTCCACTGGATTCAATTTATTACAATATCCTCTTTAGGTCAGCCAAAGAATGCACATCTCCAGATCTTCCCCAGGTAAAGTTCAGGAAAAAAAAATATAAAAAAACACATCATAGCAATTTCCATCTGATAAATATTCATTAAATAAAAAAGCCCCAAAGGAATTACACTCACAATGAAGGTGCACGAGGCTGGTGCACCACAGATGTATTGCATATAAAATAGACCACCTCAGAGGGCGTCCTATAGGGGCTGCAGCTTGTGGATGGGATCCCTGTATTAGCAACACTATTCCTCTTTAAAACAGTTTTATATAGTAAAATATAGGCTCATAATCCACAGAGTTACAAATGCATCCAAATGTCTCACACCACTGTGTGAAGTACTGAAGAATCATTTGTCAAGAAGTTTTGGAAATTTTATAGGACACATTGCATGGGATTTTATCATATTATATATTTGTTGTATGCACACTTTACACAATTCTTTATATATATATATATATATATATATATATATATTTTTTTTTTATATTTTGGGTATCGTATGAGAACTTTATAGTGAGATGTATTTTTTTTTTTTAGGTGGCAAGGTGCAGTGTGGAATTATAAGGCCTCAGACGCACGGACGTTTTTTAGCGCCGCGTTTTTTGCAGCTCTCCATGTTATTCAATGGCCCTATAAAAATGCTGATGTTTTTGAGGCGTAGATGGCGTCGGCGTTATTAAGCTGTAAATCTAACGCAGGACCCATGCGTTCTGAGGCTGTAGCATTTTGGCGGCTGGCAAAACGCTCACTAACACTCATTGATGCCGTAGAGACGTTAACCGGCGTTTTCAGGTTAAAAAATAGCAGATGAATGTTTTTTTGTTTTTTTTTTTAAAATGCCTATTGACGCCGATGTTCACTGACGCTCATTAATGCTGATGAAAAACGCAGACGAAAACGCAGATTTTTGCCTGACGTCGGTCCCGACGTTTTGCTACTACGCCCATGTGTATGAGGCTAGTTATGTTTGTTTGATGTGTCGCTGCCATCCAGTCCGCCTCCCGGGGGGGAGATTGGTGTTGGTTTGTCACTGCCCCCCCAAATACTGAACACCAGCTGCCACTGATAGAAGTTTATTTTTAGAATATTAGTGTGGTTTGTGCAGGGGTATTTTTAGGTTAATTGTGGCCCATGTGTCTGCATAAAAAACTGCTACATTTGTGAAGGTTTGGTGATCACCAACGTAACTCAGGACCTCAAAGCTATTTTGCAGACCTTGATCGTAGCTTTGTGGCAAGAGTCAAGACACCAACTACTGCAGAAAACTCTCACCACACCAGAAGGGGCGGAAGTACAAACTACTGTAGGAAGTGCCAGGACAAGATCATTCACTACCCAGGGTGAAGATGTTAAACTGATTAGGCAGTGCTATGAAGGAGGCAAGGTGAACTGGAGGGTGGGTCTCTGGAGGGTTCATTTAACTAAGGGGGCCTGTGAGAACTAGTGTTATCCCTTTGAAGAGTGATCCATGGTGGAACAGTTTTCAGAGGGCATTTGACAGGCAATGAGGAGGCATTATGTCACGCTCACTGTTTGTTTTAACCCCTCAAAGTTGTGGCGCGGCCTCGTACAGTTAAAAGGGTCCAGTTTGGTATTGCCTGCCGAATGCGACAGAGAAGATGAATTTGTTCTGCGGCATATGTACACACCTGTCCACTGCCTTTGCAGCTTAAGAGACAAATATAAAAGTTTTACCCAAGCTTAACTGCTATGTTTTTTATATCCAGGAGCTGGAGTCCGGTGCTCTGGCTGGGGCATTCAACTCCCAAGGTAGTAGATATCAAGATAAAAGCCGGCAACTCGGAAATGCTCTTGCAAAGAAAATTATTTATTGGCTATTGTATAAAAGCTTGATACAAAGAAGCTAACGCGTTTCGGCTTTTGCCTGGTATACACGGGGTGAATATTAGCCATTTGGCACTTGTGTACAGCAGCCTGCTCGGCTTTTGTAGAACGGGTCTACCAGAAAAACATCTGCCGCTCAGCAATCACTGTACAGAGACCTCCTTAGTTTTTTTTTCATTCAGCCTATTCCCTGCAGCGAATTATCTACATGGGAGAGGCACAGAGCCATAACATTTTTTGGGGGACATCGCATTATTGTGGGGAGGGGCAGAGATACTATTGAGAGGAAATCTCACCAGCAGAGCCTGAGATATATCAAAAGCCAGCAATTTATTGAAGCCTCTGATGTTTATCCAAAAATGAAATACAAATTTTCTGTGAAGTTGCCTTTTTGAAGAAGATACTGCCCATTTTAAACATTTCAGAATGAAGGACCTAGTGCACACTGTCCATTAAACCCACAACCTGGAAAGGCAAATGCACCTCCTTTAAGGGTAATGACTATAAGAAATTTATGCAAACTGGATTGAATTTTTTAACACACATTTGTGCAGTTGGATATAACTAGAGTATTTTCAAATACACAAACAACCCTTGTACTAAGACACCACACATATAGACAGTACACAGACACTGAACTCTGACAAAGTAGGTAAAGTATAGGTTATTGGTAACTGTATCCTATGATTTTCTGGAGGGGGTGAGCTTGCTGTATCACTGTGATTGATATTTGTGCAGAAAACGATAGCACTTTGGTGTCTGATGTCCTGTCATCCTCCAGTTTCCCTAGACTGCAGTGAAGAATTATGCTGGGTACACACATATTGAAAATCGTTCAAATTTAGCAGGAGCCAGGCGAATTTCGATCTCTGTGTGCTTCTCTCAGTTCAACAGAAGCCGATCATTAGACTGGTTTCTGTTGAATGATCCTGCTGGAAAACCAGTATACGATCAGCACTGCAACCATTGGTTGCAGTGTATTCTGATGGATGGGAGTCCCAGCTGTCAGAATACAAAAGCACAGCAGGGGAGATTCCTGCATACACATTACTTGTGTGGATGCAGGAATCCAAGTTTTTTTTTAGTCCCACCTGTTGGTTGAATGGAAAAGAGAAACACTGTGTTTACCCAGCTTTACTCTAGCAAGTGTGGGAAGTAGTAGTAGGCAGCTCAGCTAAGTGCCACTGAGTTAATGTCCACTCTTAGCTGTTCTGGAGGACTGTTCCACTGGGATTCTTAGCAAAATATTGACAGAAAATTTAGCATTTGGGTCTAAGCTGCCAGGCAGAAATGGACCCACCAGAACAGCATTTCCCAAACCCCTCCTCCAGTCCCACTGCAAGTCAAAATTGATAGGAAAACTCATACATGCAGATCTGTAAAGATGGGTACCTAAGGTGTGATGGTAACTGAGTGATGGTCTTTTTCATTGAAGGGCTTTAATTACCAAAAAAGTGCCCCCTATGCCATGACCAATAACTTTTGCCTAAACGTTTCTCTCCTCTCCCACCAAAAGTGATCTAACTCCACAAATAATTGTTTAACCTTCCCCAAGGCTTACAGATCTGAGCCCAATCACTAAAATGTTAATGTTAAATTCCTATCAAAACAGGGCCCAGCCACATCACTGTGGTGCATTAACGTGCATAGGACTGAGTGCGTTAAGCAGCTCATTCATTTGAATGTACCAGTTTTGGCACTGCACTACAACGCACATTTCAGGAAGGTGCATTGGGGTGCTATTCAGAATAAATTGGACCACCTCACTTCAATGCATGCAATGCCTATTATTACAACACAATTGTGTGAATGGGCCCCTCAGTCAGTTTTCAACTAAAATAATACCTGGTTAGCCTGCCACAAAACTTCTTCTTCAGACACTTCCTGTTATGAGGTGCCTACTGTCTCCCAGCTGTGCTCCTCTTGTCACCCTGTCACATGCTCACCCAGTGAAGACTACAGGCAGTCATGCTAAAACACATTGCACATGCATGGCCCCTCCTTGTCAGAATCAGGAAGTCAGTCCCGAGCAATAATGTGCAGCTAATGCTGGAGTGCATGCATGACGGGAAGTGGCTGAAAAAGGCTAGAGGAAATCCTCAGTATTTTATGAAAAACACAGTAATTGATTTAAAATGTTAAATTGTTTTCTTAGATTGGCAAACTAAATGATATTCAGACTGTATTCTAAAACAGACACTTATAACCTGATAGTAACACTCAGGTCTTTTCATTAAAAAATTGTTAGATGAATATGGCAAACATTCATTGGACAAATGTGACAAGCTTCCACCTATCCTTGATAAATCCTGACCATATTTTTTACGTAATACAGTGATTTCCTATGATTGTCAGCTCCATCTAGTGGCTATAATATGGTATTATTTATGACTGAGGAATTTCAGAAAAAATACCACACCATGGCAACTAGATGGAGCTAACATTTGTCAAGGATAGGCAAATGCTTGTCATATCCATCCATTGACGTCTATCAATAGATCCCATAATCTTTAATGTGTACTTAAAGGCAAAACTTTTTTTTTTCTTTTTTTTTTTTTAGATTTGGATAGAGTAGAGAGGGATTAGAACACCTGTCAGTTTTTATTGCTGTCTGGCGTCTGTTCGGGAGATTCTATTTGTCCTGTTTTACTGTTGTTATTGAAAGTGGAAGTAAAAGACAACCCAAAATTTATGGTTGACACCAGATAAGTAATAGAGGGAAAATCTTGCAATGAGGACACTAGTTCTGGTGACATCCTGGGATTCCCTCACTTTAGAGGGATTTCCTATCACTTCCTGTATTGGTTATGGGACAGGAATTATGAGAAATCTACCCTATGGGACACAGCTGGCAGAAAAATGGACAGGGGTTATAACCCCTTTTTTTTACTCTATTCAAAATCAGAAAAAAGTTATGTCTTTGGTTGCACTTTAAACCTGACCGCATATCAGGTTTTTACACCGGTCTATGACCCGATCAGGGATTTTTCTTCACTTCCTTTTCCTGTGACAAAAATGGGATGGGCTGTCACCAGGACAGAAATGCGCATACAACAATAACATAACATTTCTAACCCTTTCTCGCTGTAAAAAAAAAGGGATTTTATTAAAACTTACCGTAAAATCCTTTTCTCCGAGTTCACTGACAGACGCAGCTCTTCATGACATGTGGGTTTATGCTAGTCCTATTAGGAGTTAACTAGGCAGGGAAAAGAACAAGCTGGCCCCTCCCACTGGGCTGTCCTCTCTTCCCACATAAACCCCCCACCCTGCATAGCTCAGCAGTTCGTACACAAGCCGTACCAAAAAGAGCGCAAAGGGGCAGGTGCTGCGTCTGTCAGTGAACTCGGGGAAAAGGATTTTACGGTAAGTTTTAATAAAATCCCTTTTTCTCCTACGTTCACTGACAGACGCAGCTCTTCATGACATGTGGGGATGTCCCAAAGCTGTGTCAAAAAGAGCGGTGGGTAAACGATAACAACTGTACTCAACAGAATCCTCTTAGGAGGCGCAAACGCGCCTAAACTGCCGCCTGTAAAACTTTACGGCCAAAAGCAGCATCCGAGGATGCTGACACCTCAACCTTATAAAACTTAGTGAAGGTGTGTAGCAAGGCCCAAGTAGCCGCCTTGCACACCTGTGACACCGAGGCATGGTGTCTGAAAGCCCAGGAAGTGCTAACAGCCCGGGTAGAATGAGCCGTGACCGGAAAAGGGAGAACCTTGCCCTGAACAAAATATGCATTGGTCACGGTCTGTCTGATCCAACGGGAAACAGTAGCCGACGAATCCGCCAAACCTTTGCGCGGACCATCCGTCAGTACAAACAAAAAATCAGACTTCCGGAAGGAAGCTGTAGTATGCAAATACACTCGCAAGGCCCTCACTACATCCAGGGAATGTAACTCAAATTCCTTAGGATGTGAGGGACGCGGGCACAATGAAGGAAGAACAATATCTTCTTTAATGTGAAAAGAAGAAACCACCTTCGGGAGAAACAAAGGAGGTGGGCGCAATACCGCCTTGTCCTTGTGCAGGACCAGATAGGGAGACTTGCAAGATAATGCAGCCAACTCAGACACCCGCCTAGCGGATGTAATGGCCACCAAGAAAATCAACTTCTGTGACAGCAGCTGTAGGGGGATTTCCCTGATCTTCTCATATGGCAGTTTCTGAAGCACAGAAAGCACCAAATTCAAATCCCGAGGTGCCAAAGGTGACCGTACAAACATGGCGCACACCCTGAACAAAGGTGCGAATCAACGAATGTGACACCAGAGGTCTCTGAAAGAGAATTGTCAGAGCCGATATCTGGCCCTTGAGAGTACTCAGGGGCCAGCTCCTTGTTCAGGCCTTGCTGTAGAAAGGTCAGGACCCTGGACATCACGTAAGAGCGAGGGTTGTAACCCTCCACCTCATACCATGCGATGTAAGCCTTCCAGTCGCGGTGATAAATTTTGCGAGAAGTGCACTTGCGTGCTATTAGCATGGTAGGGATCACGGAGTCTGCGATGCCCCTATCCCTCAGCACCTGGGACTCAATAGCCAGGCCGTCAAAACCAGCGATGGTAAAACAGGGTGCAAGATGGGTCCCTGAGACAGTAGATCGTCTCGCAGCGGAAGCCGCCAGACAACGTCCACCACCATTCGCACCACGTCGGGGTACCACGGACGCCGAGGCCAATCCAGAGCCACCAGGATCATTGGAATTCCCTCCGCTTCTACCCTGCATAGCAACCGCGGAAGAAGCTTGATTGGAGGGAAAGCGTACGGCAGATAATACGGGCCACGAGAGCGTCCGTGGCAACCACCAACGGGTCTCTCGTCCTGCACACAAAGGTCTTCACTTTGTGATTGAACCGAGATGCCATGAGATCCACATCCGGCATCCCCCACCTGTGGCAAATCTGGTTGAACACTTCTGGATGGAGAGACCACTCTCCCTGATCCAGCGTCTGCGACTGAGAAAATCCACCTGCCAGTTTTCTACGCCTGGAATGTAAACAGAGATTGCCGGGACGTGAAGTTCTGCCCAACGGAGGATCAGAGCTGCTTCCGCCACAGCTGTTGAACTCTTCGTTCCGCCCTGGTGGTTCACATATGCCACTGCTGTGACATTGTCCGAATGAACCCGAATCGGGCGACCTAGCAACTTCGCCGTCCAGTGAGATAGGCACAGCCTGATCGCCCTCAGCTCTAGCACACTGATTGGGAGGCGTGCTTCCTGCGCGGACCAACGGCCCTGGGCTGACAGCTGCCCCAGGACCCCACCCCAGCCCAACAGGTTGGCGTCTGTCGTGATTACCACCCAGTGAAGGGGCAGGAATGACTTTTCCCGAGCCAGTACCGGGTCCTGAAGCCACCAGGTCCGAGAGCCCCTGGCCTAAGGGTTCAAGTGGATCAGGAGATCCAAGGACCGGGGAGACCTGTCCCACCGAGACAGAATCGCTCGCTGGAGAGCCCGCGTGTGGCTCTGGGCATAAGGGACCGCCTCGAAGGTCGAGACCATAAGCCCCAGCACCCGCATACAAAACCGTAATGACGACTGCCGGTGTGACAGTAAGGTTCGCACCACCGACTGCAATGACAGCAGCTTGTTCGGAAGTAAGAACATCTTCGCCTGCTCTGTGTCCAGAATCAGACCCAGGTACTCCAGGCGACGGGACGGAAACACCGCCGACTTTTGTAGGTTGATCAACCAACCGAATTCCTGCAACGAGGTCATGGTGATTCTCACATTCTCCTCCAGATGCGAGGCGGACTCCGCTCTCAGGAGCAGGTCGTCGAGGTAAGCTACCCCCGCAATGCCTCTCTGCCGCGGTAACGCCAGTACTTGGGCCACCAGTTTGGTGAAGACCCGAGGAGCTGAGGCCAGACCGAAGGGGAGTGCCACAAAATGGTAATGGAGGTCCCCCACTGCAAAGCGAAGAAAACGCTGATGCCGTGGGCAAATAGGAACATGGAGGTACGCGTCCCTGATATCCAGAGACGCCAGGAAGTCCCCCTGATGGAGGGCGGACACAACCAAGCGAATTGATTCCATCCGGAATTTCCGTGCTTTTACATAGCGGTTCAGAGCCTTCAGGTCCAGAACTGGCCGGACTCCCCCCCCTTTTTTGGGGACCACAAACAGGTTCGAGTAAAAACCGCGAAACCTCTCCGTTGCAGGTACTGGCACGATCACCCCCTGGTCGGTGAGTGCTTGAACAGCCCCGAAAAGGGCCTCCCGACGCCCCTGCGGGAGTCTCAAGGTTGATGGGAAGAACCTGTCTGGGGGTAGAGTGCTGAACTCTATCCTGTACCCGGTGGACACCACTTCTTGAACCCACCGGTCGGAAATGCAGGCAGTCCACCGGTCTGCGAACCCCAGAAAACGTCCTCCCACCCGAAGCTCGGGTGGGGGCAACCCATCAGGCTGAGGAGGGCTTGTCCTCAGTCTTTTCAGTTTTGCGCTGCCACTGCCGCTTGCCGGCCCCTGCAGCGGCCTTACCGGATCGAGTCCCTTTACTCGCTACGCCAGGGGCGCGAAAAAACCTCTTCTGATCCGAAGAGACAGGCCCCTGTCTACGGCGAAACTCACGCCTTCGGGGCTCCGGGAGAAAAGTGCTCTTCCCACCAGTGAAATCTTTGATAATTTCATCCAGTTGTGGTCCGAAAAGATGGCCACCTTGAAAGGGGAGATCCGCAAGGCCTTTTTTGGACGCGTGGTCACCCGACCATGAGCGTAACCAAAAGACTCGTCCGAGAATGACTGCAAAAACAGCCATTTTGGATAACATAGGGAGCAGATCCAGTGCTGCATCACACAGGCACTTGATACCTTGACACAGAAATTCAGCCCTCTGAGGTGCATCCATTAAGCGACCGCAATCCAGATCATTCTGGAGCTCCGCCATACGCTCAGACAGGTATTGCGCCGCCATAGCGAACGCCAGAGCCGGTCTCAGAGCTGAGCCTGCTAACAGAGTGCTTTTGACACTGCTTCTGTACGCCTATCGGCCGGGTCCTTAAAGGAGGGGGACCCTTCCAGGGCAATGGTTGTCGCCTTATTTAGGCGAGTAATCGGGGGGTCCACCGCAGGGGACTCCCACTGCTTCCAAAAGCTATCCTCAAATGGAGAACGGATGGCAAAGCGTTTTGACAGTGAAAAGGAATGCTGTGGATGATGCCATTCATGATAGATCAGATGATCAAAGAAACTGATCATAGGGGTAAGCCCTAGGGGCCCTAGGGGGCCTGGCAGACCCGCAATAATATGAAGAGGTCTGTGACTCGCTGCGTAGTGCGAATCCCAGAAATAATGGCGGACACCAGCGCGCTGTCGACGCCCCCTGGTCCTCCTCTCCGTCCGAGGGGGCCAGCTCACCTTCAGAGTACCTGTGACCCCCGAGGCTATCTCTGGTTCAGAGTCCTCCCCTGAGGAACAGGGGGGCGCTTCTTAGGGACCCCCGGAGCGACGCCCGGCTCCATCTGGGGAAGAAATTCGCTAAAAAAAAAAATGCCCTCAGCTGGTCTAGAAATACCCGCTGTAGCTGAATCTTCAGCAGATGCAGGGTATTCTGCCATCGGTGCTGAAACGGAGCTAAATGCGGTAGGAAAAATGCCTCTTTGAGGCACCCCCACACTGCCGCACACCACCACCCCACAGAATGCCAGGGAGACCCAGGAGGACTGTACCCGCCGCCACCAGCACCCACAGGAGAGCCCAGCTATACTTGCTGTTTTGTGCCTGACTCTTATCCTTAGGACCGCCAAGGAGCTGCGCCATCAGAAGCCCACACCGTTCCAAAGTGAAAGTAAAAACGCAGCAGCACGTTTTTACAGCATGCAGGGACTCCACTAGAGGCCAAAGTCTGCATAGGGGAACTGGACTCAGGCAAAATGGCCGCTCTGAGCACTAGAGGGAGCCTCCCTGGCTCAAAATGTCCGCGGCTACGGCAAAATGGCGGCGGAGGTCCCCAAAAAGGGGGCACACGAAGGGTTCCGTGGGGGGGTAGGGCCCCAGGAGACCCCCACTGGTGGCTACTCCCTGAATTGCTAGAACACCCGTCGGCCCCCCCTCCGCACCCGAAAAGGGGGGCACTCACTCACCACTCCTGTTGGGCTTAGAGGGTAGCCACCCGTTTGCAGACCTTCCGCCCCTGCTGGGATGCTGCTGGCCAAAAACACCACCACACCGGACGCGGTCCGGGACCTGGGCGCAATTGGGGTACCTCCCAAGGCCGCCCGCACGGAACGGGGACGATGCAGCGGGACCCCATACGTCGGGACTGGCTTGCATCGGTCGGCCGCGCTGGGGAAAGTACAGGATCTTTTGTATTAATCCTCTATGCCCCAGCCGCCTTCTTGATAGCAGTCTTCATCAGAAGTCTTGAGAAAAATAAAAAGTGCGGTAGCAAAAATGTGATCCGCAGGTCCCATAAGGGAGCCAGGTCAACTCCTTGAACTAGGCATTTTAGAACTGCTGAGCTATGCAGGGTGGGGGGGTTTATGTGGGAAGAGAGGACAGCCCCGTGGGAGGGGTCAGCTTGTTCTTTCCCCTGCCTAGTTAACTCCTAATAGGACTAGCATAAACCCACGTCATGAAGAGCTGCGTCTGTCAGTGAACGTAGGAGAAAAAAAATTTTGCATTCCTGTCCTGAAAGGAAGGTTATGGGAAATCTACCCAACAGGGACTCAGACTGCAGTCAAAACCAAAACAGTGGCTCTAACCCTTCCCTACTCTATCTGAAATTTTAAGTTTTGGCTGGAGGTGGGCACTAACTTGACTCTTAAAAAATTTGAGCCACATTATTCCATTCACCTGTCGACTTCACTGCTGGCCACTAACTCTAGTGCTGCATATTCCCAATCTGCTCCTCTGTAAGCTGCCTGCAATAGCAAGTCCTGTTGCCCGAATGTTGCTGTATTGTGAAAAAATAAATATAATATTTAGAAATCGGGGCGGCTGATGGCTGATATATGACGATTTTTTTTGGACCAATAAGTTAGGCTGGTTTTTCTTTTTCCCTTCATCTCATAAAATCTAACAGTTAAGTAATAAGAAGTGATGCAGTAAATTGCTTAAACAATACAACAAGCCTCCAATCAGTGCACTTGCATGTATAATTTAGATTTAAAAAAAAAACTATGTATCGTAATCAAAACTTTTGGGCGAAAAAAAAAAATGGGCCAACCTTACTGTTTTTTTTTAATTCATTAAAGCATATTTTTCCAAATAATTGTGTTTGAAAGGCCACTGCGCAAACACCGTGTTTGCAACAACCACCATTTTATTCTCTAGGTTCTCTTAAAAAAATTATATAATGTTTGGTGGTTCTAAGTGATTTTCTAGCAGAAAATACAGATTGTTACTTGTAAGCAACAAATGTCAGAAAAGATTAAGGGCTCATGCACACTGTAGCTGATAAACGACTGCTTTTGGTCGTTTGGGTGTTTTTTTTTTAACAGCCCAAAAATGCCCCTTTATGTTATCCTATGTGTCCATGCACGCATGGACGTTCATTGTCATTTAACAGCAGTGGCGTTTTTGGGCTGTTATCTGAACACCCTGAATTAGCGTTCAAAAGTCGTTTTTCTGACCACAAAAAACGTTGGTCCCCGATAAACGGACGTTTATCGGCGTCCAGCGTTTTTTGTAGTCAATGGAAGTTAATGAAGTAAAAAAAAAAAAAAAAAAAAACTCAAAAACGCAGACGCCGATAACGCTGCTTACAAAACGCTGCAAACAATTGTTTTCTAAGCAGCGTCTCCTGCCCGACGCTCAGAGAGCATCCAGTGTGCATGGAGCCTTAGTCTTTATATGTTTGAACTTAGCTCATTTACACACCGGAGTTCATTCCTTTAATAAGTATAAATATTATATCTCTTTGCTTCTTTTATCAGCGATTTTCTCAAACTTGGCAGCCCGCCCGGATTTTTGTCTTTCTTGTTTTAATAGGAGAGACTCAAGTCGCTCTGACTTAGAAAAAGGTTGCTGTACTACTTTTCGGGCGACTTGCATTGACTTCTATTACAGAAGTTGTTTGCAAGTCGCGCTGTGCGGAGTCTTGCCGAGTCGCCCTGCAAGTCAGATTGCCCTTGTGTGAACCTGCCTTTAGTGCATAAATTAATTGGCCTAATTTGCAGCACAATCGGCTGATGCCGATTAATTAAAAGTGACAAAAATCAGCCCAATATATCGTCCGGCCTCTGTGTGTGTGTGTATATATATATATATATAATTTTTTTTTACACAGTTGGTATATATCAGGGCAAAATGCAAAAATATATAACCGTATCTCACAAAAGTTAGTTCAAGCCTCACATTTTTGTAAATATTTTATTATATTTTCATGTGACAATACTAAAGAAATGACACTTTACATTGTAGCAAAGTAGTGAGTGTGCAGCTTGTATAACAGTGTAAATATGCTGTCCCCTCAAAATAACTCAACGCACAGCCATTAATATCTAAACCACTGTCAACAATAGTGAGTACACCCCTAAGTGAAAATGTCCAAATTGGGCCCAATTAGCCATTTTCCCTCCCTGGTGTCATTTGACTCATTAGAGTTACAAGGTCTCAGATGTGTTAAATTTTGGTGTTATCCCTCTCACACTGGTCACTGGAAGTTCAACATGGCACCTCATGGCAAAGAACTCTCTGAAAAAAAATAACTGTTGCTCTACATAAAGATGGCCTAGGCTATAAGATTGCCAAGACCCTGAAACTGAGCTGCAGCGTGGTGGCCAAGACCATACAGCAGTTTAACAGGACAGGTTCCACTCAGAACAGGCCTTGCCATGGTTGACCAAAGAAGTTGAGTGCACGTGCTCAGCGTCGTACCCAGAGGTTATCTTTGGGAAATAGACATATGAGTGCTGCCAGCATGGTTGAAGGGGTGGGGGATCAGCCTGTCGGTGCTCAGACCATACGCTGCACACTGCATCAAATTGGTCTGCATGGCTGTCATCCCAGCTGGAAGCCTCTTCTAAAGATGATGCACAAGAAAGCCCGCAAACATTTTGCTGAAGTCAAGCAGACTAAGGACATGCATTACTGGAACCATGTCCTGTGGTCTGATGAGACCAAGATAAACTTATTTGGTTCAGATAGTGTAAAGCGTGTGTGGCAAGTTTATTCAAATAGAACCAGAGTAGTCTGGTGTCCTGTACCAAGGTCATTACGTACAGGAATCAGACGAACTGAAGTCGTTTTACAAACGCCCGAAAGAACACGTAGTAGAAATCTTCTCCGAAGGTCGACCCTACTGTCGGTACGTCTGGTTAAACTACGTCACACGTCGCATACCAGACTCGTGGCTGTCCGACTAGGGGGTGGGGAAGTTGGTACGACCGTCGTGAGTATACAGATAAAGGGTTTCTATTGGAGACCCATGCTGCGACTCGTGCACGTGAGTTGAAGAAACCAGTTGGTACCGTTCCGGACAA
>BLSH010422168.1:113859-130354 GCA_018402905.1 Glandirana rugosa
TGTATAAGATTACTAAGTATTAGATAACCCGTTATATATAAGTACGTAAAAAAAGAACACTCATATATATATACTCACAAGAAAAAAATGCATGAATATATATTGCCCAATAGATTATGAATCATTAGAATATGTATTGAATAAAAAACTAATTACTTCGATTTATCTGCATTATATACTAAAATTTCATGACAGTTAATTATATTATTATAATGAATTATAGGATTATAATGTACAAGCCTTTTGTCTATCTTCAAAAGCTCTGTACTTCTCTAGCCGTGATAAAGGGGGCATTTGAATATATAGTGGAAATAAACATTTTTGGACTCTTGTGGAGCCCCATCCTTCTTTGTGTATCCTGCCTGAGCTGCCCTCTTGTGCCAGCTTTGTGTACTTTGCTAAGTATGTTACACAGTACAAAAATTGGAAGCTGACAGAGACTCCGATTTACTAAAGGAGGCGGAGTATTATCAGGAGGTGGAGTAAAGTTAATTTTCACATATTTTAGTGAACGAGGTATAACAAAGTAAGAAATTCACTTTGCAAAGAATACTCAATCATCAATAATTAAAGTCCACACAACTTTACCTCATTTGCTAAGCTAAGTAAAAATTCACTTTGCAAAGAAAATATTCACTTACATAGCTTAGTGAGTGAGGTAAGGTTGTTCTGACTTCTGTTATCCAGTCACAAAAATCCTGATCTTTTTTTTCTTCTTTATTCTTGCACATGGAAAGGTACGGAGCCCGGTCCCCATTAGGTCAGTGGGGGGGGGGGGCTCTCTCCTCTCTCTGTGGTACAGAGTGTCCCCTCAGACCCCTGTATATATGCTTCCTATCTGATGCCTCCTCGTGGTTGGGGTGGAACCACCTTCTACAGTCCTCATTCAGGTGGCTGCTGCACTCTGGCTTAAGATGGGGGTAACAATGAAGAGGTGAAAAGATAGCAGCTGGGCTTCATCCTTCAGTTATATGACAAGACTGCGGCCAGTGGCACTTAGCCACTGCCCACCCGCCGGTCGGTGTCCTGCACTTATCCCATAGAGGTGGCGGGCTGCAGCTCCTCTACTCCTACTCTGTCCTCTCCTCCATGGCGGCGGTTTCTGTGCATCTCCTCCTCCTAGGCATCCAATAGGATTACCTGTCCTTTCAGCCAATCAGGTGACGGGTCTCAGACCTACTTCCTGCTTGAAGCCTATTAAAAGGGGAAGGACCCATGGATTGGGGGGGGGGGTGTATGGATAGGGGAGGTGGCGCCCATAATGGATGCACCGCCACTGCTCTCTGCTATCACCTGCCATTACATACTGCATTGCCATGACACTACCCACTGAAGAAACATGGCTCTGCATGTTATATTCTTTGCAAAGTGAACTTTCACTTCCTTTTCACTTTGTTTTTACCTCATACACTATTATAAGTGGAAATTAGATAGGCTTCTGTTGAATAGACATGCTGGAAAACTTTTGTTGATCAGCCACTGCAGTCATCACCCATCTCATTTGTGTGCATGGAGGAATCTGTTTTTGTTTTTTAGGTTTTTTTATGGTTTATGCACCTTTTTCAAAGAATTTGTTTTTCATCTGTATAAGGATTTTTTATATAACCACGGACTTATGTTATGAGAACTCGTCTTAAGGACTCTCCTTTGTTCTGAGCACTGGCACTTTATTCACTAATGTTTGATATTTTTGTATTTTTTGGTGTTTTTTTTTAAATTTGTAGTCATTTATTTTAGCAATATATATAGTGTTTGGATATACACTTTTTGTTCGGCCCAGCTATGCCCAGCTTAACACTGGAATTGGATGTAGAGAGACAGTGTGCAAGGAGCCTAACAGTCTGAACAGGTTAAAATAAGCGCAGCCATTAGAAGCTATGAGCTTGTTTCTGATTGGTGCAGCTGGCCCGGCCCATTTCTGTAAAAGCAATGTGGGCAGCTTTAGAGGCCATCTGATCCCCTTCCTGGTACTCACAATTGGCACCTGCTTCCCCCCAGCCTCCCCACTCTGTGGTTCCCAGGCTCTCCTGCTCCTCCCAAGAGTCTAAGTCCAAAACTACCTCTGTCAGGATGGCTATCCTTTCCCTGATCTCGTGTGTGAATGAAGGAGTGCTCAGCTTTGAGTATTCCCAGTTCACAGCTCTCTAAATCTTGGCTGAAAAGCTGGGTAAACCGCATATCAAAGCACAGTGCTTCGATTGATGCACTGGAGCAGAGGACAGGAGAGGCGTTGGGGGTCTAATAGACCCATGGTGTCTCCATAAAGGGTTCCTGTCACATGACCAATTCTATCTCAGGGGGCCTACTAGCTCCTCTTGTGATGGCAAAATTAAAGCAGAACTAAACTCCATCAATCAATATTAACTATGTTTACTCCTTATAATGCTAATATTAGTAAATAGACAGAAAGGTATATTATATTTACTTGTTTTAAACTCTTTTAATCTGCTTCCTGGTTTCTGACCTAGGCCAAAATTATGTCATATCCCATGAGTCTTCATGGGCATTTTTGTCCCTTATCAGGGGAAGAAGGAAGGATTTTCTCAGCTACGCTCACCCTCATACCGGCATGCTTGAACTAAAAGGCAGATGAATTCCAGTAGGTAAATGCTACATGAATCATCTGTCCTTGCTCAAGGTGGTTGTGGCTAGAAATGCTAGGAGATGTTTTTCAGAATAATTTCTCAATTAAATAAAGCATGGAGATATGGATGGATGAGTGAATTTGCTTTTAATATTAAAAATTATTCAAAATAGTGTTCTCCGATTGTGGTGCGCAGATAGTTTGATTCTGCTTTAAGGGGGAAAAAGGGTTAAAAAATGTAAACTATAATAATGCAAATAAAATGAAAAGCACCTGGGTGCACACACATACAATTGCATGTTTCTAGACTGTAAGCTCTAACGAGCAGGGCCCTCTGATTCCTCTTGTATTGATTTGTATTGTAACTGTACTGTCTGCCCTCATGTTGTAAACTGTTGGCGCTATATAAATCCTGAATAATAATAATAATAATGTGTAGACTGTGTAAATGAGAGCAAAACACACATTAGGTATGGCTGAGCACACTGGAGTGAGGAAAATCACTCCAGTCCCTTTTTTACAGTTAAACTGACGAGTATAACCTATTAATCTTTTCGGGAACCGTAATTTTTCGTAATTTCCCAGGTGCACCCAGTTGTGGAGTCTAGACATATTTAATACCTATTTTCACTACACTATCTAATCTTTTATTTTGTACATAAAATGGGGGTTACATTGTGTTTGTGTGAACTAAAATTAATTAAAAAATTGTTTTATATTGCATGATATTTACGCCAATGCCATCTTTTTTATTTTACAGGGCCTTTAATTCCGGGAGCATAAGAATTTTTCTAGCCAAAGTAGCAGATTTTAACATGTGGGCAATAATTGAAAAAAAAATTGCTCCAGAGAGGAAGTGGTTAATAGAGAAACCCTGAAAAGTCTCTTCCAAAACAAGGGGCAATTTTGGAGGTGTTTGTACTCTTCTGGCATTTTTATTAGATTGTTTTGATATCAGCAAGCGTCTTTGTTTTTTTTAATATTTGGTCTTTTTTTCCATCATATAGTAAAATATATAAAATACCACCAAAAAAAGATCTATCTGTCTCAAAAATTATAGAAAATTAATTTGGGTATAGAGTTTGACAATTACTCTGTCATGCAACAGTCACAGCAAAAAATGGGCTGTTAATGAAGGGGTATTACAGTTTAGTACGCAAGTGGTTAAAGGGATAAATTCACCTTTAGTAACACCTTACACCCATATTTAGGGTGTAGCATGTAACCTGTTACTAATGCAGCAGCCCCACTCACTCCCTGATCCCCCACTGTGACAGCGGGCAAGGGGATTCTCTCCTGATACAAGGTGTCACATTTTAAAATCAGCGATCTGTTAATGAATGAACTACAATTCCCATCTGCCATCACGGTAGACTGCTCGTAGTTCTTAACTGCTTCCCACCTGGCCTATTGAAATATGACGGCCCGGCGGGAACGCTCTTGTTCTGGGTGGATGTCCTCCCCAGAATGGGCTGTGCTGCAGCGCGATCGTCATCTGCTATGTCCACTGGACACAGAGGATGAAAGATCAGAGTACAGGGCCGCTGCCAGTACCATGTGATTCTGTGACCAATCACAGCAGATCATATGGCAACTGTACACAATAGATGGCTTCCATTCATAGCTATTCATCGTGTACTATTGCACTGCTCGCTGTGGTCACAGCGATCACATGGTACAGACAGGGCCAATCACAGCCCATCTGTACCATGTAATTAGTTGTGGCCATCACATTCATAACAAATGGTTGCTTATAACATTGAGTATCACTGTTATAAATGATAATAGTGTGTAAAAAAAAAATCCTGACCACTAAGGTAACACTGTACTGTCCTAGTCACAGTAAAAATATAAAACTAAATGTAATAAAAAAGAAAAAAAAATAGAACAAATATATATTTAATTATTTTTACTTACTGTCACCAGCCAGTGTCCCTGATCATGCCACACCAGTTATATGATGATGCTTTACTGCACTGGTGACAGTATGTAAAAAAAAAAAAATGTGAAAAAACCTCAAATTTTTTTATTTTCCAAAAAAGGGTAATTTTTGGGCCTCAAGTAATGACATAGGTCATCAGTACATCAGGATTGATTGATTTTCAAATATTTATATACCATAGTTTTTAGACTTTCCTATAGACTAAATAATAGACACTGATTTTGGTTATTTTTACCAAAGAAACATAGCAGAATGCATTTTGGCAAAATTTATGAAGAAATATTATTATTTATTTGCAAAATTTTGACTGAAACAAAGAAAAACTTTTTTTTTCTTAAAAATTTTCAGTATTTTAACATTTATAAAAATACGGTGGTGATCAAATACCACCAAAAGAAAGCTCTGTTTGTGTGAACAAAGTAATAAAATTGTAATTTGGGTACAGAGTTGCATGAACACGCAACTGTCAATCAAAGTGTGACAGCGCTGAAAGCTGGCCTGGGCAGGAAGGGGGTAAAAGTGTCCACTATTGAAGAGGTTAATGAACTACCAAGGCACTCATCAGTGCTCTGGAAGTTCACTGACACTTCCTG
The DNA here is from genome assembly GCA_018402905.1 of Glandirana rugosa. Classification (NCBI taxonomy): domain Eukaryota; kingdom Metazoa; phylum Chordata; class Amphibia; order Anura; family Ranidae; genus Glandirana; species Glandirana rugosa. The sequence goes on from BLSH010422168.1 coordinate 118,979, forward strand.
CAGCTGTGTAACTGTCTACCAATATGGAGGTATGGGCAGACAGCTGTCAGGAGTGTCTGCAGGAACCTGACATTGCACCTGTGATCTACTGATTGCAGGTACAATGCTTTGCAGGATCCATGGAAACCATTTTCACCTGAAAATTCATGTGCATTTATTTATTTACAAAAGGTGAACTAAACTATCAAAGTGTGAATTGCAGTACCTTATAATGTCCACCAGAGGGTAGTGAAGTGTTACAGCCAATTTTCTCTTTCTAATTTTTCACACATAGTATTCAGTATTTTATGATTAAACTGAAGTTATATGTGCTATTTGTAACTACAATGTTCTGTAAACTTGCCAAGGGAGGGATACGTAAAGTGAAATTCCAGACTAAACCAAACTAGTTTTAAAAATGTTCGCTTCCCCTCCTAACACTTATGCTTCCTAACCTGTGTAAGAAAGATGTATATTTTCAGCCCATTCCAGTCTGGGCACTCGATCCCTTGTGTCAGCCAGCGGCGGCTGTAGGGCAGAGAGAGCACTCAACAAAGGCTGGTAAAGCCTGGAGCGGTGACGTCACCCATAGGATCCCATGTCCATCAATTGTTGGTTCTCCCTCTTCTCCCCTGCAGTCACCTCTGACTGACACAGGGGAGATGGATCGCGTGACAGGAGCAGGGAAGGTGTATAAATCTTTCTTACACAGGTTAGTCGCAATACATGTTAGGAGGGGGTGGGAGCCTGGATTTTTACTTTAAATATGGTACAGCAATGCAATAATTTAGATGTTTTCCTTTGAAGCCCAACTACAGGAAAATAAATTCACCCTTCCAGTGGGCCTGCTGACCGCACCGCAAGGGTTAAATGCTTATTATGCCTAGGGGGGTACAGTGCTAGCTGTATTACTTATCTGTCTCTCTGCTCTAGCCCTCTCCTCCTCTGCCTGAAAGTTCAGAGTCATCACATGCTATAATACCCTGTATTGTATGTGGAGGAGAGCTTACAGAGGCAACTATGGGAAACTGGATGGACCTTACTGGAGCGAGGATGAAGATAGGTATTTCTCCTCTACCACTATTCATAATAAGCATTTGACCCTTGTTATGTCTATGGGCTTTATGGTAAAACTGCAGCCAAACAGACATCTGGAATGCATATGGAATGTTTTTATCTGCTAAAATATGTTTCTATTTTTATTCAGACAATCTTTCAATTGCCAGAATGCCTAACCAGACGGTGCCAACACAATAGCAGTCACCTGCTTGCTGGCCGAAGTATTACAAAGCATCATCACAATGCAGAGGTTCTCCCTGTGCTGCCTTATCAGTAGACTCTGAACCTCATGAAACATTTTAACATGACAGCGCTGCCAATGTGCTACAACCTGCCTGGCTTACAGTGAAGATCACGCCGTCTGATTTTTGGTATGCTGGGATAACATAAAGATTGATTTCAGGTAGTTATAGTATTAGCAGTATAGCCCAACTCCAGCCATGTTTTAGTTTTGGATAATGTATGGAAAAGGTAAACTTTTTGCCAGGTCTTTATTTTGATCTGAGACCCATTAGAGAGACAATCCCCTCACTTCTGTTTTCTGTGACAACTGTAATAGAAAAGAGGGATTCGGTTGTCACTGAGACAGAAAGACACACAGATGGCAATGAAAACATTGTCAGAATTTCCAACCTTTCCCTTCAGTCATACAAATATATGAACTCAGTCCCACACTTAGCAAATGACCCACTTGTTTCCTAAGCTGCGGCTCTTCCTGTGACGGGACACCGGTGGGGTTGGCATGTTGGTGGCCATCGAAGCATCTGGACATGTTGGCCGCCTGTTGTATCTCATAGTCGCTGTCATTTCGGAGGGACCTGATGACAAAGATGAAGAGGTGATGAATGGAATGTAAAATGTTTCCCTTTAATCTAAGATGATCGGATGTGACACTTCAAGTTGATCTTTCACACATACAGTTCTGCGGAAAGGTTTTGGCAAAATCAGTTTCACCAAAGCAGGACATGAATTTTGCTCATTGAGCTGCTTAGAGAAGGTAAACACCATAAGAATATGGTGGAGGGGCTGTTTTGTGGCACAAAAACAAGTCCAGAATAGGTGAAAGGATCATCCATAAACCTTCGGGAGCCATTTAAAGCCCATCTCCCATTCCCTATTGATTCCAATGCATTTTGGCAAAATGGTAATGGGAAAATAAGAATTCTCAATCTTGATTAACAAGTCTACTCTTGAGTGAGGAAATGCCACAAGTGATGTTAAGGAGACTGCAGAGACCAAAAGGAATGTGTGGATATTATACTTCAGTTGCTACATTAACCAATTACTTGAAGTGGATGAAAAAATAAAATGTAATTTGTAGGTGGAGTAGGATGGGCCGATTTACCCACTTCTTATCTCTTGGTTAGTCATACTCCTGCACCTGTCTTTATCTCAACATAAGCACAATCTGTGGATGAGTAGAGGCTTCTCATAATATCTCTGGAGGTCGAAGCTGAGGGCATAAAGACTTTAAGAGATTATATGAAGCTGGTGGAAGGGGTCAGCCAAATGGCATCCGTCCAAAACTGAAATAAAAGTCCTTATAAAAGGAACGTTCACCAACATAGTAATAAGCCAGAGCCAAAGAGGAAGGGACTTCATCCACCAGTTTATATTAAATCATCATACAGGCCCTGGGGAGTACAGTTTTACAACTCACACACTACGTTACTTTTATCTCTCACTGATTTCCCTGCTTCTCAAACTTATCAAGCCCGCCAACACGCCACTATGATTACCGGTGGATCTGGCTGCTTTTTAATCAGCTGGTAACTGTATATTTTGCACACATTAAACAGGACAGATGGATTGTACTGCATTAGCAGAAAAAGATTAAAACTGTAATAGCTAAAAATATACCAAAAATAAATCAATATACATTTTTTAATATGTTCAATTAGCAGTACTTTTTTTTTAAAGCAAAAACTTAAAAAAAAAAAAAAAAAAAAAAGCAGAACTCCGGTCACAATTTTTGAATAGAGTAGGGGAGGGTTAAGAACATCTGTAAAATTTTTACTGCGGTTTGTGTGCCCATTGGTGAGTTTTCCCTCACTTCCTGTTGTGTCACCAGACAGATATGAGAGGTAATCTCCTCAATTGGACATAAAAAAGAAAAAAAAAAAAAAGTCAGAGGTTCTGACCTTTCCCCACTCTGCAAAACTAAGCAAAAAGTTGGCTTTGAAATTGTAGTTTAGAATTTTCATGGGATCCAAGAAATTAAATCACTTGTTGGACGAGTTGTTATTGCTACAAATAAGAATAAAAATGTTTCCACTTATAAACTTACAGAAAGCCATTCTCTGCCATTTGTTTCAGGCCAAAAGATCTAGCACCCCTTCCGCCCCTCTACAGTACACACTATTTTACTACACCCTGTAAAACCCATGGTCAGCCCCACGGTCATCTGAAGCAATGCTGTACAAGTAGTTGCATAACATAGGCGGTGTTTCTGCTACCATAAAGTTTGCAGGCTGGATGTGACTCAGAAAGGTGATGTCACCAATGCAGCCTTTCAGGAAACCTGGAAGAACAAATTAATTAAAAAGAAGAAAAAGCAAGATCTGGCAACGGCCCCTCTAGCTGGACAGCCCTATGACACCAGCACAGCATGAATTGGGTTTGTGGGTTCTCATACGAGTCATTTTGGCACTGTGAACAGGAAACCTGATTAAATAGTCAAGATGGCGTCCAAAAACAATTCTTTTTATTTTTCCCTGAAAGAGGTTAATAATGTCAGCCCACTGGAAAAACATGCAAGGAACATGTGCTGTACCAGAATAAAACCCATTACAAGTTATTTGGCTAGTGGTGGAATGCTGGCTATGCAGCGGATTGCAGATCATAATACTGTACTAAATTTACATATAAAAAGACATTTTTTAATTACAGAAAAGCTGCAGAAGTTTGCCATATCTCCACAATACTTGGCCTGCCTATGACCTAACAGGTTGGCATGACTTCTTGAAAGTTACTCAGCATCTAGGTTTACCTTTTTCCATACTGCCTTATCATCATAACATACAATCTAATTTATAAAAAAAAAGGATTTTAAGATAAAAATTGAACCTATGCTTTGCCTATCTATGCAGGGCAAAGCAATGGTGTTACCTTATTCCACCTTCTCCCCCATCCCCTGTAGCACATAATCACCTTTCCTTTGAGCTCAAGCTGCTCCATTAAGCCTCTGTAAACAAAAATGCTGATTTGTGCTTACAAATGGCAGTTGTCTATGTCTGAGCTTGTACAGGGGCTGTATCTCCAGCTGCATGTGACAGCAATTAACCACTCACCAAACACCATAACTGTTGCATGCTCCTCCATATCAGGACAACTTTCTTCACTCTCAGCAACTGGATCAAGTGTCGGATAAAGGAAAGCAGAGTATGTACTGCTGAGGGTTTGAGCTTTAAAGAGGAAGTAAACCCTGATGGGGTTTACTTCCTCTATACTCACCTGCAAAGTAGAAGCATAATGGGCTACTATGCATTGCATAGTAGCCCATTATGTGTCACTTACCTGCAAACAAAGCCTGCGACATCCAGCGATGTCCCCTGTGCAGGCAGTGTCCATCTTCAGCCCCTCTTCATTCCGGAGCCGCGACTTCGGCACTGCGACTGGCCGGAGTCGCATGACATCACTCCCGCCAGTCATGGCACAATCACAGTGAAGGCACGGCATGGATGCCGTTTCTTCACTGTGCATGTGCCGAATGACGTCGGCAACAGCAGTACACTGTATATCTCCTAAACCGTGCAGGTTTAGGAGATATGCAGGGCACCTACAGGTAAGCCTCATTATAGGCTTACCTGTATGTTAAAGTGGTTGTCACAAGTTGACAACCACTTTAAATCAACCTGCTGCTTTGCTCTTCATACACAAAGCATGTGTTCACTTTAAATTTTTATAAGTGTACAGGATTACTTATGAATTACTCATGCCTAGCCTCTTCTTTAGCTTACTATTGCATGAGCATGGCTCTTCAGGTAGAGAGTCTGACTGTCTTCCAGCTTCTGAGTGCACAACAGCATTAAATAAAACAACCCTGTAGCTACAGAGGAATTGAAGAAGCCACAAGCCTCTGTTAATTGATGTTATATACACTCAGGAGCTACAAATCATAAAAGGACAGACTACTGCTGGACTGTCAATGGGCAAAGGTCATGTTAGGATTCAAGCTCAAAGCAAGTAAAGTACTGACTCTTCCATATGTAGGCCTGAAAAAAGATATTAGAACTAAATATTCAGATTTTTGCACAGTAATGACTGATTATATTTGATAAAGATTTAGGGTGAATATGTTAAAGGTTTCAGGACAGTATCAGCACAGTAGATGGTAAAAAGCAGGAACTTTTTTTTAAACCCACAACTGACTGCAGTGTTGTAGGCGTTCTATGGAAAATTGAACTAGTTGACACTTTTCATTTTTACACATTTTGTTCCTTCAAGGTCATGGTAAGATTTTCCATCACCTGAATATCTGCTATTCTGGTATGCCCCAATGGGTAATTGTAGGACAGGTACTCTTCCACAGAGCCGGAATACATGCTTTGCCCGCTGTGAGTAAATATCTGAGTAAGGAATTTTTAAATTTTTTTTTTTAGAGGAGTTTCGTTCAGCAAAAAAGCGGATGGATTTTTGTTGAGTGAGACACCAGTCAGCGTTTTAACCGTAGGTTCTACTGTTTAATTTTGGGCATTCCCAGAAGATATGCAAAAGGATTCTCACAGACTCTCCACAGCACCAACATGTCTCGGAGACTTGAGGTTAAATCCTATGTAGCTTAGCAGGGGTACTATACCACCGTGTGAGAAGTTTATAACCTCCCTCCTGATACCTGCTTGCTAGAGAAGCTTATGCGCAAAAAGTATAATGTTGTCTTTCTGAGGTTGAAAGAAGGTGGTCTGCAGGTCACTTTCCCATTGGTCCAAAATGAAGTCAAGGACGGCAATGTCGTCCTGGTTTGTCAGGAGAGTATAGAAGTGGGAGAGAGAATGAGGAAGCTAAGACCCATCTAAGCAGATCTGTTCAAGTGGCGTAAGTTGTCGTAAGCTTTGATGTCCCTAGAGTTATGAATGTAGGTACATACTCAACTGCGCCCTCCGGAAGAAGTCTAAATCCGTGAGAAAGCAGGCCTCTAGTTCTCGGTTGGACATAATCTTATTGCCAACCACTAAAAACGTTCTGCCGATGCAGTATCGTACAATTCAGGCCTGTCAGGAAGACATAGGACCCCAACACCGGGGTAAGGGGACTCGGGGAAGGAGATAGGGTAGACAGCATCTTAAACAGATGATTAGCTACCCGTACAGTTGCCCCAATTGTAGGGTGCGTAGTAATCGCCATGGGCCAAGTTTGCCTAGGGGAGCAGGGTAAGCCTGCAAAATATAGAATCCACTGTCGCTTGTTCAAGGTCTACCAACAGTTTAAGGTCAGTTCCAGAATTCTTTCAGGCTCAAGGACGTCTCTTCATGACAATAAAACACCTAGTGAAGAATACCTTTGTGTACAGCTTCTTGAAGTTGCAGATCACTTGCTGGTCCATGGGCAGCAGAAGAGATGTCGTGTTGGGGGCTGGACTTGACCCTTATGAAGTCACTCAGCGTCCATATCATCCACCAAGGCTGGAGGGTGTGCTGGGGCATTGTCCGTCAGAAGAAGGCACCTTTCAGGCAGTTGGTTGCCAGAAAGATTATGGTGGGTGCGGACACCTCGTGCAGCCATTCCATGAACAATTGCCTTGTGACGCAAGCTTTTGTATTGGCCCTCCACATGACAGGCAGTCTGGCCTTGTTCACACTCTGTTCCCTGAATGCATGAGGGGTCTGGGAATGGAACACCAGTAACGGCTTAATCTTCAGATCGGCGCTTGCGTTCTCACACAGGAAAAGGGTCAATGTGTCCTTCATGAGCTTGTGCCCCGGCAGTGCCTTTTCCTCCTAGGTGATATAGGTTCTGTTCTGCATTTTTTTCCAGAAGAGCCCCGTTTCATCCTAGTTGAACAACGTATACTTCTGTCTTCATGAATTCCGCAAACTCTTTCTTGTAGGCTTCTGCAGCGGCCTTGTCAGAACTGGAAGCCTCACCATGTCTTGTCACACTGTGGATGCCACTTCTCTTGCGGAATTTTTCAAACCACCCTCTACTGGCTTTCAATTGTTCACTTGCCACACTTGAAGAGGCTTTTTTTGCCAATAAATCACTGGGCAATTTCCTGGCTTTTTCACAGATCATAGCTTTACTAACGCAATCATCTGTCAGCTGTTTCTCATTCGACCACACTAACAAAAGTTTTTCCACCTTTTCCAGCACTTGCATCCTCTGCTTCGTTAACATAGTTACTCCTTTTGCCACATCAGCTCCTTTAATGGTAGCGTTCTGCTTCAAAATAGTCGAGATTGTCGACTTTGCCATCTTGTACTCCGAGGCCAGATCAGTCACATGAATACCACGGTCATGCTTTTCTACAATTTCCTTCTTCAGCTCAATGGTTATTTTCTTCGCAACCTTATTTTTACAATTCTTGCTCTGCACATTCTTGTCACCTTTGTTACCGCTCTGCATTTTCTTTTTACCACCATGCTTGCTCTGCACATTCTTGTCACCTGCATTACCACTCTGAACATTCTTGTCACCTGCATTGCCGCCCTGCACTTTCTTGTCACCTTCATTACTGCTCTGCGCATTCTTGTCACCTTCATTAACACTCGGCACTTTGTCACCTTCATTACCGCTCTGCACATATTTGTCACCTTCATTACCTCTCTGCACATTCTTTTCAACAACATGCTTGCTCTGAACAGTCTTGTCACCTTCATTACTGCTCCGCACTTTCTTCTTACCACCATGCTTGCTCTTAATGTTCTTTGGAGCCATACTGGATGTCTGGTAAAGTACATGATAAACACACTAAAAAGCTTTACAGGAAGTGTGCACAGGGATGTACAGTATGTGCTAAAAGGCACACCAAATAGCTTCTCAATACTGTAAGTGTCTTCACGGTACACTTTCAGTGTCTCTCTGTGACCGCAATCTCACCTACAGGAAGTTGCGACCATGTGTCAGAGCAGTGAAGATGGCCATGACTCGTGTTCGTAAACCGAAGCGGAGTTTGCGTACCAAAGCAAATTTTTGTAAACTCTAATGTTCGTGAACCAAGTTGGGGTTCACAAACACCCAGTGTGTTCCCAACACACTGACACTTAGAAATTTCAGAACACTGGCTGCCAGAACAATGACATACTGACACTTCAGGATTGCAAAATAATGACACATTGACAAGCCAGGATTTCAGAAAAATTACACACTGACACTTGGAGGTCCAAAAAGGATGACACACTGACACAATGAGCATTAGTACAAAAATTTGTACCAAAATTCTCAGTACATTCAACAGCTTGACAAATGTTCAAAAGTACCATATTTATCGGCGTATAACACACACTTTTTCCATGCAAATCATGTGTGCGTGTTATACTCCGATATTTGCATTGGGCTGCCTCAGAGGGGAAGGGGGGGGGGACGAGTGACGCCAGATTACACAGAGCGAGGATCTCCTGTTTACTCGACGGCCTCTTTAATACAAAGTCCCGCCTCCTGACTGGCTCCTATGATAGACGTCAAATGTCCCGCATTGGACCAGTGATCGGTCTATCATAAGAGCTCAGTCCAGAAGGCGTAACTTTGTATTACAGAGGCCGCTGAGTAAACAGGAGAACCCCGCTCTGTGTAATATGGTGTGAGGCTGAAAATGGGCACTGATCAGGCTCCAATGGTGATGCTGCAGATGGGCACTGATCAGGCTGCATTGATGGGTACTGACCCTTATTTTGCTTTAAATGTTTTTTATTTAAAATGTATTTTTTCCCCTGAAACTTCCCTCTTAAAATTAAGGTACATGTTATATACTGATAAATACGGTAGTTAAAAATTTCATTTATTTTTAATATTCGATTTTGGAACGAGTGGACTTTACTGAACGAAAAACACATATAATGTTAGTGATTCAATTGTTCAAGAAAAAATTCCATTCTCCTCCATAAATTTTGTTGTTACTGCAGTCGAAAACAAATATCTATTTTGACCCCACTAATGATTACCCCACCAAAAATGAAAGATTTCAAAGTTCTACTAGTGTACAGCAAGCTTAAGGATTCCAGAATAAAAACACACTGCCAACTGATCAGGAATAATATAATTCTGATACCTTGGTTCCTTGAATGACGACGCTCTGACACTTGGGGTTCCAGAAGGATGATGCACTCATACTGCAGAGAACCAGTATAAAAACAAACTGATTCTAGGAGGTCAAGGATGATGATAAACTGACACTTAGAGCCCTAGAACACTGGCACAATCATACTTGGAGATTGCAGAACAATGGCAAACTAACAATTAGGGATTTCAGTTTAATGATGCAATTACACTGACATGTGGGGTCCCAGAAGAATGATGCACTGAAACTTTAGAGAAATATAAGAGAAACTGACTCTAGGGGGTCAAGGGCAATGGCGTGCTAACACTTGGGAGTCCTAGAACAAGAACACACTGATACTGGGGTCAAAGAAAAATGACGCTCTGATACTTGGGGGTCCATAACAATGACATGCTGACACTTAGGGATCATAGAACAATTACACACTGGCCGTCAGAGGTCCCACAACAATAGCTATAATATTCCATAATAATTTGGCTAAAAGGATAAATCATTTTGGTTTTCTAAACTTGAAATGCAAGTCATCAATCATTCACAAACTGTCAGGAATTCACATGGAGTTCCACCAGCCTGCTGGATGCCAGGTTAATTCACCTGCAGGAAACAGCTCAGCAGGACTCAAGAATATAGATTATACACTACACACTGGACTTAACAATCCCCATTTAGAAGACCACAAGGCAAAAAGATGAAGGAAATGCTTTCTAACTTGTCCCAGAGGTAGTGGGAATAATACCTGAACTTCTATATCTCATATAAACTTATGAATCGAATATGCCAGTGTGAAGGCCCAGGGATTCTATAGCATTTTCCCAGAATACACACATTTTGACTATTAATGACTACTGAGATCAACTCAGTTAGCCTGCTTAGACGGAAAGTTGAGTTACACTTTATGTCAGCTCTTTATTTCTGTTAATTTTTTTGGCTGGAACTACACTTGAAAAATGTACTTGTTCCAACAAACATACAAAAAGTGTTACTAAACCCACAAGAGCAAAATCAGTCTGTATATGCAGAAAAGCATTCTTTACTCACTATACTCACTGTGGAACCTAAGGGGTTAATCCTCCACATTGTGTAAAAAGGCGGTTTGATCCTGTATGCACAGATCCTCCTCATCTTCCAATGTCTCCAAAACAGTTTTTTTTCTTGGGAGAGTACATGTGATCAGCACAGGGCCAATCAGCACTGTCCAGACAGAGGGTCAGGGGTCCTGGATCCTGATAGGACAGCCACTGCAGTTAAACACTCCTCCTACAAGCTTTAACCAGGCACTGATAGTAGTCTGCTATATACTTCTGATGAGAAAAGGTATTTAGCAGTTTATATTTACTAAAGGATTGTATTTCCATGTTCTGTGTACTGTGGGTGACCAGATATAGTGAATGCAGGGTCTTGGGTTTAGTAACACTTTAACCACTTGCCGACCACCCGCGGCAGCGTGACGGCGACATGGTGGCTTGTTATCGCGAACCGCTGTCACAGGACGGCAGCCGCGATAACTAGCATTGTGAGCGCGTGCCGCCGAAGGTGCGCCCGCGCGCTCACTGTGTTCGGGGGGGAGCCAGGGAGCGGGTGCGGCAGACTCGATCGCCGCCGGCTACCCGCGATGGCTCCCCCGCATTGAAAGAATGGAGGTCCGTGTAAGTCAGTGGTTCTCAACTCCGGTCCTCGGGACCCCCCAACAGGCCAGGTTTGCAGGATAACTGAAATACATCACAGGTGATATCATTTGCTGCTCAGTGATTGCAGTGTTCTAGTCTGAATCTCCCCAAGGTAATACTTAAAATCTGACCTGTTGGTGGGTCCTGAGGACCGGAGTTGAGAACCACTGGTATAAGTAAACACGGACCTCCGTTCTGTGAGAGGGGGAAGGGCTGTGATCACAGCCTTCCTCTACATGGAAGCTGTGATCACTTCCCTTCCCCTGCTAGGGCAGCCCACACTCGTCGTTTACTATAGTGGACACTACATAAAGTCAATAGGACGTTTGGACCGGACAACCCCCCAGGGCTCCTGGCCTCAACTCTTGGTGACTGAATGTGCCTGGAGGTAAGAAAGTTACGCCCCCTCGGTAGCGCCCATCGGCCGCCGCTAGCTCAGACGGCGTGGGCGAGGGACCG
>BLSH010422168.1:198657-226570 GCA_018402905.1 Glandirana rugosa
TCCCAGGGCTCTGATGTGTCAGACTAGTGGCAGGCTGTGGGTGGCAAGTGGCACACTGCATCTGGTGGCAGGCGACGGTGGCAAGTGACACGCTGCATCTGGTGGCAGGCGACGGTGGCAAGTGACACGCTGCGTCTGGTGGCAGGCGACGGTGGCAAGTGACACGCTGCGTCTGGTGGCAGGCGACGGTGGTAAGTGACACGCTGCATCTGGTGGCAGAAGACGGTGGCAAGTGACACGCTGCATCTGGTGGCAGGCGACGGTGGCAAGTGACAAGATCAGGGCTCCCACTAATTCTGCATTATGGTGAGTTGAACAATTTCATTATATATTAGTAGTAATAGAAATAAATAATATAATTTAATCATCCTGACACCATATAATGGTGTTGGGATGATTTAAGTGCTAACACCAGCCATTCGTCTGATAAATCACCCGCTGCCAACACCCCCCCCCTGCAAAAATTGTCCCTGAATGGCAGTTTGGAAATGTGGTCACCCTAAGTGGCGCTGACCAGTAAGAATCGAATCGCATTGATCGATCCTGAAAGAGCTGCACAGAGAAGAGGGAGAAGTTCAAATCCCTGGACCACTGAACTGGCTGCTGACAGCTTAACATCTCCGCAGATAAGTAATGCAAGGACCAGGGGGTAGGGAGAATGTATAGTGTTAGTTCTCCTTTTTATTTTTTCTGAAAAGGTGAATTAACACTTTTAAATATTTGTTTTTTTTCTCACAAAACGACAAAAAAAATGCCAGTGTGACACGCAGCTCCTCACACCCCCACTCCCACTCCGGGAAGGCTTTATTCGGGATAAACACAGCACACAAAGTTTCCACCAAACACCAACTCTATTTTCCAAAACCATCTAAAGTTCCTTTGTTTTGCCGAAAAAAAAGTGACTACACATGTGCAGTAAATCTGTAAAAAAGATCGGCTTCTCTTTGCCCGTACCATAAAAATGCTTTTATTTGGTTTCAGTGTCTGGAACACAAAAAACAACCCATACATATGGAAAGTTTAATATTTGTGAACAAAGTCTGCATTCTTCTGTTGTGTCACTCACGTCAAGCCAGCAGAATATGTACATGTCGGATTCTATAACATGAAGGCCCCAGGCTGTTAATTCATTTAGAATGTTTTTGTTTCAGAACTATACATTGCCTTTGTTGTCGGAGCTGCTGATTTCTTGTTTCAAACACAATTTTTTCCCAATCCAGATGGTTATCTGGTCACAAACCCTCTAAGGGGTCGGTTTATACGTTTTGTTTGCATAACATTCACACAACTTTCACCCAAGATTTACACATTTTTCTAACTGAATTTAACTGGAAATATGTGTGAATCCTCAGTTACAGTTATGTGAATCTTGCCGGAACATTTATAAATAGACCCCAAAATGTTGTATTTGCTAAAATTGACCAATTACTTAAAAAAGATATTGTCAATTCACTGCATACCTGCAATATCTTCCTTTGAGGAGACTAGACGAGGCGAGCTGTTTCCTGGCTCAATTCTTAAAGATAATCTGAAAGAAAAAGAAAAGATTTGAAATGCAGTGAATAATTGCTGTGTCAATAAACAAACCATTGAATATTTCAGTGAGTATTAAAATGCAATTCAAAGCAAAGAGTGAAAACAAATCAGATTTGATACTATTGCAATCCAGCAAACAGTGCAATTGTGCACAAAACAAAAAAACACACTCATGTCTCCTTGATCTGAGTTCTTTGTAGTCCACTGTAATTTATATACACCCTTTAAGGGAATATTTGGAAAATAATGAAATAAAAGAGGTTCTTTATTGTTTTATATATGCTATGGTAATAGCAAGTACATTAATTCTTCAGAATTCTCCAAGTAACTCAACTCCTTGAAATGTCTTTAGGAACAGGAGAGAGGAGTAGATTATAGCACCATAAACCGCTTATAACCCATGAACATCGCTTGGAATTTGTGCCATTCTCAGCTGTGCATGGAGAGATTGCAGTACATTATACAGAGTAGTAGACGACAAAGATACACCCCTAAGGATGGCTATTTCTAGAGAAGAAATTTCAATGTGTTATAAAGACGTGTCCAAAAAAAGTGCAGGATGATGAAAGACAAAAACTACAACAGGGGCATGTTATTTATTATATTGCACAGAAAGGAGTGATCAAATTGTACAAGACAGATTTTCTCTAAGATTTCCTCCTCTGCTCTAGCGCCCTGGCAGTATAAGACATGACTCAAACGCATGACTTGCAACAGGTGCTTCTGTTTTATGCAGAATAACTATTGCATGAATGTTAAACCACTGCAAATCTTTTAACCAACAAGAGACAACAAAAATTGGGCTAGATATGTTACACACTGTTGGGGACTTGTTTGATAAATTCCCCCATAATGTCTGCTGCAATTGGTCTAACATTTTGAGAACGTTTTTAATAATCTGGATGGTAATAAAACAGCAGCAGTTGCAGGGCTGGGAACTCTAACTCAATGCCACTTATTCTCAGCCATGTGGCCTTGTAACAGGGATTAACCACCTAATGCTGGGTTGACGAAGGATAACTAGTAAATTCCAATCTATTTTATAGACTACAAGTGTCTCTACAATCAATAAAATGGCCATCATTTGCTGGATCCGATGACCTCCACACATTCATGAACAGAAGAGTGTCAACATGGTATAGAAACAAACAGGGCAAGTGCAAAGATTTCTGTCTACACAGGCGAAGGTGCATTTTGCTACAACCCCCGCCCTCATGCCACCTTGTCTGTGATGTGATGGTGTGTAGAATGTCACACAGCATTGAAATTTTGAGCGGCGTTGAACAGGTACTAAATGCCAGTGAGGGGGTGGGGTTATGCATTCACCAGAGAACCCATGTAAACGATTTCTTGATTTTCATTTTTTTCAATTTGTAATTATTTTTTTTTCCCTTTCACTGCAGCCACAGCTGCAATGGATAGTGAATGAACAAAAAGCTCTCTATAGAGCAGCCTTTCTCAACCTTTTCAACATCGAGGAACCTTTGAAATAATTCCCCGGTCTCGGGGAACCCCTGATAAAAATTAAAAATCTACAACTCATGATACATTAGTGCAGGGGTGTCAAACTGGCGGCCCTCCAGCTGCTGCAGTACTACAAGTCCCATCATGCTTCTGCCTGTGGGAGTCATGCTTGTAACTGTCAGCCTTGCAATGCCTCATGGGACTTGTAGTTCCACAACAGCTGGAGGGCCACCAGTTTGACACCTGTGCATTAGTGTGATGGTCAATGGGAAGAATGCTCCTTATACTTATGGTCATTGGGAAGAATTTACCCCCTTACAGATAGCTAAAAAGATCAGTGATGTCATTGGGAATTTATCTGAGCGGTAGAAATTGACCATTGCTCAAGGAACCCCTAGCAAACTCTGGGGGAACCCTAGGGTTCCACGCAACCCTGGTTGAGAAACCCGGCTATAGAGGCTCCTGTTCATTTACAAACTGAAGCATAGCAAATACAATTTACGACGCTTCAGTTATGAATGAATACAGCAAGTGATTGGTACTGATCACTCACTCTGTTCATTCAGAAAAGGAAGGGACTGGTAGATTACATATTCACTGGCCCCTACCTGTTTCCCATCCTGAAAGAAGCAGCAGCTGGCGAGAGAGGAGATGAGGGAAGCCCACAGCACTGTGGGGCACAGAGCATACAGGGAGGCCCGGGCAACTGGGGGTTATAGGATGGTGCACAGAGAGGGTGATCAGTGTGGTGGGAAGAAATAACAGGAACGAATCCCCTGTGTGTGTCTCTCCATGCAGCAGCTGAAATCCGGTGGGAGGGAGAGGAAGAGAAACCGTCTTTCAGCTGTTGCAGGGAGAGACACACAGTGGATCGGTTCTTGTATTTGCCCTTCCATTGCACTATCCTCTAACTCCCAGTAAATCTTGTACCTGGATGACATTCAAAACCTTCCAATTCCAAGTAATACAGCTCTCAAATATGAATTTTAATGGTGCTTTTAGTTTTTTGCCAATAGTTTACCGTTAAAACAATCCACAACACAATCCACATACATAGCTTAGCAGAGTCGTCCAAGCTGTTGAACCGTGAATTAAACATTCCCAAGCATCTGTCTAATGCTTTTGCCAAGCAAATTCAATCAGGAGGAATAAGGTGCAATTTGATTTTTCTGCCGTTTTCCCCACATCCTTCCTAAATTGCAGACCAATCTTGCTCAATGACGAAATTGGATTTTTCCATTGATGTCAAATGAAATATAGGTTGCCAGTTTTTTATTTTCCAGGGGCATGGAACAAGAGCAAGCGATGCCATTGCACAAGACATCTCGTAATTTGTGGGGATTAAGAACCTTTAGACATAACATACATTGCTTACAATTGAGAAGGGATACTCGTCTTAAGCATGGCCTTTTGGCTGCACAGTTTAAGACCGTTTAACCCAAAACACATGTGTCTCTAATACTGTCATTAACATGCTAGCTGAATTACGCGGAGCATGTGCAAAGTCATTTGGAATTAGAATTGTGGGAGATATAGACAGACTTGTAATTACATGAACGGGTCTTGCCTAATACTCCGTCAAACAAAACCAGTAATTAATCGGTTACTAGGAGTGCAGTATACAAACAGAGAGCCTGTTTTTACGGCAGATATTTTAGAAAGCCTTCAGTGTTGTTTGGAGTATTTAATAAGCTAATAAAGGAATGTCTCCAAGGAGAAACTGAGGCACTGGCATGATGACCTTTTCTGAAAAAAACATAAAGGCCGCCACTTTATAATGAATATTCTATTAGACTGGTTGCTATGCTGAACCCAAATCAATAAACTATATGGTGGCTACATTTGTTTTTGTTTTTAGTGTTTTTTCCTTTATTTTCACCTGTCAGTAAGTTTGTTATTCTCCAACTTATTTTAATAGACCAAGCTGTCAAGCAAAAGTGGTAGTTAGATTAGACCATTTACACACAGGGATGCTTTCAGTTTCAATGTGTTTATTGGTTTAAGAATACAGAAATCTGTACAGGTTGACCAGCTTATAAAACTTTCCTACAAAGAACAAAACATAGAATGCACTGAGAAAATATAGTAGTAATATGGCATAGCCTTAGTACATCAAGCCCAAAAAGAGAGCCACTATCAATAGCCCTGGGGGAGTTAGAATAGACCTTAGCTTATACGTATGGTAAGGCCCAAAAAATAGGATTTTTTTACTTACCGTAAAATCCTTTTCTCTGAGTTCATTGAGGGACGCAGCCTCTATTCTTGACATGTGGGGTTTATGCACCTTTCACTAGGAGTGGACTAGGCAGAGCGTAGTTCAGCTCAAAGCAGACACAGCCCCTCCCAGGGGGCAGTCCTCACTTGGCATAACCCCTCCTGCCCTGCTCAGCAACTCAGTTCATAACAAGCAGTACAAACTCAACAAAGAGGGGTGGGTGCTGGGTCCGTCAATGAACTCAGAGAAACAGATTTTACGGTAAGTAAAAAAATCCTATTTTCTCAATCGTTCATTGACGGCGCAGCCTCTATTCTTGACATGTGGGGATGTCCCAAAGCAGTGTCACAGCGAGGGGTGGGCAACAACAACAACAGTACCCAACAAAAGTGTTCTCCGGGAGGTGCCAGGCGCGCCTCACACCACCGCTTGCAAAACTTTGCGGCCAAAAGCAGCATCGGAAGACGCTGCAACATCAACTCTGTAAAACTTGGAAAAAGTGTGCACCGAGGACCAAGTGGCCGCCTTGCACACCTGAGACACCGACGCCTGGTGTTGGAAAGCCCAGGAAGTACTAATCGCCCTGGTAGAGTGAGCCGTGACCGGAAAAGGGGGTTCCTGGTGTCATATCCAGGGGGAAATGGTGGCCGACGGGGCCGCCACCCCCTTGCGCGGACCATCCACCGTGACAAAAAGCGCATCAGACCTCCAAAACGAGGCCGTGGCTGCCAAATACACCCGCAGAGCCCTAACCACATCCAGGGAATGCAAAGCAACTTCCTTAGGATGAGACGGGCGCGGACACAGTGAAGGGAGGACAATGTTCTCATTGATGTGAAACGAAGAGACCACCTTCGGTAAGAAGGAGGGAGGGGGGCGCAAAACCGCCTTGTCCCTATGTAGGACCAAGTACGGAGACCTGCAGGACAGAGCCGCCAGCTCAGACACCCACCTAGCAGATGTTATCGCCACTAGAAAGGCCACTTTCTGCGAGAGCAGTTGCAGGGAAATTTCCCTGATATTTTCGAAAGGCGACTTCTAAAGCACTGAAAGGATCAGATTAAGGTCCCAAGGCACCAAAGGCGACTGCACCTGGGGAGCGACATGACAAACCCCCTGGACAAAATTACGGATCAAGAAATGCATCGCCAAGGGACGCTGAAAAAGAATCGCCAGGGCAGAAATCTGCCCCTTAAGCGTGCTCAACGCCAACTTATGATCCAGGCCTTGCTGAAGGAAGGCCAGCACCCAAGCCACCGAAACGGGGGTTCCAACCCCCCGCCTCGCGCCAGGCAATGTAGGCCTTCCAGGTGGGGTGATAGATTTTCCGCAAATTGGCCTTACACGCCTTGAGCATAGTGGGAATGACAGACTCAGAGAGTCCCCTATCCTTTAACACCTGGGACTCAATAGCCAGGCCGTTAAAGCCAGCGAGGGTAAAGCAGGGTGCAAGATGGGTCCCTGTGAAAGTAGGTCCTCGCGAAGCGGGAGCCGCCAGGGAACTTCGACCACCATCCGCACCACGTTGGCGTACCAAGGACGCAGAGGCCAATCTGTCGCTACTAGTATGGTTGGAATCCCTTCCGCCTCTATCCTGCACAGCAGGCGCAGAAGCGGAGGGAAGGTATAGAGCAATTGGTACCGAGACCACGGAGCCACGAGGGCATCCGCCGCGTCTGCCAGCGGATCCCTTGTTCTGCTCATGAAGGCCTGCACCTTCCGGTTGAGCCGGGACGCCAAGAGATCCACGTCTGGTGTACCCCACCTTTGACAAATCTGGTGGAACACCTCCGGGTTCAGGGACCACTCTCCCTGATCCAACTTCTGGCGACTGAGGTAGTCCGTCTGCTAATTCTTGACGCCCGGGAAGTGAACAGTGGAGATTGCCGGCACGTGAAGCTCTGCCCACCTCAGAATGTGGGCTACTTCTGACGCCGCTGCCGCGCTTCTCGCTCCGCCCTGATGGTTCACGTAAGCCACAGCCGTGGCGTTGTCTGACTGGACCTGAACAGGATGCCCATGCAACCGCTCTGCCCAGTGGGAGAGGCAAAGCCTGATCGCTCGCAGTTCCAGCACGTTGATCTCGAGACGGGACTCTTCTGGAGACCATCGGCCCTGGGTCAACAGCCTCCCCAGGACCCCCCCCAGCTGTATAGACTGGCATCCGTCGTGATTACCGTCCAGTCCACAGGAAGAAAGACTTCCCCAGCACCAGGACCGGCAGCCACCAGGCGAGGGAACCTCGAGTCCGGTGATCCAGACTGATCACCCGGTCCAGGGATAGTGGAGATTTGTCCCACCGCAGCAGAATTGCCCACTGCAGGGGCCAGGTGTGACTTTGGGCATAAGGCACCGCCTCGAAGGAGGAGACCATCAGCCCCAACACCCGCATGCAAAATCTGAAGGAGAACCACCGCTGGGACAGCAGGGCCCGCACCGCAACGTGGAGCGTCAAGACCTTGGCGGCAGGGAGAGCCCGCTCCGTGTCGAGGACCAAGCCCAGGTATTCCAACCGGCACGACGGAGTCAGTACGACTTCGGAAGGTTGACCACCCAGCCGAAGTCCCGCAGGAAAGCGAGGGTGATGTCCACACTGTCCTTCAGGGCTGAGGCCGACTCCGCCCACAGGACGAGGTCGTCTAGATACTACTGCTATGCCCCTCTGCCACAGCAGAGCCAGTACTGGGGCCAGAAGCTTGGTGAAAACCCGTGGGGCTGAGGCCAGACCGAACGGAAGGGCCACAAACTGGTAGTGGAGATCCCCCACGACAAAGCGCAGGAAGCGCTGGTGGTGCGCGCATATGGGCACGTGTAAATACACGTCCTTGATGTCCAGGGAGGCTAAGAAATCTCCCTGACGAAGCGCCGCCACCACAGATCGGACAGATTCCATTCTGAATTTCCGCACCCTCACAAAGAAGTTGAGAACCTTCAGATCCAAGACAGGCCTGACCCCCCCCCATCTTTTTTGGAACTACAAAAAGATTGGAATAAAAACCACGGAAACGTTCCGCAGAGGGGACCGGAATAATCACCCCCTGATGGAGCAGGACTTGCATGGCCCCGAACAGGGCCTGCTGTCGCCCCGGGGGCAGCCTCAGATTGGAGGCGAAAAACCTGTCCGGGGGCTGGGTACGGAACTCTATCTTGTACCCGGACGAAACCACCTCACGCACCCAAAGATCCGAAATGCGCGAGGTCCACCAACCGCAAGAGCCGTGCCCCCACCCGAACCACGGATGGGGGCGACCCATCATGCCTTTTCGGCCTTACGCTGCCAGGGACGCTTCTGGTCCCCCGCGGGGACCTTGGCTGGCTGAGAGACCTTGTTCGAGGCACGTGGTGCACGAAAAAAACCTCTTTTGAGTAGAGAAGGAAGGGCCCGCCCTGCGCTCCTTGCCCTTTCTGGGCTCCGGGAGGAATGTACTCTTCCCCCCATTAATCCTTGATGATCTCATTGAAGGGAGCCTCAAAGAGGCGACCCCTTCAAACGGCAGGTCCGTCAGGCCTTTTTTTGACGCCTGCTCTCCCGACCAGCATCTAAGCCACAGCAGACGTCTAATGACGATTGCAAACATGGACAGTTTGGACAGCATGGGAGCCATGTCGAGGGCCGCATCAGAGAGGTACTTAAGGCCCTGAATCAGCTGGTCCACCATCTGTACAGGTTCTGGAGGGGCCTGCAGAGTTACCAAAGCCTGGTGCACAATGGCCTCCCATTCCGTAAGTGCCACCAGCGCATAAGCCAGCGCCGGACGCATGGCTGACCCCGTGACCAGGGACATTGCCTTGGACACCGCCTCAGTTCTCCTGTCGGCCGGGTCCTTGAATGATGGAGAGCACTCCATCCTAATAGTGCTCGCTTTGTTCAGACTTGTCCACTTCTGCAACAAGGTATCCTCAAAGGGATAATGTACAGATAAACGTTTAGGCATGGCGAATGACCCCCTGAGATTGTTGCCACTCCTTGTAAACAAACTGATCAAAGTACGACAAATAAGGGAACACCTTAGGCGTCCGGGCCGGCCTATGCGACCCAAAGGCGTATGGCGCCCCCTGTGTCGCAGCCGGGCCCAGCTTCAGCGTCTCACGGACCGCTGAGACCAATGAGCCCACCAGAGCCCGCTCACGAGCCGCGGTGGCCCCCGAGGGCTCATCCTCTACATCAGAGGGGTCCCCGAGCTCACCTTCCGACAGCTCCAGGGGGTTCCCCGACACCGTGGAGCCCCCCTCAGGCTCCGAGTGCTCACCAAAGGATGGGGGAGGGGGTGGCCGTTTGCTCGCCACCCCACGGTCACGGATCGGTTCTACCCAGGAGAAGAATCCCTCCAGGATGGCCGTCAAACTGTGCAGCGGAACCACAGGTCCCAGCGCTCCCTGGTCCCCACCGGAGACCCCTGGCTGGGAAGCACCTGCTTCGGCCGCCATTGCCCGCATCCCGGAAGACACCTACCGAACTATGCGTTCCACACCGCCCCTCAAGCTGTCGCACTAGGGCCCCAGAGGCTCCCAGGACGACTCACCCCACCGCCCCAGGTGCTGCTGCTAGCGCTGCTGTAGCTGCCTGTATCCACCACTGCCATGCTCTGCGATCCCCACGTGTTAGGAGGGGCTCTTCCGGCCTGTATCCAGCGCCAAGAGAGACAGGGCCGCCCACCCAGCCAGTGAGTCTAAGGCCAGGATACGGCGTACCACGCAAACATGGCCGCCGTATGCACTAGAGGCCGAACACATCGGCCGGCTACCGCAAAATGGCGGCCGTTACACACACGCGGCCGGCTACGGGAAAATGGTGGCCATGTACAACACACAGCCGGCTACGGGAAAATGGCGGCCGTTCACAACATGAGGCCGGCTACAGGAAAATGGCGGTTGCGACCCACATGCCGATTGCCCGCAGCCCATCCAGGGGAACGCAGCCAGGCAGGGAATGCTACAGCCTGGGGGGGGCAATACTGGAGGATAGGCAGGAACACCTATACCGCGGAAAGAGGGGACACCACCTGCCGTCCCCCTTCCCCACTCAGGAGGGGGAGGGGGAAGGAGGAGCGTACTTACCACTCTGGACGGGCACAGCGGGTAGCCACCTGAGGCAGACCTGCCAGCCCGCCGGTTCGGGGGGAGCTGCTGGCCACGCCGGACTCCGGGGGCCCGGTCCTAGGTGTGCTGGCGGGAAGTTTAACCCGCCGGCTGCCTCGCACGGGACGAGGCCTGACGAGGCCAACCCCGCGTGCAGCTAAGGGTCGGCTCGCATCCGTCGGACACGCTGGGGAGACTCCCTGGATCTAGGATATCTAGCCTGTTACCCAGCCGACTACTTGATTGCATTCTTCATCAAAAATCTTGGGAAAAAGAAAAAAGGAAAAAAGAATGGGGAACCGCAGATCCCAGCAGGGAGCCAGGTCCTACTCCTTGCACTAGGCAGAAAAAACTGAGTTGCTGAGCAGGGCAGGAGGGGTTATGCCAAGTGAGGACTGCCCCCTGGGAGGGGCTGTGTCTGCTTTGAGCTGAACTATGTTCTGCCTAGTCCACTCCTAGTGAAAGGTGCATAAACCCTACATGTCAAGAATAGAGGCTGCGTCCGTCAATGAACGATTGATAAAAAAAAAACTATTTCACCCTAAATAGGTGCAAGGGTCTAGCTGTGCTAATCTCCTTCAGGTGTTACAGAGATAATAAAAGCTGGCCTGGGGTCATTAGATAACCATATTCTTCAGATTGTTGCAAATAGTGCAGCCGAGGATTCCATGTCTTTGTCTTTAGAGTGGTAGTAACCGGCCAGAAAAGTAAAAAAAAAACAGTGGGCCTCCCCTGCAGGTTTAAGTCATAATATACTAGTATGCACCTCATTCTACCACACTATAACAGACTTAAGCCTCGTACACACAATTCGACGGTAGTATACAACAGGTCGTACTAACGACCATCGTATATGTAATCGATCGTTCGTATGCGCGATTTGAACAGCTGAACATACGACGGTCGTACAAGGGGAGTTGTATGAGCAGACTATTAAAATTGGTCGTACCAACAAGCGCTCATACGACCGTTGTATCGTGTGTACAGAGCAGTTGGTACAACAAGTTGTATTGTGCAAAACACGCATGCTCAGAAGTCAGGAACGGCGGATGCTAATTACATGCACCTGAACGTTCTTCTGCGGTCGTACGATTGTGTAGTACAGTCAGTATGCTAGCTACAACAGCCAACATATGATCTGAGACGATCGCACGTACGATTGTCGTCCCGTGTGTACGAGGCTTTATATTACACGGAGCCCTCCAGCACAGGGCTGTCACTGCTCGTCTTTCTTCAGGGTTTGCAGGCTCCGGCTGTATGAATGGCCCAGGCCGCAATGCCATCACTCTTGCGCATGTGTGTGGGAATCTTCAGCTCCGGCACAGAGCTCTGAACGTCTGGCACGGTATGCTGTCCCTTCAGAGTGCATGCGCCAGTGACATCAACGACTGCATCTTGTGTAAATATCTCCTAAACAGTGCAAGTTTAGGAGATATTCACTGTACCTACAGGTAAGCCTTATTATAGGCTTACCTGTAGGTAAAAGTTCAAAAGTGGAGATTAATCGGCACTGACACTAGCTGACAGGGAGGGAGAGATAGGAAAGACAGCGGGCTGGCAGAGACACGTAAATTGACCACGGTATCGTAGATCAGCAGCTATGATAAATGTGGTCATTTTACAGAGGGGTGGCAGCAACAGGCAGGATCAACCAGATAAAAAAACTTTTTTTTTAGGGTTACAACCGAGCATCTGTATTACTAGTACTGGCTCTGCTGCCCATGTCTAAGATGGCGGATGGCGTCTGAGGACTGACCATGATGGACTCAAAACTAGGTCTGGTTACATATAATGCGGTGAGTCAGCACTGCGCCTGTGCCCCAAGACGATGTCTGGTTGGACCAAACGCCGCTTCGGATTTAGGGTGTGCTGATGTCACCGCTTGCATCTGCTGTATGCTCTGGAGAATGCGATTTGTCTACGAGCGGGCCGGCTGATTGTTTTTATGCTTGATTTCCACCTATGCTTGTAAGTGCAATACTTTCTTTTTTAAATAAAAAATTAGCAGTATTACACTATGTGAGCCTTTTCTCTTCTATAAGCCTTTGTGTCGACGGAAGTGCCTGGACCACCTGGAGTGGTCCCCCTGCTCCTCCTTAGGATTGCTGCGATCTGGATTCATCATCTCCCGTTTGGGATTCTGACTGGGTAGAGTCACAGGCATTTTTTAGCTTGCTTCTGGTAAGCGCATGATTTATCTGGTGGAGGCATGTTCACTATTGGAGTGGAGCACCGGGTGTAAACTATTATCTACATGCAAGATTTTCATGCCTCACAAATTGTTATGAACTTTCACTTCCAGTGACTTAATTCATTTGGTGACAGACTCAGTGACTGCATTGGTTTATAGGTTTGCATACCTCTGTTATAGCCTATGAACTCTCTATTTAGTCCTGTGGCATTGCAATCTATTGGTTGTGGGTCCACTTTATAACACTGTATGAAGTTTGTCTAATTTAATTCATTATATTTATTACACAGTATAATGTGGATTGCACCACATACTCACTTGTAAGAAAACGGTTTCATCATCACTTTATTTTTATTATTGTCAATTTTCACATATATTGATTACCTTTTTAATTTAGAATTTAGCACGGCCAGTATTTAGATTTAAGCGTAAGGATAGTTTGCCTTAGCGAGATGTGATGCGATCTTTAGAAATAGTGTAATTACATAGTTACATAGTAGTTAAGGCTGAAAAAAGACAATAGTCCATCCAGTTCAACCTGTGTAGGTGTACGTTTGTCAGTGCCCATATCCCTGTATGTTGTACACTTTAAGATATACATCCAAGATTCTTTTAATTATATCCATACTCTCCACAGTCAGTACCAGTTGTGGAAGAGAGTTCCACATCCTTATTGTCCTGACAGTGAAGAACCCATTATGCAGTTCAAGGTTAAACCGCTTCTCTTCCATTCTCAATGTGTGTCCCCTTGTCCTACTACATTCCCTGAGACTGAACAGTTTTTTTTCTTATGCTGGGATCCCCATTGAGATTTTTATAGATCGCAATCATGTCCCCTCTCAAGCGTCACTTCCCCAGAGAGAATAAATTTAGCGTTTGCAATCGTTCCTTGTAAGGTCTTCTAGTCCTCTTATAAGTTTAGTTGCCCTTCTTTGGACTCTCTCCAGCTCCAGCATATCCCTTCTGAGGACCGGTGACCAGAACTGGACGGAGTACTCCAGATTGGGCCTTACCAGGGTTTTAAAAAAGCGGCAGAATTATAGTTGTATCCCTGGAGTATATCCCTTTTTTATGCATGCTAATTCTACCTGCTTTGGTAGCTGCAGCTTGAGATTGCATGCTATTGCTCAGTCTGTCATCTACTATGACCCCCGGATCCTTCTCCATTCTTGATTCCCCCAGAGGCTCTCCCCCTAGTGAGTACTTTGCATTTATGTTTTTTTGCCCCCAAGGGCATTACTATACATTTCTCTACATTAAACCTCATCTGCCATTTGTCTGTCTACTCCATTAATTTGTTCAGGTCATTCTGTAAAATGTCAATAGCCTGTTGTGATTTTATTGCCCTGCTAATCTTTGAATCATCAGCAAAAACTGAGACTGAGCTATTAATCCCTTCCCCCAGATCATTAATGAATACATTGAATAGAATTGGTCCCAAGACAGAACCCTGGGGTACCCCACTCGTCACTCCAGACCAGTCCGAATACATGCTATTAATCACCACTCTTTGGACACATCCCTGTAACCAGTTCTTTACCCCAAAAAAAAACCTTATGGTCCATGCCCGCAGACCTTGTAAATCAAGCATTTATGGGGAACTGTGTCAAAAGCTTTTGCAAAATCCTGGTACACTACATCCACTGACCTCCCCCTATCTAGATGGCCGCTCACTTCTTTGTACAATGTTAGCAGGTTTGTCTGTCAGGAATGACCCTTCATAAACCTATGCTGATTACTACTAATGAGGTTATCTTCCTCAGTTATTTTTTGGATATAGTCTCTAATCGTCCCAATAATTTATCCACTATTGATGTTAGGCTGACGGGCCTGTAATTCCCAGGGATATGTCTCTACCCTTTTTTAAATATTGGCGCCACATTGGCTTTTCTCCAATTAGCTGGAGAAATTGTAGATGTAGTTTAATTCTGGATTATTAAAGATATTCAATATCTGTCATGCACATATGTCCTTTCATTAGCATTTGAAAAGGATAGGACCAGTTTCTTGGTCAGAATTGACACCTAGATGGCAATAAAAGTTCCCTTAATAAACAGATTGTCACCTTCCGAAGCCTCAAAGAAAACTGCTAGTCTTCTTGGCTACCAGGGTCCGCAGGGGACATTCACAAGGCTCCACACGGTCTACAAGCTTAAAAGATCTAAGGCATACATTTTATAGCTCATAAAAGCTGAAATATTAGCGGCAGAGAGATGAAAATAATTAATTTTGATTGTACACATGTTGGGCTACCACAGTACATGTCAATCTGTGTTTGTAGCGTGTTTAGAATCCTAGCAAAACACACAAAATCATTAAATGGCACATGATTGCGGCAGGCAGACCGTGACTGGTACTGTCGCGATTGGACTGATGCGCTGGTGTCAGAAATCCTATCCATGACCCAGCAATCAGTACTATTCTGGCCCAATTTGACTCTGGTCATTTCAAACTCTGAAGTCTCCATATGGTTTTCCGACATACTTCTGTTATGGGATAAGCTTCGGTAAAGTTTATTTCTGTTTTTATACCTATTTATTTTAAGAGAGAATTGCCAATTGTATGTCTGTTATCTGTTTATCTTTTTGTATTTTTTGTAACTCCTTTTCCTTTGTATATATTTCTTATGCCCTGCCCACTTTCGGGGTAAATGGTTTTAAATACAACTACCACTTTTACCAGACTATGTCCTTATATTAACTTCCTGTCCTTGGACATTCAAATCGAAGGGTCAGCACCAGTCAAGCCAATCTGAACATGCTTGAAGAAAGGGAGCCCAAAGGAATGACCTCCACAATGTGCTGCTGCTCTTTCATTATCCAATCAGTCACAAGAAGGGGATGGTCCAGGACAAGGCTTCTTTGCATAGCTGAGAAGTCAAAGCCCTGGTTACATAAAATAGCAAAGGTGCCTAGATTACAAAACTAGCTAAAAAGAATAAAACATTTTTGGCATGTAAAGGATCACATAAATTTATTTTAACTGCGTATTTAGTGGCTTGCCTGGAGTTTAGCTTTAAATGTTTCCTGCATGTTGGCAAGAGGGTAACTCATTTAGTATGCATACCCTCTGCACTAATTACTGTGGTTTTAGCAGAAGTAGCAAACACTGATCATATTACCTCTCACATACAAACAAAAAATTAGAACGGTAGTTGAATGACTTAGCTTTATAACACAAAATGCTGCAGGGGAAGGTGTAATTAAAGCTGTAGTTAACAATACAAGTACTTGATTGGAATTGAAAAATTGTAATTAATCTTCTATCTCAGAGATTAATTTACTTAATTTAATTTTGACAATTCCTTAAAAAATGGCCCTACCTACAGTAATTATTTGATACCGACATGATATGAGCTGGACTCAAAATGAGATTTGGTACAGACCATGTTGATCAGGGTAACAAAACCAGACTCATTTTATTTTCTCTCACTGAAGAGAGAACCGACATCTCTCTTGCGGCTCCAGGATCTTCAGATAGCAGACAGATCCCAGCAAAGCAAGAAGCATTATTTACACTGTGCTCCAGACAGGAAATGTGTGCTATAGAAGCACAAAAATACTTGCGGAGGGGTAAACATGTAAATATGGTTATTTACTTGTTGCATGTTTTAGTCCAAGAGGTGGAGTTACACCTTCTAATGAGTTCAGCAGCCCCGCTTGTTGGTAAGTTTTAGACAGTACAGAGTGGAAACTGGATCATCTGGTAAATAAATATTACACCTCTTGTCTTTTTCTTTGCCATCTGGGAGCAACTGTAGTTGCAGATACACACACATTTCTTGTGCGTGGGATTCAGTGCAAAATCATGAAAATACATTATGTTCACTAAATCTATCTTTTAACAACTCCAGCACAAAACATCACTTGTTAAAAGTAAAAACAGTGTATTTTCTGAAAGTCATCACCAAACAGTGTACCTATGTACACTGTTTACATATTTGCTGTGCCATGTTTTCATTGTTATGTAGCGCCCCCATGGTATAGGTGTGTTTCTAGCAGGATTTTTGGATAGGAGAGGTAAAATTTAGTCAGGCCTGACTGTAATGTGCATGCCTGAATGTTTTGATCTGGGCTGGGAGGAGAAGCTCAGAGAGGATTGGGTGGACTCAACAGATGAGGTCACCAGAACCTCCCACTTCTTTCTAGAAACCTGGAGAAGGTTTTCTGGTCAGAAAGCTGGGAGGTGGGTGGAGCCATCTGGAGTGTCCTAAAAAGCCCTGACCAGTCCCCAAGCAGGGATGGCAGGCCTCCTTAAATACTCAGAGTCAGCCCAATCTGGGAGGAGTAGTGTCGGGTGGAAGTCTGGAGATGTAGCAGAGTCACTGTGGTGCAGGCCCCTACCCAGGAGGTCGCCCCAGTCTATGGAGATTGACCTTGGGGCCAGGGGGTTCGGTGCAGCCAGGAGGTATAGTGATTCCTGGAGCAGTGCAGGAGGAACAGGAGAACAGCAGAGGTGCTACAGGAGGAGTGAGAGACTTTAAAGTATCCACCATTGCAGTGAGTGACGGTCCCTGGGACTGGAGGAGAAAGTGCTGGAGCAGGCTGGGAGAGGAATGGTGGACAGTGTGTGGGAGCCTTGGGAGCCAGTCAAGGTAAAGGAGAGTCACTACCAGAGAGCTGGTCGATGGGACCTGGAAGAGGAAGGGCTGGGCATTTTGGTCCGTCAAAAGCCCGATTAGTACTGAAGCAATTTACTGCACATTCAGGGGCCCGTGATCCCTGGCCTATAATGAGTGTTCCTGAGGTCCTGTTGCAACAGGGTAGGCCTCACTACATGCTAACCGCGGTGAAAAGAAAGGTATAGAGAAGCCTGATAAATTTCCTTTCAGGCTGGAAACGAAGTTCTGAGCCGGAGAGAAGCAAAGGAATGGAAAGCTTTGAGTTCTGTGTAGTGAGAGAACTGTAAGAGTAACGGTCAGAAAGTGAAGTGCTGGAGTGTTGAGAGGAGCAATAGTCTGCAGAGGGAGAGTCTGCAGTGAAGTGTGCATATACAGGCTTGTATGTGGGAACCTTGTACCATAATTCTTTGGGCATCCCACAGTTACCCCTTATCCCCATCCAAGTTATTTCCCCCAAATAAAACAACAAAAACAAGAACCAACCTGGTCAGTGTCTCTGGATGTGTGCATATGGTGCGATTGAGGATCAGGTGAAACACTACTACAAGCCATTCTCAAGGGAGCACATGGCTACAGTTATATATCATATATATTGTAGTATCCAATAAAGGGGGGGTCAGCAACCCCTTGATCATGATCTACCAGACGAACATGGACAGGTAACAGGCAGATTGTATTTGTGTCCCTGCCTTGCCAACCTGCAAGTGCTGAAAGTGCAGAGTGGTGCAGAGAAGCGATGAGTTCAGGCATGTTGGTCACCTGACCACTCAGGTCAGTAAACTGTCAAAGCCAATCCTAGATGACAGAGGCACTCCCTGTCCTGCAGAATGCCCCTTGCTTACGCGCGGGGCGTAGAATGTCTCCGGCCCCTATGAATTGTTGTCTGCTTTGGCAGCTTTCATGTGGGATAGTGCAGGCAACTTCAAGCTCCTGTCTGAATGCACCTGAGCTCATTCCTTGAGTGTAGTGTGTTGATCCTCATTGACCCTCCTCTCCAGTCAATCCAAGGCACTTGTGGGTGACATCATGTGGAATGGACAAAAGAGGAGGGCTGGCAGGGATCAGCCCACCAGAACAAGTAGATCTGTCACAGCAACTTCCCTGTGCTGCTCTGCATCAGGAAACCACATCTGTGCCCTCCTCTCCCCCCCCCATGGTGTGCCTACCAGAGCCGCCTGTGGAGTGCCCTCCTGACCCACTTGTGGTGTGCCCTCCTGAGTCTCCTGTGGTGTGTACTCCTGATCCTCCTGTACCGTGCTCTCCTGATTCCCTCAGTACCATCCTCTCCTTGCTCCCCAAAACAAGGCCCTCCTGACCTCCCCTGTACACTGCCATGCTGACTCCTGTCCTCTGCCCTGCTTTTCCCTGTACCCTGCCCTACCTACTATTCAACCTGCCCTGTCTACTACTAACCCCTGGACACCACCCTACATATTCCTGCCCTCTGTACACCACCCTACCTACTACTGACCTCTGTACTCTGCCCTACCTACTATTGACCTCATAGACACTGCCCTACATATTACTGATCTCTTTACACTGCCCTACCTACTACTGACCCCTGGACACTGCCCTACATACAAAAGAACTCTGTAAACTGCCATGCTTACTACTGACTTCTGTACACTGCCCTATTTACTACTAACTCCTGGACACTGCCCTAAATACTACTTACACAGGACAGAAGTCAGAACAGACAGCCAGGCTAGCATAGAGGCTAGCCAGACCTGAAACTAGCCGAGAAATTCAGCCTGCTGTACCAGATCTTCTACCTTCATGATGGATTCCTGCATCAGACTTGTGGGAGTGACCAATTACTCCCCAGATATGAAAAAAAAATTGAGAACGAAAGTTAAAGTGGTTCTAAAGTCAGAATTTTTTTTTTATCTTAATGCATTCTATGCATTAAGATAAAAAAGAAACATTCTGTATGCAGCAGCCCCCCTCAGATCCCCTAATACTTACCTGAGCCCCATCGAGATCCAGTGATATTGCACAAAAGTCTCAGCTGTCTGGGACTCTCCCTTCTCATTGGCTGAGACAGCAGTGTGGCGTTATTTGACTCCCACTGCTGTCAAAGTCAGTGAGCCAATGAGGAGAGAGCGAAGGAACGGGGCTGAGCCAGGGCTCTGTGTCTGAATGGACACACAGAGCAGTGGCTCGGCTCGGGTGCCCCATAGCAGTGCTGTGGGGGCACTCGGCAGGAGCGAGGGTCCAAGAGCGCTGGTGAGGGACCCAAGATGAGGAGGATCGGTGCTGCTCTGTGCAAAACTGCTACACAGAGCAGGTAGGTATAACATGTATGTGACTGACCGCTATCAGAGAAAGCTCTTAGCATCAGTCCCACAAGTATCATTGGTGTCTATTCACTAAGCTGCATTACTTAATGTTGAACTCCAGCCAAACATTTTCTTTTAGTTTTGGATAGACTGAGAAAATGATAAATCCTTCTTTTATTTGCGGTCTGCATCTCTGCTGGAGAATTATTATTCTTGTCCACTTCTTGTCCCAGAGACAACACTGCCACCGGAACAAGACCTGAGAAGAAATCCACATTAGACTGCCCACATTCATATGTATGTCTTAAAAAATAAGTCCATATCAATAAACTCACAGTTCTTTTCTACTTATAAATACAGTATCTCACAAAAGTGAGTACACCCCTCTCATTTTTGTAAATATTTTATTATATCTTTTAATGTGATAACACTGAAGGAATGACACTTTGCTACAATGTGAAGTAGTGAGTGTACAGCTTATATAAAACTGTGTAAATTTGCTGTCCCTTCAAAATAACTCAACACAGAGCCATTAATGTCTAAACCGATGGCAACAAAAGTGAGTACACCCCTAAGTGAAAATGTCCAAATTGAGCCCAATTAGCCATTTTCCCTCCCCAATGTCATGTGACTCATTAGTATTACAAGGTCTCAAGTGTTAATGGGGAGCAGGCATGTTAAATTTGGGGTTATGGCTCTCACTCTCTTATTCTGGTCACTGGAAGCTCAACATGGCACTTCATGGCAAAAAACTCTCTGAGGTTCCGAAAAAAAATTGTCACTCTACATAAAGATAGCCTAGGCTATAAAAAGATTGCTAAGACCCTGAAACTGAGCTGCAGCACGGTGGCCAAGACCATACAGCGGTTTAACAGGATGGGTTCCACTCAGAACAGGCCTCGCCATGGTCAACCAAAGAAGTTGAGTGCACGTGCTTATCATCATATCCAGAGGTTGTCTTTGGGAAAAAGATGTATCAGTGCTGCCAGCATTGCTGCAGAGGTTGAAGGGGTGGGTAGTCAGCCTGTCAGTGCTCAGACCATACGCTGCACAATGCATCAAAACGGTCTGCATGTCTGTCGTCCCAGAAGGAAGCCTCTTCTTAAGATGATGCACAAGAAAGCCCGCAGTTTGCTGAAGACAATCAGACAAAGGACATGGATTACTCGAACCATGCCTTGTGGTCTGATGAAACCAACATATACTTATTTGGTTCAGATGGTGTCAAGTGTGTGTGGTGGCAACCAGGTGAGGAGTACAAAGACAAGTGTGCCTTGCCTACAGTCAAGCATGGTGGTGGGAGTGTCATGGTCTGGGGCTGCATGAGTGCTGCCGACACTGGGGAGCTACAGTTCATTGAGGAAACCATGAATGCCCACATGTACTGGGACATATTGAAGCAGAGCATGATCCCTCCCTTCGGAGACTGGGCCGCAAGCAATATTCCAACGTGATAATGACCCCAAACATACCTTCAAGACAACCACTGCCTTGCTAAAGATGCTGAGGGTAAATGTGATGGACTGGCCAAGCATGTCTCCAGACCTAATTAAGTGTCTGTGGGGCATCCTCAAATGGAAGGTGGAGGAGCGCAGCGTCTCTAACATCCACCAGCTCTGTGATGTCATCATGGAGGAGTGAAAGAGGACTCCAGTGTCAACCTGTGGTGAACTCCATGCCCAGGGTTAAGTCAGTGCTGGAATATAATGGTGGCCACACAAAATATTCACACTTTGGGCCTAATTTGGACATTCTCACTTAGGGGTGCACTCACTTTTGTTGCCAGCGGTTTAGACATTAATGGCTGTGTGTTGAGTTATTTTGAGGGGACAGCAAATTTACACTGTTATACAAGCTGTACACTCACTACTTTACATTGTAGCAAAGTGTCATTTCTGCAGTGTTGTCACATGAAAAGATATAATAAAATAAAATATTTACAAAAATGTGAGGGGTGTACTCACTTTTGTGAGATACTGTAAATACAAGACTACCTTCACTGACATATTCAGGCTTACAACGATTAAGGTTTATCTATACTCATGGACACCAACAGTGGTTAAAATATGCTTTTGCCATATGGCTGTCCTGTAGAGTGATCGTGCTTTATATAAGCCCAATGCCACCATCAAAGTGGGTATTTTGATGCCCTGTGCAGTCGTGTCCCATGCTAAACTTTTTCCTGAAGGACAATAATGACTGGCTGGACTAATCGATTCCTGCCCAAGACTGATTGGCTCAGAAGTGTCAACCTACAGACATACAATCATTTTCTAATGAAATCATTGACTACATCTGTAGGTAATTTTGTCTCCTGCATATGAATATAATTTGCGTTCTTTAAATAAAACCTTTTCAACACAGATGTCAAAGGGAATGGGGGGAGGGGTTTGGGTTGGAATGTCAATGTTAATGCAAACCAGCTCCATCTATTTCCAGAACTCATTGAAAAACCCAAATCTCATCTACAAATGATGTAGCCATGTGTGTCCTACCAAGCTCACTGGTCCCCAGTGTAATCAGAGACCCCCCTCAATCTCCACTCCATCTGTTCCTGGCATTGTCTTGTGTAATTGTACAGTAACACAGTAACATTCATATTTGCAAACCTAGTGTTCACCAAAACACAACATATTTCCTCCTCTGAGGCTGGCCAGATGTCTGAAAGAGACACAGTGGCAAGAAAAAACCTCAAGACACAACATGGCCCTAAGCTTGAGATTGAACACTGGAAAAACGTTTTTGAGGGTAATTCTTAAAATGCAGAGGCTCACCTGTTAAAACCGGAGAGCTTTCAGATTTTCAGTGGGATGAAAAAATACCTACAATAGTCTGTCACTGGGAACAGCAATGGGGCTCAATGTATCTGTAGGCACCTTTAGGTAAATATGAATAGACATGGGTATACTTGCTAGCAGTATTTAAATTAATTCTGTACTCCTGTCCAAGTTTTTTAAAATACAATTTCTTCCTAAGAGCAGAGAAAACAAGATGCATGTGTTTATTTATAATAGCCAGGAAAACCTCTGTTTTCCTCTGTGATGTAGTTTTACTTTGTTTTTGGCGCCTGAATTTCCCTGACTTGATAGCTAAAAATGAAATGTTCACTTTAGGATGAATCTCATTTTTGAACACATGCATATTGGAAATTACAAGGTCGTTTTTCATACCTGTCCAGAGTTCAGTCTCAATTGGAGAACCTGAAAGGTCCAGTGCCAACTAAAAAAATGAATGCAGCCAATGTAAGTCTGGCTTGCATGTTTGTTGTAAGAATGCAATGTAGTCCTGGACATCGCACCTTTAAAAAAAAGTCGGCAATGACAAATCCCATATTCTGATCCTTTAAAAAATCAACCGCTCGTAACTTTTGTCAACGTTTTCAATTTTATGACTCAGCTTTGCACTCTGTGGAGTTTAATCAAACTTCATGTTTCATCCTCCACGACTTTGACTAAAGTAATTTTTCACACAGATAAAAACCGGTGTGCAGAACTCACAAGCTACTCAAGGATTATGTTCTGGCAGCTAGCCAGTAGTAAATAAATATTTTACAAGAACAACATGCAATGTTACGGTATGACCAAGACTATCTGAGGACATGGAGACCAAAGCAAGTGAGATGTAGTGGTTGACAACTTTCTTGGCCTGGTTTAGACAGTACATTCTATAGAGAAGCTGGGATAATTATGTTTAACATGAAAAAAAAAAACGTATTTTCAATCAAGCATGCATGAAATACTGTATTTAAATTTAAAGGAAATCTGTGGTCAGAGCATACACTTTCATTTTGTAATATGAGCATTGTAATAATACAAACAATCGTTATACCGGACAATCCAATATAAGCTTACTTGAAAAATCTCCTTTCATGTTGTGAGTGATGCCTGTCTGCTGGCCATCTCTTTCTACAACTTTCTGGATTCCCTGCATGCTTTGCAGCTTCTCCATTGCTATTTAATTTCAATTTCTAAGGATTACATATCCCATGGTACTTTACTGCCTGCAAGCAGTGACTCCTTTACTGATGCTGCCTCCTTAAAATCCTCCTCAGCATCTCTATAGTTCAGAAGGCAGGCTCCGGGAAATGTGTGATACAGCAGGGCCTACTCACAGGACTATGTGTCACAGAAGTAAATGTGTGCGTATCTTCACAAAGTAAGTTTACAAACTTCAAGGTTAATAGGCGTAAGCTAGAAATAATTTAAATACAATGTGGAAATAAATATATCATTTTACAATTTGATCACAGACACGCTTTAATATTCACTACTTATTGTCAGCAGAGGTCAAGCTCTTTGTGAAGCTACTGTTCAAAAAACAGCTCTATAAGTCATTAAAACGACACACATTTAACAGGGATGGGACAGTTTAAAAGTGGGCATAGACGTAAAAAGTGAACATGCAAGTAACAATGCTGTTATAAAATTAAGGAACATATAGAAAAGTTAATAGTACCTAAGCAGTACCCTGAAAATATAAATGTTGTCTTAAATTGTCCCTGAACAGTGGCGGCTGGTGACATTTTAGGACCCCTCCCACTTCTCATAAGCCCCACCCTTATAGATTCCAGCTATTGTGTCAGGAGTATACAGCCCAGCATCACCAGATAGGGTATACAGCATCGCCATATAGTGCTATACACTATGACCGGAGGGGTATACAACATGACCGGAGGAGTATACAGCATGACCAGAGGGGTATACAGCATGACCAGAGGGGTATACAGCATGGCCAGAGGGGTATACAGCATGGCCAGAGGGGTATACAGCATGGCCAGAGGGGTATACAGCATGGCCAGAGGGGTATACAGCATGGCCAGAAGGGTATACAGCATGGCCAGAGGAGTATACAGCATGACCAGAGGGGTATACACATGACCAGAGCGGTATATACATGACCAGAGTATACAGCATGGCCAGAGGAGTATACAGCATGGCCAGAGGGGTATACAGCATGGCTGAGGTGTATACAGCATGACCAGAGGGGTATACAGCATGACCAGAGGGGTATATAGCATGACTAGAGGAGTATACAGCATGACCAGAGGAGTATACAGCATGACCAGATGGGTATACAGCATGACCAGAGGGGTATACATATGACCAGAGGAGTACACAGTATGACCAGAGGGGTATACACATGACCAGAGGAGTATACAGCATGACCAGATGGGTAAACAGCATGACCAGAGGGGTAGACAGCATGACCAGAGGGGTAAACAGCATGACCAGAGGGGTATACAGCATGACCAGATGAGTATACAGCATGACCAGAGGGGTATACACATGACTAGAGGAGTATACAGCATGACCAGAGGGGTATACAGCATGGCCAGAGGGGTATACAGCATGACCAGAGGGGTATACAGCATGACCAGAGGGGTATACAGCATGACCAGAGGGGTATACACATGACCAGAGCGGTATACACATGACCAGAGCGGTATACACATGACCAGAGTATACAGCATGGCCAGAGGGGTATACAGCATGACCAGATGGGTATACACATGACCAGAGGGATATACAGCATGACCAGAGGGGTATACAGGTTGACCAGAGGGGTATATACATGACAAGAGTATACAACATGGCCAGAGGGGTATATAGCATGGCCAGAGGTGTATACAGCATGACCAGATGGGTATACAGCATGACCAGAGGGGTATACAGCATGAGACCAGAGGGGTATACAGCATGACCAGAGGAGTATACAGCATGACCAGAGGAGTATACAGCATGACCAGATGGGTATACAGCATGACCAGAGGGGTATACATATGACCAGAGGAGTACACAGCATGACCAGAGGGGTATACACATGACCAGAGGAGTATACAGCATGACCAGATGAGTATACAGCATGACCAGATGGGTAAACAGCATGACCAGAGGGGTAGACAGCATGACCAGAGGGGTAGACAGCATGACCAGAGGGGTAGACAGCATGACCAGAGGGGTAAACAGCATGACCAGAGGGGTATACAGCATGACCAGAGGGGTATACACATGACCAGAGGAGTATACAGCATGACCAGAGGGGTATACAGCATGACCAGAGGGGTATACAGCATGACCAGAGGGGTATACACATGACCAAAGCGGTATACACATGACCAAAGCGGTATACACATGACCAGAGTATACAGCATGGCCAGAGGGGTATACAGCATGACCAGATGGGTATACAGCATGACCAGAGGGATATACAGCTTGACCAGAGGGGTATACAGGTTGACCAGAGGGGTATACATATGACCAGAGAGGTATACCCATGACCAGAGGAGTATACAGCATGGCCAAAGGGGTATACAGCATGGCCAGAGGGGTATACAGCATGGCCAGAGGGGTATAAACATGACCAGAGCAGTATACACATGGCCAGATGGGTATACAGCATGGCCAGAGGGGTATACAGCATGGCCAGAGGGGTATACAGCATGGCCAGAGGGGTATACAGCATGACCAGGTGAGTATATAGCATGACCAGATAGGTATACAGCATGACCAGAGAGGTATACAGCATGACCAGAGAGGTATACAGCATGACCAGAGGGGTATACAGCATGACCAGAGGAGTATACAGCACGACCAGACGAGTATGCAGCATGACCAGACGAATATATAGCATTACCAGAGGGGTATACAGCATGACCAGAGGGGTATACACATGACCAGAGGGGTATACAGCATAACCAGAGGAGTATACAGCATGACCAGAGGAGTATACAAGATGACCAGAGGGGTATATAGCATTACCAGAGGAGCATACAGCATGACCAGAGGAGTATACAGCATGACCAGAGGGGTATACAGCATAACCAGAGGAGTATACAGCATGACCAGAGGAGTATACAAGATGACCAGAGGGGTATACAGCATGACCAGAGGAGCATACAGCATGACCAGAGGAGTGTACAGCATGACCAGAGGAGTGTACAGCATGACCAGAGGGGTATACACATGACCAGAGGGGTATACAGCATGACCGAAGGGGTATATACAGCATGACCAGAGGCGTATGCAGCATCAAGGACCCCCCCCACCCAGGGAAGTCGGGACATCAAAGTTCCACACTTACCCCATCTAGGAGGGGGCAGCAGGCAGGCAGTGGTGTCCGGCAAGCGGAGAGCCGCTTGGCTTCGGCCGTGCATCCCCCTCCTCCTCTGAGAAAGGCGTCCAATAGGATCGCCTGACTCCTCAGTCAATTGGGAAGCCGGTAGCATACCAGTGCCTCCGGATTGGCTGAGAGGCATTCAGTGTTACAAAAGCAAATATTAATTTGCTTTTGTAACACATGTGAATGGGCTCTGCGGCACCATGCTGTGCGCCGCAAGCCACTCTATTTTGAAGCCTGTTAGAGCCTGCGGCTCTAATCAGATGCTTCAAAAACAGTGATGTTTCTGAAATTCATGCGGCCGGTGTCCTGGGGCTGGCTGCATGAATAGGGGGCGGTTGCGGGCAGCCATGGATAGATTCATGCTATGCATGAATCTATCCATTTGCATAGAGGGGGTGGCTGGAGAGAGGGAGTAACACCTGTGCTCCCTTAATGGACGGGCCGCCTCTGTTTGGGCTCTGCTTTCTGCTTTGCATTGCTACACAACGATTGTACTTTACTGTACTTCTCATAATGCAAGCCTATGAGTCAGCCAACTGACTGAAAAAAGAGCTCAAGCTCTGTCTAGTGGCAAAACTCTTTATTTTACAAAATACAAATATGTACATGCAAGCATGCAAATTCAGAAAGTCCTAACAAAAATAACTACAGTGCACTAATACCGCAGCACATGAACTTAAAGTGGGTGTAAACCCACCACCCACCCAGTATAAACTAATGACACAGTATTAATGTATATATACATGCAAGCCGCCTGCATCTATCCCTACCTTTCAAATGTCCTTCCTGTAAGCACTAGCAGCTCTGTAAAACACTGAAATCAGAGGGTGTCTGTGTTTGCTGGAGTTTGGTGGGTGGAGTTGTAATGTCACAAGCCTCCCCATCCACCTCTATACTGAGACATTGAGGGGGTAGGGAGAGGGAAGTGTAAAACTTTCTCTGCTGTGTGAAGGAGATAAGCAAATTGCTTGTCACTCACAGAGCAAGGGGCGGATCGACTGTGTATTTCCCTGTTAGTCGGACTTTCACTTCCTGAAAAAAGAGAAGCTCATTACTGACAGTTGGATTAACTCTTTGTGGCAAGACTGGGCACAGATGATGTGACATGCTATACTCTACTAGGCAGAATTATTATTATTTTTTTTTTCGGGTTTACATCCACTTTAAAGCAGAACTTCGCCCAAAAGAGGAAGTTCCACTTGTTTGCATCCTCCCCCCACCACTGGCACGTTTTGGGTGGAGCAGGTACCTGGTTTTGACAGGTACATGCTCCCACTTCCAGGTCAGATTGACGATCTGAGCCGGATTTTTGGTCCCTGGACAAGTTAGTGTCCATATATTAAAAGTAAGCAGCTACAATATTTGTAGCTGCTGACTTTAGATTTTTTTTTGGGGGGGGGGGGGGGGAA
>BLSH010422168.1:226580-241840 GCA_018402905.1 Glandirana rugosa
CCAGGCTGGAGCTCCTCTTAAAGCTGGTCATACATGGTTGTTTTTTTTTCAGTCAGTCAGTGGGCTGAATGAAAAAAAAATGAACAGATTCCCCACCTCCACACATTCAAAGTGGATGGGGGAATACTCCCTTCTGTGCTATTGTATTCTGACAGCTGGCAGACTCCCCCACTATCAGAGTACACAAATCAGCAGTGCAGCCGCTGATCAAGCGCTTTTTATCTGACAGGCAGGTTGACCAGAAGTTAAATGGTAGATCAAATTCTGTTCATCTGCAGTGGTCACACATGGATCAAAATTCAGCTATACCGTCCAAATTTTGATCCATCTATGGCCACCTTGACTGAACAGGCTATACTAGCCTTTTAATTAGTTTACACAGACTTCCAACAATCATGCAGGTAGTGCTGGGCTTTCTTATTAGAGGGTTGAAACATGCTTCGCAAAATTAG
Source organism: Glandirana rugosa (assembly GCA_018402905.1). NCBI lineage: Eukaryota > Metazoa > Chordata > Amphibia > Anura > Ranidae > Glandirana > Glandirana rugosa. Next base: position 227,033 of record BLSH010422168.1, read on the forward strand.
TATCTTGTATCCATAATAAATATTTATTTGTAAGCTGTGATGCAAATAATTTAAGAAGGATATAAAGTTTATAAAAGGTAAAATAAAATAGCCCAAGAACCACTAGAGATTCTCTCCCAATAAAGCCTAGGAGTATTGTAGCTTTAGAAACTCAAAAAGGCACAGCTCTGCAGAGATCATCATATCTTATAGGCAGTAAGTAACAAACCAGACAGCAGGATCTGTCTAGGAAAAAAAGTCAATCTATATAAATATATACTTCTGTAGCTTGCCACGTATAAACATCATAAATTCCCTCTGTGTGAAACATATATTTCTTCCACAAGACATTATTCAACCATTATTTATTTGAAAGATTCAGAAGGTTCAACATTTAAATGTTTGTGTTGATCCTCTGATGTACAATAAACAGACAGCTAATGTGTGGAATTTTTATTTTAGTAAAGACTGTGTTTCTATTTCTCTACATAAAACTTTGCAGCTGCATTGGGTATCCAAAATCGTAAAAGCATCAGACGTGGCAGACATACCGATTGTAGGTGAATTATGGGAAGATTACTGAAGTTTCAGGGGCTGATTCTGAGTTGGATCACAGAGCAATTTGGAAAGAGAGAAACGTTTTCACTTTCTCATATAACTATAGGAACCCAAATCCTTTAATGTTAAAAATATTTAAAGGTGAATTCAACCATCTTTCCTCTCCTGTGAATTATTGTTCCACATAAAGCAGGATGTTAAAAATAAACTTTGGGCAAACAATTAAATGCATACAGTAGTTGAAATACATATTAGAAAACCATTTTATCTACCAGAGCATTGGCATTTCATCCATCCAGTCCTGAGATTTATGCAGCCCAGTCAGACAGCACAGCTAAATTGGCAACCTTACTTTTCTCTTCTGTAGTCAACCAATGCATCTAGGTCACCTTCCCATCCCCTGCTTTGATTGGACAGTGTAGAGGGAGCCGCACACTTACAAAAAATCCCTCACACACAAAGAATCTGATTGGCCTCTAATGCTGCCTCTCTCTCTCCCATCCCAAATGCAGCTGTACAGGGGCCAATACTAAATCAGATTCAGATACTTACGCTGGCCAAACATGGCTCAGTTTTATTTATTTAAGGTGACTTGATAAAGGAGACCACTCCTCCGAAATGCGTTGGCATGACAATCGTGTGACATCAGCTCCCTTTCCCTATCTCTCGGTCCTGTGAGCCAGTGTATTCACAGAGCGCAGCACCAGCTGGTCTGGGCGCATGTGCACTAGAATCCACACGCCATGTGTGGTTGTCAGCAACTTCCGAGGTGCTGTTAGGATCTGGGCAGCCAGTCTGAGTGTCCATGGCTTCTCTCCCATCAGGATCTTGCGGTGGTGGTGCAGGAAAGAGATCACAGTGGATTGTTCATGTGTTGAATCCCCTTTCTACAACATGCGAGTCTGACCATTGAAGTGTTTTTATAGTTACTCTAATTACACGTTGCGCTCTGTTTTTTATTTATTTAGCCAGCCGTATGAACAAAAAAACTCAACCGATTTCCCCATCCACACATTCAAGGTGGATGCAGGAATCCTCCCCTCTGTGTCATTGTGTTGACAGTGGTACTCCCCTGCCATCAGAATACGTTGACTGGCTGCATGCGCTGATCGAAGTGTAATTTTCCAATAAGTCAGCTCATGAGAAGTTGATCAACAGATTGACTTCTCATGAAAGGGAACGGCCACAAATGGAGCAAAATTTGTCCAGTTTCTGCTGAACCATCCGAATTTTGATCCAGTTATAGCCAGCTTTACACTAGTTGCATTTAAGGCCTCATTCACACAGGGCATATGCATCCATGCCTTGCATACCCACAGGCAATCTAATAGCTGTCAATTTATTTACTAAAGCTGGTGAGTGCAAAAAAAGGCTCACTTCTGAAGAGAAACCAATCAGTTTCCAGGTTTTATTGCCAAAACTTAATAGAACAAGCTGAGGTTAGAAGCGGATTGGCTACCATGCACAGCTGAACCAGATTCTGAGTACACCAGCTTTAGGAAATCAACCCCAATATGACAACCCAAAATGTACCATGTAAGTACATGGATTTGACTTGGTATCAGTCTCTGTACAGCAGAACATAGATTGGAGGAGGGAGAAAAAGTACAAGGAGACAATCAGTTGCCCTGAAGTGTAAAAAGTATGCCAATAGGAAAGAAGAGCAGAGTCAGAGAGATGAGCTCATCAATCTGTTGCTGAGAAAATCAGGTCTCCTGCCCTGCCAGGCAGGGCTGTGCTGTGTGGCAGGACTACATAAATCTCAAAACTGGATAGACAGAAATACAAATCCTTTGGCAAGTAAAACCCCTACTTTATATGTATTTTATCTATTTAGCTGTTTATATAAAAATGAAGGAACATTATCATCTTTTAAATGTTACAAAGAATATAACAGAATATGTAAAAAGGAAATCAAGGATGCAAAAATTCAAAACAGACAGAAGATAGTAGGACAAACTCCAAAAAAATTCTTCAAGTATATTAATAGTAAAAAGGTCAGGTCGGAGCATGTAGGCCCTTTACAAGATAATCTAGAGTGGGTGTGACTGGGGACAAAGAGAAGGCAAACTTAAATACTTTCTTCAGCTCTGTGTACACAAACGAGCATGGTGGAGCTCATGTTCATAATTTGGGTGGAAGTGACACAGCCACAAATGATCCACAATGGCTCAACAGTGAAATGGTCCAGAAGTATTTTTGTTTAATCTAGGTTTATTAAATTTTCTTAGAAAAGTTTTTTTTACATCATACATTCAAGAAGGGGGTCCAATAACAATATCATGGGTAGGGGAGTATAATTTACATCATCCAAAACACATTTTACAAAGTAGACAAATATTATAAGATATGGTAAAAGATCCCCTTCAAACCTGAAAAAAATGTATCTATCTTCCTCTTATCCAATATAATCTACCAGTCTAAATCTGCCGTTAATTTCTGGCTGAACGTTCCTGTTCCGTGTACTGCCCGTATCCCTTAGGCCTACCGGAATTGGGAACTGAATCCCCCGACCCTCAATCAACCATTCACTCAGATAGAATCAAATTTGAGCAAAGAGAAAGAAAAAAAAAAAAAATATGGGCCCTTGAGTTCTTATATCTATAAGTATTTCAATAATGATCTTAAAGTGCGATATTTATCCCATTTATCCCATGTTTTTCTAAAGTGTTCTCTGAAGTCTATCTCGGCATACGTTTTTTCCTCCATTAATTGTATCTCACACATCTCGCAAACCCATTCTGAGATTGAGGGGGGCGTCTCCTTTCTCCACGAGCGGGCAATAATTGCTCTCGTTGCTGTTAGCATATGTTGCAAGATATCGCTCTTAATAGCCTTCAACGAACCAGGAATAGTTGATAATATCGCTATAGTTATATCTGGTTGTAATGTAGAGTTTGAGATTTCTCTATATATCTCAAATATATCTGTCCAGAGTTGGCAGACCTACCGCTCTTTTGCACCTCCAGCATGTTTCTGAGACACTCTCCCTTATTTTATGAAGATCGGTTGGGCACCGATACCATTTAGATATCATTTTGTAATTCCTTTCCTGATGCTTAACTGAAGGGGACAGTTTATGTACAACAGTCAATGCTTTTTCCCATTGTAATATGGGTATTGTCTTCCCAATCTCTTCTTCCCATTTGTTTAGGTATGTTACCTCTCTATCCAAACCTTTGGGAAGTAACTCTTTATACAACTTTGATAGTGTATGAACCGGTTTATGTGCCTGTAGTAGAACTTTCTCAAATTCTGTAGGTGTTCTTGCCAATTTGGGGTATTGTTCCAACGAGTGAATATATGCTACCAGTTGTTGATATTGTATCCATTTATTTGCCTTCTCTCTTCTTAGTGTGCTCAGTGGGGGGACCTCCCTATCCACCATGATCTGGGCCAGTCTCACGTCATCTTGTCCCTGCCAGTCCAGGAAGTTTGGAGCCTCCATAGCTGGCGGGAAATCAGGGTTAGAAAACAAAGATGTCATGGGCCCAATCCGAGTTGAGAGGGTATCCTTTTTATAAGTACATCCCATACCCTCAAAGCAGAGAGGGCCAAGGATGGCATATTTGCTGTTTTAGGGCAGTTTGTTAGTGTAACCTACGGCATGGATCTCAGTTTCAAACCTAAAATATCCCCCTTGAGCCCGACTCATTGTTTGGATTTGGTCCTGTGAAACCAGTCCACTATCCTAGTTAGATGTATCGCCTGTATGTATTTCATAAGATCCGGGAGGGCCAGTCCCCCTTTTTGTTTAGATCTAATAAGTATGTCTCATTTAATTCGGGAAGGTTTATGCTCCCAAATTAATCCCACTATCGCCTGCCGCAATTTGCGGATTAAGACAGTAGGGGGATACAAGGGGGCTGTCTGAAACACATACAGCAATTTTGGGAGTATATCCATTTTTATGTTCATCTTTCCCAACCAAGAAAAAGTTTTTTTATCATATTTTTGAAGCAATTTTATCGATCAATGGGGCATGATTATGTTCTATTATTATATCTAAATTTCGAGGTATATTTATCCCAAGATACTTAAAGCGGTAGTGAACCCGCCTGAAAAAAACAAAAACAAAAAAAATCCTGCAAGACAATAGCATGAAATACTTACCTTAGAACGAGGCCCCCGATGCCCGAGTCAGTAAGCGCTGAAGGAGCTGACATGATGGTCCTCTTCTTTCTTCCAGGTACGCGGCTTTGGCGTTGTGAGTGGCCAGAGCCACGTCACTCCCACGCATGCGCGCGGGAGCTCTTCGTTCCGGCAGCCAGCTCTGATTTTCCACCCACCTCCGCTGGATCATCAGAGCGCATGCACCGTTAATGTCAGTAGCTGCATACAGGGCGAATATCTCCTAAACCATGTAGGTTTAGGAGATATTCATTTTGCCTACAGGTAAGCCTTATTATAGGCTTACCTGTAGGTAAAAACAGTACTTGGGGGTTTACTACCGCTTTAAGGGCTGTTTGTTGCCACTTAAAGGGGAATGTTTTCTGAAGATGGACTTGGGTTTTATTTGATAATGAGACATTTAGTGCTTCAGTTAGCATAGTTCACCTTAAAGTTACTTTTAACAGTTAGTTGAACTGCACAAACTCTTGAATAAGATTTGGGATAGTTATTATTGGGTTGGTGATATTTTATTTTAATGCCTTGTATGTCGGGGTTATTTCGTATGGCTGTAGTAAGGTGCTGCATTTATTATTATTATTTATTATTATTATACAGGATTTATATAGCGCCAGCAGTTTGCGCAGCGCTTTACAAAAATGAAGGCAGACAGTACAGTTACATCACAATTTGGTACAAGAGGAATCAGAGGGCCCTGCTCATTAGAGCTTACAATCTAAGAGGGAGGGTCAATTGATACAAAAGGTAAAAGCATAGTAGCCCATTATGATTCTACTTTACAGGGGATTGTAGAGGAAAGTAAACCCCATCTGGGTTTACTTCCTCTTTAACACGCATTTTAGTGTTTCCCATTGTATGGGAAGAGAGGTTTCGTCTTTCTCGTGATCTCTTTGAAAGTTTTTATAGTTTGGCGGATTTCTGAAATACATATTTCATCGTTTAACAGATTTTCGTTTAACTTCCACTGGCCACATGGTCTCTTGTATCCCGAAAGCTCGAGTTCCACGAAAATTGGAGCGTGATCGGACCAGAAAAAACTGCCCATTTCCGATGAAGAGACAGTTAGAATTCCAAAAAAATTGAAGTCCCCGCCAATGAGCACAATGCCCTCTGCTTTATCCATTAAATCGAATACCTTTTGTGTGCCTGTTTTAATTTGCTCCTGATTTGGTAGATATAGGTTAATGAACGTATATTTTTCCTCGTAGATCGAAACCTTTAGGAGCAGGGCTCTGCCATCCCTGCTATCCCAGGAGTCCAAAACCTGGTGAGGGAGAGACTTGTGTATGGCAATGGAGACCCCTCTCAATTTGGAATAAGGGAAAGTGTCATGATAACATGCCGGATAGTACTTGTTATGAATATTTGGAATGTGATTTGAGCGATAGTGCACCTCTTGAAAAAATACTACCCCTATCTTTTGTTTGTGGAGTATAAAATTTGTGTTCTCTTAGATGGAGAGTTAAGACCTCTTACATTAAATGAGCAGAACTTCACCGGACCCATAAAGAAAAGAAAAAAAAAAAAGAAAAGAAAAAGCTCTACCACTCACTTAACCACTTAAGGACCGGAAGGATTTCCAGCTTTAGGACCGGAGCCCTTTTTGCGATTCGGCACTGCGTCGCTTTAACTGACAATTGCGCGGTCGTGCGACGTTGTACCCAAACAAAATTTGCGTCCTTTTTTTCCCACAAATAGAGCTTTCTTTTGGTGGTATTTGATCACCGCTGCGTCATTTCTGATCGCCGCTATAAACAAATGAAGAGCGACAATTTTGCAAAAAAAAACAAATTTCTTACTTTTTGCTAAAATACAAATCCAAAAAAAAATATAAAAAAACATTTTTTTTCACCGTTTTTGGCCGATTTATATTCTTCATCATATTTGCGATAAAAAAAATTGCAATCGGCGTTTATTGATTGGTTTGCGCAAAAGTGGTCGCGTTTACGGATGATGAGAATTCATTTTTGGGGTTTTTATTTTTTTTTATTTTTTACTAATAATGGCGGCGATCTGCGATTTTTAGCAGTACTGCGATATTTCAGCGGACATGTCGGACCATTTTGACACTTTTTTGGGACCATTGGCATTTATACAGCGATCAGTGCTATAAAAATGCACTGATTACTGTGTAAATGCCATTGGCAGTGAAGGGGTTAACCTGCAGGGGGCGCTCTAAGGGTTAACTATGTTCCCTGGGCGTGTTCTAACTGTAGGGGGACTGCCCTAGCTGGGGAAGGGAAGTGGTCACAGCCTTCACGTACAGGAAGGCTGTGATCACAGCCCTTCCCCCTCACACAGAGCGGCGGTCCGTGTTTACTTACACGGACCTCCGCTCCTTCACTCCGGGGGGGGCATCGCGGGTGGCCGGCGGCAATCGAAGCCGCCGCACCCGCTCCCTGGCCCTCCCCGGACACAAGGAGCGCGCGGGCGCGCCTCCGGCGGCGCGCGCGCTCACTGTGCGCGATCTGGCGGCCGCCGTCATATGACGGCGATTTGCCTTACAGCGCCACTTTGCCGCCGTCAATTGCCGATTGACGGTCGGCAAGTGGTTAAGCAACCTTATTTGCTAACTTACTAAATGACCTCCTGTCAATACCTAAAACTAGGGTCCCTATCTCGTGGGTGCGGGATAACCTATTAATTACCGCAGCTTCCACCGAGCAGATTTCTGGGAAGAGGAGAGGGATGAATGGGGGGGATCCATTCCATCCGCCCCTCCCACTACCATTATTTTGTTTTCCCAATGGAGGACACCGGGGCCCAAGAATCAGCATCCGATAAACGTCCAGGGCCGATCCATGTACATTTGGAACGTGCCCTGGCCCGTTAGAGTAAGCAGTCAATATCCTCTCCCCGTTCCTCCCAATTGAGCTAAAGTTCCTTTATACCCCTTGTTATATACATAAACATTTATTACATTTTCTGCTATCATTTTTAACACCAGAGTTATGTTCCCGGACATTCAGTTGGCATCCTCCATTTTTAACCATTTCGCAAGGGGAGCAGGAAGGAGTGGGGAAAGGGAGAGTGAGAGAGAGAGGAGCGCACACAAAGCAAAAAGAAAAAAAAAAAGTGAAAAACCCACCAGGGGGTAAACCCCTCTCCCAAACACAGTGATAATAATAAGTGGGTCCATTACCCTCTTGGAGAAAAACATCAAGGGGCGTCGGGTCACTATGATGACACAAAAATGTGAAGTGCCCTTCCACCTATCTCTATGTCCAAACCTACCCTACGGGTGTGTACAATGTGAGTATATCATAAGAATCGTGGAAATAAAAATTATTGTGTAAAAAAAAAGAAAAAAAAAAAAGTGAAAACCATAAAAAAAAAACCCCACCCCTTCAGGGGACAATACCCCTACCTCCTGGTTGAATTGTGATATAAACAAAAAGGAAAAAAAAAAAGTGTCTAAAAATATCAAATCTGTATGGTAGCACGAATAGGTCCATCCAACTATCCCCATAATCTTACTCCCCTAAATAAATAAAAAGTGAAATAATGTAGAAGTGTCATAAAATATGAAATTTACAAAGTGTATCCCCGAATAACAGCCACCCTTCATGATAAAATTAGTGAAAGTGTACTTGAAAACCATAAAGACTTAAAAAAAAAATTTAAGAGAAAAAAAAAAAAAAACAACAACAACCCCCCTCTATGTCAGACTGGGAGAGCCACAAAACCCACTCTTCACTTCTATATCCTCCCACCCCAAACTCCATCCCTCCTCCCCCCCAATGAAACCACAAAACCAAAAAATCAATTATGCATTAATATCTCTTAGCTTGTTCATGAGAGTTTCCCGGATATTTTAGGGGCCAAAGTGGTAACTCAACATCCGTGAGCTGTAAAGTTTTTAAAAAGTCTGGGAGATCTTCAATGTCTTGAAAAATATCTTTTTCCCCTTTATAGAACACCTGAATCTGAAATGGATACTTCCATTTACATAGAATATTCCTTTCTCTAAGCATCCTTAACAATGGGTTTACTGCCTTCCTTAAGGTCAAGGTGCGCCTAGAGAGATCCTGTAACAACATTATCTGAGCATCGTCGAAGTCAATTGTTTTTGTTCCCATGCACCCCGCATTATTTTTTCTTTTATATGATAAAAATGCACTCTGCATAGAACATCTCTTGGTCTCTGCGGGTCTTAATTTTTAGGGCCCAGTGATCTGTGTGCTCTATCCAATAATATTTCTTCTGTTGGAGGCTGTTGTAGTAGCGTATTGAAATGCCTTGAAGGGTTGGTATCAGGTCCCTGGGTCCTGTTGCCTCTGGTAATCCCCTAATTCTGATATTATTTCTTCTGTTTTCTTGATGATCTATTTCCAATAAGGCTTTTTTTAAGAATTGAACATTTTCCAGGGAGGATCTGACTTCCTGTATTTCTGTTTTATAACAAGTTTCCAGGTGAGATATATATTTATCCATATCATCCCTAGTCAGCAATGATATTATATAAGTTTCCAGGTTCCAGGGTTCCTTTTGGGTTATTTTTTCTTCTGACATTGTTCCAGCTTGCATCTCTTACGACTTATTTGGTTCTTTTTCTGTGAATATTGTCGCCTTATCCAACTCTCCCATAATAGGGGTCTCCAACTCCTGTTGGGCTTGCTGGAAGTACTCCTTTATGTCGGGATTCTGTAAGGTTTGCACTTTAGGAATATTTCCATCCTTGGGGGCCAATGGATAATTTTTTAGCCTTCTGTGCTTGAGAATTTTGGGGAGGCATGACTCTTTCTTCCTTGGCCATTATTTTATAATGAACCTTATGAAATTCCAATATTGTTGTCGGTCCCTACTTTTCCTTATAGCTGCCCTCTTTTTTTTTTTTCCTCTTTCTTCCTTTCTTCCCTTCCTCTCGGGTTTCTTTATAAAACTGACAAGCCTCTTTAAGTTAGAGGGGAGGATTACCTTCTTTGAGGCAATTTAAACGTTTCATCGTAATGAATAGATGTTACTATTTCACAATTATCGGGTTATAACAAGGAGAAGGACAAGAAAACAAAGTCAATAAAGAGGAATCCACTGACCTTGTCCTTGTCTCCTTCGTATGCCTCTCCTTTTTATAGATTATACATTTAATTCCCCTCCAGGTTCCTTTTGGCAGATGGATTAGCCTTCACCCCATACCGCAACAACACCGATCTCTCTGACCGATAGGGGGGCCCCGTGGGTGGGATAACATCCAAGGGCCACAATAGCAGCCCGTGTCAAGCCCTGCTTTCCTTTGTAGAGGCTGCAGTGCTCGCAGGTTGTCCCGCTGGCTGCTAGAAAGCGTCAAACCCAAAAGGTAATGGCAGCCTTCACTGCGGTCTCTATATTTAGCTGTTAAGTTCCTAGGGCTATAGCTGCTCCCTGCTGTCCCATCAAAGGTGTCAAGCTGTTCCTAAGGCTAAATCCTAAAAAGCCATAGGGGTAAATGAGCTACCCAGAGCAGATTCCGGGACCGTGGTCGTCTGAAAAGGCTGGCAAGATTTTATAGGAGAGGAAGAAAGCTTTCCTTGTGCTTCTCTGTCTATTCCAAACTCCCCGTGGCTTCCTCTACAGGTGGGGAGAGAAATACAATGGTGGCACTTGTGGCAGGATACTAGGCATTCACCTATATTGGGTACTCGAAGGTGAAGCCACCAAACCAGTCCCCCCGTCCACCTTCTCTCTCGCCGGTCTTTGCCGCTCCGGTGGTGTAAGAGTGTCATGTGGCGCTGGCTCCGGTTTCCGTCTTCCCCACTAAAGAGAGGGAGATCACAGGGAAGCGCGGGGAGGGTCGGTAAAGGTGGCAAGAGCCGAGTGACAAAAGCAGGGTGAGCAGAGCACACTCCCTGCTTCCCGCCCGTAGCTTGTGACCCACTCGTACCCGACCAGCAGGGGCAGCTGGGGGCTCCGGTATCAGCTCTGCGGCCACCCACCGATCAGTGTGCTAAATCATCCCGGCGTCCTCCCTTAGGCTATGGTCTCTCTTCCCAGCTGGGATAGATGTAACCCTCCATGCATGCTCGGTGTGGAGGAGCACAGCTCCTATGTGGCCATTTTTTTTTTTTTAACATAAAGTTTATTTATTTTGTAATGAAACAACCATACAGCAGTGGTACATTTTCACTGGGTAGCTACATTGGCATTGTCATAACAGTAGTCATTGGACAGACAAACCAACAGGGCAGGTTTGGAAGACATTGACACTGGAAGTGAGTAACATATTCATTGTCATGTAAAGTATATTTCGTGGAACTGGAGAAATGGGTCTCGGGTAGAGAAGCAGCGGATCCTGGGTTCATTCAGGACTGCAGAGCAGAGAGGGAAGAGAAGATGGGGGGAGGGAAGGGAGGGGGGGGGAGAGAAAGAAAAGACGGGATCCGGAACGAAAGAGGGGAGGGACAGAAGGATGCTCGTATCACAATTTCAAGGCAAGCTCCACGCACTGCAGAGTTAGTGTATCTAGCTCCCCAGTAGCTCTCCAGACCCTAATCCAGAGTCAGCTGCCTCTCCTCGACCCACGACACCCACATTTTTTCAAACTTTTTGGGACAATTGCGTCCCATATACGTGAGTTTGTATAAGGGTAATGCTGTGTTAACTAAGTTTTTCCATTGCTGGACTGTTGGGGGGGCTCCTTATTCCATTGGAGAAGGATTGCTTTCCTGGCATAAAAGGCTGTATAGAATATGAACAGTTTTTTAGCCAAAGAGATTTCCAGGTCATCGCAAATTCCTAGTATCAGATATTTGGGGTCTAGCGGTACCTGAATTTGAGCTATCGTATTAATGTCACACACCACTGCTTCCCAGAAAGAGCGCAACCTCGCACACTGCCACACCACATGAAAGAAGGTGCCCTCCTCCACCTTACATCTGTGGCACAGTGAATCAGTGGTGGGGTATATTTTGGCTAGTCTTACAAGGGGTGTAGTAGACCCTATGGAGAAATTTTATTTGAATGAACCTATACCTAGCCCATATCATCAGTGGGATGAACTGCTGAACTCCTCCTTCCCAGTCATCATTCTCCAGTTCGGGCAGGTCCCAGTGCCAGGTATCGAATCCCTGAGAAACCCTGAAGGTATCGAGCCTAATCAGGTTAGAATAGATAGTGGAAAGTGTTTTCGACTCACCCTGGGCTCTAAGTATATCTTCAGTTTCAGAGGTTGCTAGGGCTACTGGCTGTGGGAACTGGGCCCAATACGCATGTCGCAGTTGTACGCAACGGAAAAACATTCGGTTCGGGAGGCCTTTTCTACATTTCAGGTCATCTAAACTAATCAGGTCACTACCAGTCACCACGTCTGCTAGGGTTATTACTCCAAATCTGGCCCATATCACCGGGTCAGGAACAGTTCGGAAATGGGGCAGTCTAGGATTACCCCACAGGGGAGTGTGCGGAGACCAGCAATGTTGCTCCGTCACTTTGGTTCTGACTGTGTCCCACACCCTAAGGGTAGTCTTCATGGGGGTAGTAGTCTGGGGGTTCGCACGTGGGTCTCTATGGATCAGATTCCTCCGTTCGGCATATGATCCCAGCAGCGCCGCCTCCAGAGTGGACACTGGGTTAGCCAGTTTCTCCGCTAACCACCATTTGACCGTCACTAACACCGCCGCCCAGTAATATTTCGTAAAATCCGGAAGGGCTAAGCCCCCTAGCTTAATAGGTAGTTGTAGAGTGGCCTTAGCCAATCGAGGTGTGCCAACCTTCCAAATGAACGACACGATTATACTGTCAAGTTTTTTGAAAAATAAAGATGGGATAGGAATCGGAGTATGCCTAAAAAGGTATGTGAATTTTGGAAGGATAGACATCTTAAATTAATTCGGCCTACCGGTGTGAGAGGCAGCAGCCGCCAAGCTGCACACCTCAACTCAGCAGGTCCAACACCAGAGCCAGGTTCAGGGGGATGAACTGTGAGAGCTCTCCATGTATCATTACCCCAAGGTATTTGAACTGGTGGACTATCCGTAACGGGGTGTCCGTCGGGAGTACCGTCGCAGATGAAAGTATTGGGAACATGACCGATTTGTTCCAGTTAATGCGTATCCCGTAATAATCTCCAAATTTATCTATGAGTGACAAGGCCACTGGCAGAGAGGTTGAGACATCCCTAAGTTATAAAAGGGTGTCGTTTGCATATAGAGATATCTTCTCCTGAACCGTCCCCACCTGAATGCCTCTGATCATGAGAGAAGCCCTGAGTCTTATCGCCATGGGTTCCATAGCCAGTGCGAAGAGGGTGGGTGACAGTGGGCATCGTTGCCTAGTGCCACGGTGAAGGGGGAAGGAGGGGGAGAGAGTAGAGCCAGTTCACACCCTGGCCGTAGGGGACTTGTACAAGGCCTGAACCCAAGAGACAAACCTGGGGCCGAAACCAAACCGACGCAGGACCTCCCACAGATAGGACCACTCAACCGAGTCAAATGCTTTTTCAGCATCCAGGGAGGCCACTGCGTCGGTACAAGTGATTCCGTCGAGATCAGGACCGTATATAGTCGCCTAAGGTTAATGTCCGTCCCCTTCCCAGGCATAAATCCCGCCTGGTCGTCTCCAATCAGTTTGTGTATGACTCCATTTACCCTCCCAGCAAAAACCTTGGCAAGGATCTTCACGTCTGCATTGATCAGGGATATAGGCCGGTAGGAGGTACACTCCTCCGGGTCCTTGCCCGGTTTGTGCAGCACCACAATGATTGCCTCCGCCATGGAGGGTGGAAGGAAGCCATTCTGTAGAGGGTGTCATGTAGTTTAGAAGTCAATTGCTCTCTACATTGCTTATAAAACTCTGGGGGGAGGCCATCTGACCCTGGGGTCTTCCCCGCCTGTAGGGAACTGAGGGCCTGTTGTATTTCCTGAAGGGTAAAGGGGCTGTCCAATCTGTCACCATCCGCTGAAGTAAGGGTGGGAAAATTGAGTTTGGATAAGTAGGAAGTCAGGTCTGTCTCCGAGTATTCTACTTTAGAGGAGTATAGGGCCTGTAGTATGCAGCAAATCGGTAGTTTATGGCCACTGGGTCTAATAGAAGGGCACCATCCTCGCCTCGTATGCGTGCTATGTTTTCCACAGGGTGCGGTTTCCTAGACAACCAAGCCAGGAGCCTCCCGGTCTTTTCCCCTTGTTCGAAGATACGCTGTGATTGCGGCAGCTGACTCTTCTTAGCTTTTTGGACCCGAAGAAGCATTACCTCTCGGTAGACCGCCTGCATGTCTAAGCAGGCAACGGGGTAATTAGAGGAAACATACTGAGATTCTAAGGCTTGTGCTTTTGCCTCAGCTTCCTCTACCGTGATGGCAGCATCATGACGGGCACAAGCTATAGTAGCTTGATAGCATCCCCTTATGTATGCCTTGAAGGCATCCCAGACCTCGGGGGTGGACCCTGCATTAGTGGCCCAAAATTCCGAGTTGTGTTTTCCAATTTCAATCTCTATGGTGGGATCAGAGATCCAGTAGCGAGACAGGCGCCACAGGCAGTGGCGCCTGGAGGTCGCAAAGCAGCGGTGCGTGATTCAATATACCCCGTGGGAGCATCACGATCTCTTGGACCTATGACAACAGTCCAGCACTGACGAACAGCAAATCTATACGGGACATTGCGCTGTAGGAAGCAGAGTGTTTCCACCACTACACATCCGTTAGTCTGTACATGGACGTCCAGCGGGACAGCACGGAATCAGTGGACAACCCTGGAAGCAGCTTATCTAAAGACTGGTTCGGGGGCATATTAAAATCTCCCGCTATCACCACATTGTCAGTGGGGGGGGGGGGTATGGACCTTAAATAAACGGGGGGGGGGGGTGACTGTTACACCACTATCGCCCTCTAAAATTATACGGGGGCTTGGTCAGAAATCTATTCGACGAAGGTCCCAACAGGTGACTAAGGCACGACAGGGCGACCTGCAGGTACATGTCTGATTGCCTACACATCACCACCTTTGTGAGACGAAGGATGTCGCGTTACAGGGCATATCTAAACGACAAGCAGTCACGACCTGACAACAGTATCCAGGTTCTCTAGCACTACGAGGGTGCCCCATATAACTTAGTGCGTGGCGACGAAACGCTGGAGGTCCGCGGTGACGGACACCGCGGACAGAGCGATGACCTAGAGACTAGGGTGGTATCTCTAACTTTAACCTTTTGTGTTGAGCCTTAAAA
>BLSH010422168.1:262498-273323 GCA_018402905.1 Glandirana rugosa
GCCAATGACCCCAAACGTCTGTCTACCCGACGGGCGTAGTGGCTAGCCACCCAGGACCTCCACCACAGAAGGCCCATGTCCTCTAAGACACCACCTCCAGGACCCACCGATCGGTGATGCGGGCAGCCCATCTGTCTGCAAACCCCAGTAACCGGCCCCCCACCCGTGAAGTGGGTGGGGGCAACCCATCATGCGGAGGCGGATTTATCCTTCGCTTTTTCGGACTTATGCTGCAAGGGCCTTTTACTGTGCCCTGCGAAACCCTTTCCGGTCTTGCAGCTTTTCCCTGCTGAGCCGGATGCCCGAAAAAACTTCTTCTGACCTGACGCGACAGGCCCCTGTCTGCGCCGCAACTCACGCCGTTTAGGCTCCGGGAGAAAAGTACTTTTACCTCCCGTGAAATCCTTAATGATTTCATCCAACCGTGGGCCAAACAGCCGCTCTCCCTGAAAGGGAAGGTCTGCCAGTGCCTTCTTTGAAGCCTGATCGCCCGACCAAGCTCGGAGCCATAGCACCCGTCTGATAACAATTGAAAAAAGACATTTTTGACAATATAGGAAGGAGGTCCAAAGCAGCATGACATATGTAGCGGAGCCCCTCTTCCAAATGTTGTGCCCGCTGTACCTCAGCCTGTGCACAATCACAAGTCAAATCAGTGCATAGAGCAGCAGCCTGCACCCGCGGCGACTGTGCCGCCATTGCAGTTGCTAGCGCTGGCCGCATGGCTGACCCAGCCAATAAGAACAGTGCTTTGGACACTGTCTCTGTGCGGCGATTGGCCGCTTCCTTAAAAGGAAGGCGACCCCTCCAAGGGAATGGTAGTTGCTTTATTCAACCGCGCCACGGCAGGGTCCACCACCGGGGAGGCCCATCTCTTAGTAAAGCTCTCCTCAAAGGGGTAGCGCACCGCAAAGTTATAAAGTGCTATCCTTCAATGGCGGTGACCCGCCGAACACAGCGCTCCGGACGGTCGGTGCAGAGTCAAACGGTCAGTGCAACAGTGCCGTGCTGCGGACTGGGGGGAGTGGGAGGGGGGAGGGGGGGACGGAGGCTTAACCTCACAAGGGTACTACCCAAAATGTCCCTCTACTGAGCCTCCACCGGCCGGCTTACCACCAGAGCTGCCCAGACGCCCACTCTCCACGCCCTAAGGCGGCAGAGGGGTCCACTCACCAATCCTTGACGGGCGCAGCGGTAGCCACCGGAGCAGACCTACCATCCCCTAGGGGAGGCATGCTGCTGGCCAGGCCCTTGGACAGGCGTACCTAGTCACTGGGCTCTCGTGGGTCTTAGCCACTGGCCGCCCGCATGGAACGGGCGCTATGTGGTGGGCACCCCGAAGGGCGTTCACATAGTGTCGGCCGGACTGGGGAAAGATTTGGATTCGAGATATCCTCTATACCACCAGCCAGCTTCTTGCTAGCAGTCTTCATCAGATGAATCTTCAGGAGACCGCAGATCCCAAAGGGAACCAGGTCTACTCCTTGCACTAGGCAAATAAAAACTGATGTGCTATACAGGACAGGGGGATTATATGCTGAGGTGAGGACGGCCCCTGGGAGGGGCCAACCTACGCTTTTGTTTGTTTTTGCCTAGTCTACTCCTAGTAGGATGAGCATAACCCCATGTGTCATAAGAAGGCTGCGTCTGTCAGTGAACAGAAGAGAAATACAGGCAGCTACTTACCTATCATGCTAGACCATCAGGGAGGCATGTGACTGGCCCTAAACTTATTCTGCAACAGGACAACGACCCCCAAACATGCAGCCAATGTCATTAAGAGCTATCTGCAGTGTAAAGAACAAGGAGTCCTGGAAGTGATGGTTTGGCTCCAACAAAGCCATGATCTGAACATCATTAAGTCTGTCTGGGATTAAAAAGAAACAAGGATATGTGGCAGCCTACATCCACAGTAGATCTATGGTTAGTTCTCCATGATGTTTGGAACAACCTACCTGCCGTGTTCCTTCAAAAACTGTGTGCAAGTGTACATAGAAGAATTGAAGAACTGATTTGATTTGGATTTCTCTGTTCATTTACTTTCCATTTTGTTAATTGCTAAAAATAAACTATTAACACTTCTACTTCTGAAAGCATTTTTAACCACTTCACCTCCGGAAGGTTTACCCCCTTCCTGATCAGGCCATTTTTTGCAATGCGGCACTGCGTTACTTTAACTGACAATTGCGCGGTCATACGACACTGTACCCAAATGCATACATTTTAGTATGTTCTCTTTTTTCTCACAAATAGAGCTTTCTTTTGGTGGTATTTGATCACCTCACCCTGTAGCAGTAAATGTGCTACGGGGCAATCAGCAAGTGGTTAATTTACAACATTTGTTCACACCTGCCTAAAACTTTTGCACAGTACTGTATGTTTTACAGTGGTATTGATTTAGAATGGCACCCCAACGATAAATACAGGAGGTGCCAACAGACCCATGTTGCAATGCATCACTATGCACAGGTCATGCACTGGTGTACACTTGCATCAAAAATGCTGCAGGTCTGTTTTTTTGATCTGTTGTAGTGTGTTAGCAGCCCATTCAAAAAAGATGGGCTGCTTTAAGGTAATGCAAGTCAATGCATAAAAAACAGTTCTATAATGCACATGCGGTTTGAAGAGGGCCTAAAAGAGCTAAATTAAGTGTAGCGAGTGCGGCAGATTCCCCCAGCCAGCAAATCAGGAGCCAGTATGAGAAGGAGAGACTGTGCCTCCCTTCATCACGCCCCCTTCTGGACCGAGAAGCCGCTGTCAGTAGCAGAAAGAGGGGCTCTCTGTTCCTGCTGCCCCCCTTCTTATGCCTGTCAGCAGCGGGGAACCAAACACTAGAGAGAGAGCAGCTGCATGCTCCTCTTCTCCCCTCCCTCTCCTCATTGCGACCCTATACTGGGGAGCGGCGCTTGTCAGGAGCATCACCCACTCTGTTCCTTCCCCTGCTTTCTCATTGGCTGGGGAGGGGGGGGCAGAGACCAATCAGCAGTCAAGAGTGGAGGACCATGGGACATGTAATCCCGAGGACTGGCATCATCAGGGGACTCGAAGGGAGCAAACTGCAGCCCCCAGGATGCCCTGCTGAAAGACAGGTGAGGGTAGCTGAGGATCCAGGGAAAAGTAGAAGGAAGAAAGAGGGAGAGGAGACTGAAGTCTGGAGAGGGAGAACCACGCTGCAGTGTGTGACCTGGGAACTACAAGGAGAGAGGGAGCCACCTTGCCCTGAGCCACCAGAGGGAGTAGATTGCTACAGGAGAGAGAGAAAATGCTTAAGTGTGACTGAGGGAACACGATCAGGGAGAGGGACCAAGCCACTGAAGTTCCTTTGCTGTGCCAGAGTTTGCACTTAAATGTGAAGAGACAGACCCTCTGCTGGGACACAGTCTTTGCCATGCTGTCTGCCAGAATCTACTGCTGTGTTGCTGGATCTGTCAAGAGGGCTTTGCACTCATTTGTTATTGCTGTTATAAACTGAGCCATTAGCAACTGCCTAAACTATAGTCTTAATGCCTGCCGCAACGTGCGCCAACAAGCTTCAACGTTTAGCTGGCGAAGATTCAGGACTAAAGACTGCCCCTAACATTAGATATCCCCAAAGTTTTGCTGTTTGCTAGTTAAAGGGGTACCATACCTCTGTCCATTCGTTTTGAGTGCACTCAAAATTCAGTGTAGTACAACAATCCCTTGTTGCATTTACAGTTGGTATACATTGTTTATTGTTAACCTGCCTACTGTATGTGTTGAATTTTGTTTAAACTGTTACTTATGCGAATCCATATCATTAGATTAAGCATATTTACTACTAAACAGGTGTGTGTTTATTTACTGGCAATACCCCACAGGCAGGTGAAAGGTATTTCTCACTTGTGCTGTTAGTTATGCTCAAAGTGCTTTCATTCAACCAGGTGTACCAGAGGCGCTGAGATTGTTCTTGGAGTTGAGGCGCAGAACAGAGAACCCTTCAGGGGTGGTGCTACATAAGGTTTGTTAGAAGTATGTTTATCAGAGCAGCTCATGAAAAGAAATGACTAGCAAAACCAGTGTGAGTACACTATATAAAAACGAAATAAACTAAGTATATTAGTACTCAGCAGCCACTCTCTTTGAACTTGAAATGGAGCAATTCCTTGAGATAATAGCGTCAATCCACGATCTGCAGATTTCACTTGCTAATTTAGGAGTGAAAAGTGATAGGACTTTTTACCTAGCATGCAGCGCGCCCTTTCCCGTGCACATAAAAGAGACATTATTCGTCGGAGCTTATGCTGGGGGCTTACTGCAGATAAATATAGTATCTGGTCTATACATCTGGGATGAGCGCGGCAGGGGCATTTCCTGTTTAATTCCTCATGAATTAAAACCTCGGATAATATAAATTATGGCTGCAGTTGTGGCAATGAATCGGCAGCAGCTACAACAAAATACACTTTGTCTATGCTGAGAGGCTGACAGCTGACCGGAGGCCTGTGATAAAAGGGACACAATGCCTTCCTTTTATTGCCAACATATTTGAAAGTTGTCTTTTTTTTTTAAACTTGGTTGTCGGCAGGACTGTATCGTACCATGAAACATACCTTGGACTGGTAAAGGAGAACTAACAGCCCTTTCTATAAAGTGGAAGAGCACACAAACCATTTATAGGGGGTCTGTACACGTAGAAGTAAAAAATTCAGAAGCTGTATGTCTGGACAGCCCTGTTCTGCAGCATGTCACTGCGTCCCAGGTCGGAACCAGGGGAAAAAAAAAAAAACACTCCCATGATTTAGTAAGAACACTGGCTCCTCTGCTTACAGCTGCTTTAGGCATAAATGGTTGAAAGCAGAGTGATCTGCCCCATAGCATGATACCTGCTCTGTCCCTCCAAGTAGTGGAAAGCAGGCACATTTAGGCTCCTTTCACACCGGGGCCGCCCGAGTGTTAGCGGTAAAACACTGCTAATTTCCGGCGTTTTACCGCTCATTATAGCGGCACTATGGTGCCGCTATTTGGGTGGCGGCGGTGCTCTTTTAATCCCCCCACAAGGGGTTAAACAGGGGTTAAAAGTGTGGGTTTGCGGCGCTCCCTAAGCGGCGTTCAGCGCTTCGGGAGTGCTGCCCCATTGTTTTCAATGGGCAGGGGCAGTATAAGAGTGGTGAATACACCGCTCCTACAACGCTGCAAAGATGCGGCTTGCAGGACTTTTTTTACCGTCTCGCAAGAGCACCGCCCCTGTGTGAAAGCACTCTGGCTTTCAAACTGGGGTATATAGGGGGGAGTTTTTAGGTGCTTTTTAGTCGCTATTTTTAGCGCAAAAGCGCCTGAGAAACGCCTTGGTGTGAAGGGGTCTTAGAGATCAGTTCCTTGTTTTAAAACAGTATCCGGCCTTGTAATGAGATCACGGTTTTTCTCTAGGCAGGCTTCACACACCCTCGTTGTGATAATTGATTTTTATTTACAATGGCCACCCAAAGCACATGTAGAGCAGCTGGCAGCCCATCTGTTGTACAGCGCACCACAACGCACATAGCGTGAATTGTGGTGCAATGCATTTCTGAATTTGGTGCAGGTCTGTTTTTCTGTGCATTGAGCTGCGCTACCATAATAATTGAGACACCCTAACACATGAAAATGCATTCCTTACAGCATTGGAGAATGCACTTGTGTTAAAGGACCCTAAGACCCCATTCACACCTGAGCATTTTGTAGTGTGAATATGCTTGAAGCCTGAAGCTACAAAACGCTGGAGGGGAAAAAAATCAATGATTCTCTATGGAGATGGTTCACATCTCCACTCAAAAACGCCTGAAGCCAAATGCCTGAAGCTCAAACAAGTTTCGGAGGTATTTTTGTCACGCGAATCGGGCATATTTGGGCGTTTCTGGAACATTTGTATTGTCATAGATATCACTGGAAAAATGTCAGTCGCGCGTATTAGCGCGACTTGCGCTTATTTGGGCATTTGCAAACGCGCAAATATGCACGACAAACGCATGACAAAAAGCTTAAAAAAGCCCAAAAATCCTACGCTCAGGTGTGAATGCAGCCTAAAGCTGGACCCCAGGCTACAGTCACTGTCTGTTTTATTAAGAAACCCCCCTCCTCCTCAGCATCCCCTTTACATGTAGCACTTCATCAATTATATGACCAATGTTGTATTGCTTGCTAATGTTTCCTGTGATATTACTTTAAAGTGGTATTAACCCAAAAAGCAAACATTTATCATATTGCAGCTTACCATTTCCTAGATGTGATGGCTGCACTCATTTTTTTTTTTTTTAGACTTACTTTCTTCTATTTTCATCTGGTAATCCAGCCAGTAAGCCTGTTTTTCAAAAGAACAAGGTCTCCAAAAAATGTATCAGTTAAAGGGATGTGACAAAGCACTTAAAGCAGAACTCTGGGATCTGCAAAAAAATCCCCCATAAGTACCCCCCCCTCCCAAAAGAAAAAAAACATGAACAGTTAATACAGTTGTGAAATTCCTTATGATTGAAGAGAAAATTCTAATTGCATTTTCAGGAATCTCTGTAATTCAAAAAATGCCAGCATCTGTTCTGCCAAGGAGGAGCTGTTACACCAGGGATCACATCATATCCTCTCCTCTCTCTCTCTCTCGCTCTACAGTCTACGCCAGTGAGTCCTCAAGGCACCCCAACAGATCATGTTTTCAGGCTTCCCATTATTTTGCACAGGTGATTTGCCTTAGTAATTACCACAGCCTTACATCTGAGGAAAATCCTTAAAACATGACCTGTTGGTGTGCCTTAAGGACTGGAGTTGAGAAACACTGGTCTACAATATAATGAAACTACACTTCCCATCATGCCTTGGGAAGTGCAGTGAATGTGGAAGGGTACACTAGGCCTGTACATTTTGAACGTGAAAATCATGCCAAGTGAATGGCACTCACTTCCCAGCAGCTATGGGGTTAAGTCTGTACAGCCACCCAGTTCCTTCCCCCTTTCTCCTATGCTTATGCTGGTCTACACAATGCAGCGAGCAAGAAGCGCTGGCTGAACTAAACTACAGGGGGGACGTGACAAGACCAGTGGAATGCAAGGCATAGCAGCCTGTGGTCTTACAAACAGGAAATCAACCCCATTATTTTAAAAATGCAAAGGCTGTTTCTCAAAAACTACAAAGGCAATCAGAAGATGGACTACATATTCTAGAAAGGTAGGAAAGCAGCATTAAAACTATGAACAATAGTTTTTGCCTGGAGTTCTGCTTTAAAGTATACCTAAAGGCAAAACGTTTTCACCGTCTATGTACCATTAAGAAGATTCGTCCTCTCTATTTGCCCTGTTTACCATCATCATTGAAAGTGAAGGTAAGAAAATCAAAATTTTTGGGTTTTCCCCAGAAAATCTTCCAATGGGGACACTAGTCCTGGTGACCTGCAGGGGTTTCCTCTCACTTCCTGTTTGACTATGGGACAGGAAGTGAAGGGAAATCTCCGCAATGGGACATAAAGATGGCGGAAAAAAATCTGACAGGGGTTACTCTAACCAAAAAGAAAAAAAAAAGCCTTTAGTTCTACTTCAAAGGAGAAGTACAGCCAAAGCTCGTTTGGGTGTACTTCTATGGATCACAGAAGGGCAGTTTGTTCTGTACTCCTGTGACCCGTTTCCAGCAGACAGCGGGCTAAAGTCACTGAGCCAGTCCAGGCTGGGGAAATATTATGATTATATGGTCAGGATCCACCTAGATGCCTGGACCAGCACCTGGCTCAGCCTCTCAGCGATCCGCTAAGAGCCTGAGCCTTCAGCTCCCACCCTCTTCAAAGCCCAGTGCTCCAGTAAGTGCTGGATAGGGAGACCAGAGATCAGAAGACTGGCAGTCAGAGCTGTCTGCTCAGGAGGGGAGAACTGAGCAATGCAGTTCTCACTGCAGAGCCAGCATCGGACCAATGCTGCATCCACCAAGGTACCGGACCAATGCTGCATCCACCAAGGTAAGCATGATACAAGAGAAAAAAACTCAACTTCTCTTAACACTAGCAGGGGTGCTTACAACAATCAACATTTATTCATGCAAAACCTTTATCCCAAAAGGAAAAAATGTTTGCTGCAACTGCTTATACAGTGTGAGCCGGAGTTTGGCTTCAGTTAGTTAGTGTATTTAAATCAGACAGTACATCTAACACAACCCTCTCCCCCAGAATGCTGTCCAAAGGTGCTCCTGTGCTCATTCATCTAGAATGGGGGCACTCTACTACAGAACGTTTGTACTGGACAGATTACCAGGTGAAAATAGAGGGAAAACGCCTAAGAAAAGAAAAAGAATGCAGCCACCACATCGAATGATTGGTAAACAGCAATATATTGCATTTTTGGTTTTGGGTTAATACCACTTTAAAGGAAATCTATGGTCACAGCATACATCTTCATTTCATAACAGCAGCATTGTAATGGCAATACAAACAATATGTATTTTTTGGAAAATCCAGTATAAATTTACCTAAAAAAATATCCTTTTGTGTTGTGAGTTCTGCCTGTCTGCTGACCATCTCTTTCCACAACTTCTTGGATTCCCTGCATGTTTTTCAGCTTCTCCTCTGCTGTTTACTTTCAATTACTAAGGACTATATATCCCATGGTACCTTGCTGCCTGCAAGCAGTGATTACTGTACTGACTCTGCCTTCTAAAACTCCTCCTCCCAACACCTCTGTTGTGGGGATCTTCACAAAGTAAGTTTGCAAACTCCCCCCTAATAAGAATATTCAATGTTAAAATGAATATATGATTTTACATTTTGACCATAGATACGCTTTTAGCTCTGTGCAGGCTTCTGACAAAATATTACAGGAGCAGAGGAAAAAAAAATCAGGGAAATCTACCAAACTTTGCTAAAACACATGATAACAAAACGGCACATAATTTTATCAAGCTGGTTTTGCAATTTAACATGTTTTGAATGTTAGAGTGCTTTTGTATATAAAATGGGTTTGTGTTTTTATAGGTTCTGCAACACCTCTACAACAAATTCTCTCACCGTCCTGACCAATTCAGTCTACCAAAGCTCACCTTATTCTCCCTGGACACACTTGCTTCCCTCACTACGCATAACATTAGGCCCGACAACCCTGACAGATGATACCATTAGTCTTTAACTGTTCATGAGAGAGTGGAGCATAAAACTAAGTCCCTGCAAGGCTACACCCTGTACATAAATCTCCTGAAATATAATTTCTTCCTCCATGATAATAATTAGACCTATGCCATTACTCCCATTAGCACACTCTAATCTAGTCCTAGTTATTGCTTTTGTACCTTTGATCCTTTTGATGTCAAATCGGCTTTTTTTTTTTTTTTACATTTAAAAGTAATTTTAGCATCTCTTGGTTCGGCCGTATGAATGTCATCAAGATGGACATTGTGCCTACATTTCTATACATTTTCCAAGCACCCCCCCTCCCCCCCGAGGTTTCTTCCAAACGATCAATAGGGCTATTCGTAACTTTATATGGTGAAATAAGAGGCCTAGGATTGGCTTTAACATTTTAGCTCTACCTAAGAGGAGGTGCTGCTATTCCTAACCTCTTTTTATACTTTCATGCGGTGTCACTAATCAGGATAATTGATTGGTATCAGGGTAAATTCACCAAGTTGTGGACATCATCAGAAAACAACCTGATATCCCCCAACCTCACATCTCTACCGTGGACAGACCCAATACACAGGCCCCCTACTAACCTACTGCCTCTCATGACTATCGATACGCTACGAATGTGGGACAGTTACCTTATAAAAGGTTTACTGTCCTCGAGACCTAGCCCCCTGACCCCATTCTTTGGAATTACTTCTTTCCCTCCAACTAAATTTCTTTCATGGCAAAAATCTGATGCTCCTCTTTTGAGACATACGCTCCGAGATGGAAAACAAATTACTTTCCCTTACCCCGCATGCTCTCCACCTCCATAACCCTCTGTGGCCTGGCTTGAACATACTCAATGGACACTTTCTGGACAAAATACTGAATATTGACGAACTGAACAGGCCACAAACAGACTGAGTTGTTGCTGTCCCAGTTTGGCAGACCAGAGCACTCGCTATCTCAAATATATCGGATTCTGATTCAGATCTCTTATCCAGATCCACCGCCATTTCTTTCAAAATGGGAATGGGAAATGAATGTATGCGCTGATGATACGGAATAGGGCAAAACACTGGCACTTTCCTTTAAACTGTCTATCTCATCTTAAGCCCAAGAACAAAATTACCGAATTGTGTCTAGGTGGTATCGCTGCCCTACTATTCTACATAAAATTGATCCAAACTTATCAGACACGTGCTGGAGATGCTTGCAGGCCCCTGGCACCTTGACACACATTTGTGGCACATGCACACGAATTACCCCCTTTTGGGAAAAAATTCTCCATCTCTATGAAAAACTAGTGGGGCACAAATTCCCAAATAAACCCCGCATAACTGTTCTGTCTGTGTTTCTGGTCACCTGTAAGCAAATCAAGAGGAGCTTAATTTGTCATTTTTTGAAGGCTGCCCGCTCTGTTATCACTAGATCCTGGCGCCAACCGGCGGTCCCCTCTTTAACGGAGGGGG
This sequence comes from Glandirana rugosa, assembly GCA_018402905.1. Classification (NCBI taxonomy): domain Eukaryota; kingdom Metazoa; phylum Chordata; class Amphibia; order Anura; family Ranidae; genus Glandirana; species Glandirana rugosa. The sequence goes on from BLSH010422168.1 coordinate 273,038, forward strand.
CTAATGAAGTGGACAGGATCGAACACATAGAACCTATGATAGCATGGGATTCTGATACCATTATGTTGACCGTATAGTTGCACTTGACGTTTTTGTAACAGATGCAGTTCATGATGCTTCTCCTGGGCCCTCTCATTTGTATATTGCTATACCCTCCCCTTCCCCTATTCTTCTCTCCCCCCCACCCCCCCCTTTTTTTTCTTTCCCCTCACTCTCTCTTCTTCCTTTCTTTCCCACACCCTCTTTCACATTTACATACGTAAGTTACAGTTGTCTTAACTCTAGC
>BLSH010422168.1:273333-284293 GCA_018402905.1 Glandirana rugosa
GACACACATTTGTGGCACATGCACACGAATTACCCCCTTTTGGGAAAAAATTCTCCATCTCTATGAAAAACTAGTGGGGCACAAATTCCCAAATAAACCCCGCATAACTGTTCTGTCTGTGTTTCTGGTCACCTGTAAGCAAATCAAGAGGAGCTTAATTTGTCATTTTTTGAAGGCTGCCCGCTCTGTTATCACTAGATCCTGGCGCCAACCGGCGGTCCCCTCTTTAACGGAGGGGGCTAATGAAGTGGACAGGATCGAACACATAGAACCTATGATAGCATGGGATTCTGATACCATTATGTTGACCGTATAGTTGCACTTGACGTTTTTGTAACAGATGCAGTTCATGATGCTTCTCCTGGGCCCTCTCATTTGTATATTGCTATACCCTCCCCTTCCCCTATTCTTCTCTCCCCCCCACCCCCCCTTTTTTTTCTTTCCCCTCACTCTCTCTTCTTCCTTTCTTTCCCACACCTTCTTTCACATTTACATACGTAAGTTACAGTTGTCTTAACTCTAGCGCCACCATATTTTCAGGCCATATGTGTCGCGCTTTGTTTTTCTATGACTTTGTTTCTAGTGGACTACTGGTTACTTAGAATACAATTATTATACTCATTTTACCTTGACTCCTATTTTACCGTAATTATGCGATAATTGTTTTCTTATTATTATTATGATCTTAATGTCTACTTGTTCATCCATTGGAATTGAATTGATACTCTTAGGTTTACACTCAATATTGTTTAAGATTGTTTTAAACTTAATAAAAGCAGATTCAACTTAAGTCATTTTAGGCCTGACAATTTGTTAAAACAGCTAATCAAGCGCAAATTTACAGTAAAATAAATGAAAGTTAATTTTAGGGCACACAAATGCAATATATTACCCAATTAATTTTTTTGGTAAAATATAAAAGTAAAGGTTGCGCCGAGTAAATACACACCCAAAATGTTAAGTGAACTGACGACAAATATGGGTACCCTATATTTTCCATGGACTTTAAAAGCTTCTACAGGTCATTATTTAGAGTTAACTACGAATAACAGCCCTAGAATTATTATTCTAGAATTATTATTATTGCTCTAACTCTGACATGCACAACAATATATAACATGTAGCACAAGCAGCGTTTTTGTAACTAGGCTCCCCCAATAGATTTGAGTGTGCATGTACAGAGGGGCAAGGCAGACTCAAAAATGTTTTTTTGGTGGTGGTGGGGGGATTCTCAGTGCTTGGGAGCACATTTATTTTTTGGCACTTTCCTTGACATTAAAACTTTATAGTACATAAGGGGCAAAAAGTTCCCTATGTGATAAAAACTCTTGTGGCAACTTTTCTTTAATGGTACATCAGGGTTTTTTTAGACCCCTAATGACTAACCTGCCACCCATTGAAGCTAAAGGAGTGTAGATTGCACTCCATTAGCTTCTTTCCTGGCCATAGCAGCCAGGGAAATGGGGAAAATTACACCAGAAACTGGAAGTGACATTGTAAGCTTCCAGATTCTTTACAACTAGGAAAGATCAGCAAACTGGTCCTTGCTTGTCCACCTCCCCTTCACCCGGTACACCCACCAAGCAAGTCTTGGGCCCGCAGACTGGGGAAGCAAAGCCCAAGCAGCATGGTTAGGGGAGGGGAGGGGATAATCACAGTTCCAGGAGTCACAGAAAGCCAACAGTCAGTATTTGAAGTGTACACACACTCCCAGATGCTGATGCAACCAAAACCTCCGAATGTCATTGAAGTATGGCATATGTAATATATGGCATAATAAAATGGTTAACTGTGTACCTCTTCCCCAACCACCTCTACAAACTAACTCATTCACTATCCAGAACATTACCAATCATTTTAAAAACAAGATAAATGCAATGTATGTTGAGATCTCCACTATCCAGATATTTTTCCTACTTAACATATCGGGGTTGATTTAACAAAACGGGAGAGTACAGAATCTGGTGCAGCTGTGCGTGGTAACCAATCAGATTCTATCTTCAGCTTGCTCAATTAAGCTTTTGAAAAAAAAAAAAAATTGGAAGCTGATTGGTTCCTATGCAGAGCTGCACCGGATTTTGCACTCTGCAGTTTTAGTAAATAAACCCCATCATGCCTACCATCACATTCAAAATGTTCCTTTTTGCACCCTGTTACTATAGAGGAGGTTGCTAAACTTTATTCTGATGCCATCCTAACCACCTGTCCCCTTGGACCCCATCCCCTCACAACTTATCTGGTCACCCTCTTGCTACGTTCTATGCTCTGTAACCTACAACTTCAATCTCTCACTCTCTACTGGCATATCCCCCTTCCCTCTAAAACGTCAATACTGAAAAAGCCCTCAATGTACACCAACAGTATTAACAACGTAAACCTATCTTCTTGCTTAATCTAAATACTTTTAGAACAGGTAGTCTACAACAGTCTAAACTGCTAACTCACTAATACCAGCCTTCTTCACCTCTTACAGTCTGGCTTTCGCCCACAACACTTCACAGGAATGGCCCTTCTAAAACTCACTGACTTTTTAACCAATGACTACTACTCCATTCTCATACTATTAGACCTTTCTGCTGCCCTTGCTACACCACCTGCTCCTCCTAAATAAACTTTACTCCCTTGGCTTCCGAGACTTTATTGTTTCCTGATTCTCCTCCCTTTTTTTGTAGGAGTTCCCTAAGGCTCTGTCCTCAGACACTTTCTATTCTCTATCTACACCTTCATCCTTGGTAAGTTGATTGCCTCAGTGGCTTCCAAAACTATTTCAATTCAGCTCACCTTTTCAGTCTCCTCACACGTTCCTTAGTAACTGACATGTCAGTATGGATGTCACACCCACACCACTCTTTCCAAAATTCACTCTTTCCAAAACTAAGCTCATAATATTACCCCCCCCCCCCCCTATTCCTGACTTTTCCCCATGAAGAACAATAGCACAGCTATCAATCCCTCCCCTTATGCCAGGGTACTAGGTGTAATCCTGGAATGAACTCTCCTTTCAGTCCCAATCCAATCACTGTCCAAATTGTGTCACCTTCACCTCCGTAACATGTTGATATTACTCCCCTTTGTAACCAATGACACCACCAACTCCCTCCTTGTTGGCCTACCATTACATAGACTATTCCCCCTTCAGTCCAACATGAATGCTGCTGACAGACTCATCCACCTTACTAATTATTCAGTATCTATTGCCCCTCTCTGACAATCCCTCCACTGGCTTCCTTTCACTACACATCACCGACCTCATCTCAAAATATCACCCAAACTGTCCTCTTCCTTCCCCAAAGACCTCTTGCTTTCTAGCTCCCTTATCCCCTCCTCCCATTCTCATCTCCAGGACTTCTCCAGAGCCTCCTTCATCCTCTGGAACTCCCATTCCCAAGTTTCCAGCTATCTCCCACTTGGTCCACCTTTACGCAATGCCCAAAAACGTATTGATTCAATTTTTTGAAAGCCTTCATGAGCAGGGCCCTCCTAACCCTCTTGTCTAGCACAGTATTGTAACTCTGTGGTCTACCTTTATCTCTGTGTTGATGGTGTATAAAATATGTATTATAATAATAAAAATAATACTTCAGTAAGAAACCAGGGTTTTTTCAGTAATTAATTGTTAAACAAAGATGCAAAACAAAAGATTCACATTCTGCTGTGTCCATGTTCAAATGTTTTATTTCTCTGTGTTGGTCCAGACATTATGCCTATGAACCCTCGGAAGAGAGTTCAGGATATTGTACATCTCCCCTGTATAAGGATGGAAAAATGAATTCATCGTCTGCTGCCTCTTAGTTAAAAGCAAACAGCTGTTATCTGCTTCAGTCTGGAATGAGTCATGTAGGGTTTTAGTCACCTATAGCTTCATAGATTGAGCACATTTTACAGCAGCCCCTGGGCCTACGAACAATGTGGGAGGCTGCTTTATAAATGGAGTCTATATAAGCATATAGTTTACATAAGGCATTCCACACAAATGGCTATATACACAGGTGACACTCATATGTTGGTGCCATTTTCAGTGTCCATGCACACTGAGTTTAAAAGACGCTGCTCCTACATGGGTTTTAAGCTCAGCATTTACAGGCAGAAAAAAAGGTTTCTAGTTTGCGCTTGTAAGAGGAGTTTTCTGGCAGGAAAAAAGAAACACAAAATGCTTCTAAACATCTGTACAAAAACGCTCTAAATTAGCGTTTTCTCTGCCAAAAAAATGGCGTTTTTTTTTTTAAGCCCAGTGTGCATGGACCTAAAATATAAATACACTTCTTATCCATATCACTTGGTGTGGAAGGTTAGACTCTCCAACTATGCAGGACTTTTGGCACTGCCCCGCCTCTGGCCAGCTGAAGCTATTCAACTTTACTGCACATGAAGGCAGTGCTCAGAGTCAAGCAAAGTAGCTTCCATCAATGACTTATGAGATAGGAACTTTACTTTGAGACCAATTAACATGGGGACAATCTCATGCTTCCAAGCCATCAAAAAAATCGCTAAACCCGGGCACACACTATTAGTTTGGTTGAACAAAAAAAAAAACCTGACAGCTCCTGACCTGCTGAGCTGTGGTGTTCTAACAGGGGGATTGTCTCTCCTCCCTGGGATTGCCCCCCACCAGAAAACTCCGATCAGTGCTCTCTGCCATTGGCTGAGAGCGCTGATTGGGGGTCGGTCAGATGCTGGCTTTCCAGCATGCACGTCCGGCATACACACGGGCTAAAAGCCGGCCGTTTTCTTTTGTGCCTGGCTTTACAGTTTACTTATGGCTTTATACATTTCAAATAAGTACGCAAATATACATTAAGGGAACCTTCCACCATTTCATTTAAAAATATATGCCTTTATCACTTTTTTTTACACTATATACACATTTTACATGCACTTTGAATACGCTGCAAAGTGCTTAGAATGAGCTTTAATGCAAATTATATGTGCCATTTTCTGCCACTTTTACACTTTCCTTGAATCATTTCAACTTAACAAATGTTAGGCCCCTCTCACATGGGTGCCTCCGTTCTGCGGGGTCCTCTTGCTCAGCGGGGAATCACTCTGCTGATCCCAGCTGAGCAGGCGGATGATAGGTCTGTCTCCGCTTACTGAGCAAAGTAGAGATGGACAGAGTCCCACTCTCCTCTATGGGGAGATTGGATGAAACTGGACCGCTTGTTCGTTCTCATCCGATCCCATCCACCAGAGGAATGGAACACAGGACCTCCATCCATCTGGTTTTTGCAGAGCGGAGCGGATAGCAACGGGTGCCAGCGGACATGTCACCGATGATATCCGCCGCTCCACAGAGGTGAATGGAGTGTCCAATCAGGTCTGCCTGAAAAACTGTTAGGTGGACCTGATTGGACAGCCCATGTGAAAACACTACAAACACTGTTGACATCAAACACCACCACACTGAACCATGAAGATGAAAATGGTACGTAATTGACTGTGCATTCTATATTTATTTAACATGTGCATTAAAAGATGCATAGGTGTGAATGTACATTTAAAATATCAGAAAGAGACAGGTATAAAAAAAATGAAAGTAACAAGAAAATAATGACCAAACAACTCACTTGTAATTGTCATCTTCCACAAATTTTTGCAGCTCTTCTATGTACCGGACGGACTTCAGATACTTCTGCACATGGGGTAATGTCACAAGATGGTCTGTCAAGATAAAAGAACCAATGGATAGAATTATAATAATTGTATTACATGGTAGTTTGTATACAGCACAGCATATATGGCTGCGCAGGCTGCATCCATATGCATATACACACACACACACACACATACAGTACATGCCTCATAAAACCTTACAAAATGTAAAAAGTTAAACGTTATAGTTTCCCTTTGAAGATTGCACGACCGACCCTCCACTGAGTATGCAGGAACACAGATTTATAGGCATATTATAAGCACATTTTTCACTGTCTAACAAGGTCTACTCGACATACTCCACTTATTCTGACTATTCTTCATTGACAGGAATTGGAAGGGGAAAATCATCAATTTTATGGTTGCTTTGGATAGCCTCCCTATTATTCTTGGACAGCATTATGCCTACTAGGAATTGGCACCCTCTCCTTTCTTCGTTTCCAAGTGTAACATTTAACTAAGAGGCAGGGGACCGCCTGATACAAGAAAAAGGGGTTTTTAGCCAGCTAGAGTGACACAATTTAGCCTTCATTCATAAGATGTGACACTTAAATAAAAAAATGTGTTAATTGGAAGAAAACAAAGCATAAAACTGGATCAGGCTGAAAAGTGAAAACATAATACCATGAAGTAAAGTGGAGTTTTTTCTTGTGGAAAATGTTTCTGCTTGTTGGAAGGAAACCTTGAATGCAATGTTGGACAAGCATCTAGGCAACCTGGGACCAGATGGGTATGTGGGGGTCATTTCATGGACTTTTTTTTCTATCTGATATGCTTAAAGTTGAACTCCAGGACATCTATTTTTTTTTAAACTTGCATTGGTCTAGCTTGGTTACATCTAATTCCTCATATATTTCTGAGGGCTGATCAAAGTAACTTGCTGTCTGTATAGTGAACACAGGGGGGGCGCTTCCCCGGCACCGCTGCCATTCAAAGAGTGTTGTGCATTTTTTCTTTTCCAATCACTTTTATTAAGGTTGTAAATCATACAGATATAAGACCGTACAATACAAAATTACCGGTACATGATAGCATTAGTAACATACACCAGTGGTTGCTAAAGAACTGGGATTATGCTATTTTGGGCTATGACCAGGATTCTTAAGAGCAGAGGAAATATCCTCCAAAGAGGAGCTGCAAGACCGGAGGATGCCCTTATCAAAGACGAGAGGTTGTCTCAGCCATGAATCAATCACTGTAGCTGGTCTTTGTGCTTGCATGCACAGTAGTCAAACAGGGGGTGGGACCAATGGCGACTGACCAGCGACCCCACACTGCTCCCCAAACTATCTAAAGGAGTAGTAAGTTGGGATAAAAGAAACAGAGAAGAAAAGAAAGAAGAAAGGGATGAGGAGTATAGAAAGGGGAGACAGCGAGCTTCTCCTAAGGCACTATGAGGCTAGCCTCAGATCTGACAAGGCCATCCCCATCAGACAGGTTATCCAGGGGGAAGCTTGTCCTGCATAGTGGCAGAGAGGCGTTCAATTAACATTATCCAGGACAATTTGTGCTTTAAGAGGTGAAAAGGATAGCACCAGGGATTTCCAGGATCTTGAGATCGTTATTCTAGCTGCTGTAAAAATGAAGTATAGTAGGCATTGGGCGGGTCTCAGGGCTCCCCCAACAGGGTGTCCGAGGAGTGCCTTTTGCAGGGACTTGGTCAAATTAGTCCCTGTGAGGGAACAGATAAAATCGTAGATGTGGATCCAGAATCTATGAACTTTTGGGCACATCCACCAAATGTGATACGCTGCTCCCTCTTGGCCGCACTCTCAAAAACACAGGGGGGAAGCTCCCTGCACCCATTGGGCAATTCTGGCAGGGACTAAATACCATTGCATTAGTACTTTGTAGTTGGCTTCTAATGCTGTGTATTTTTTCATTGAATGCAAGACCTTCTCTGATTGGATGAGGCAAAGATAGTGACATCATCCGCCCCTCTTCTCATCTGGTGGCAATAGTTAAACTGAACAAGAGCCTATTTAATGCATATACTGCACCAACATGTGCAAAGGTATTTAGATATATATTCACACATATACTGTACATAAGTATACAACTTTTTTAAATAAATATATCTCCTGGCCTCCTTGTGTCAGCACGCAGATGTGTTAAAGAGGCGCTCTAGTCGTTTCTGTGTTTATTAAAAGTCAGCAGCTACAAAAAGTGTAGCTGCTGACTTGTAATAAACACACACTCACCTGTCCCACGATCCAGTCACCTGAGCCATCGCTGCTCTCCCTCTTCTCTCCCTGGTGCTGGCATTTCAACTGTGGGCACCCGGCTGTGACAGCTTGTAGCTTCACAGCCGGGTGTGCACTGCGCATGTGCGAGTCGCGCTGCGTGTCCTGAATGATCCAGCAGTCATCTGGGACCTGTGACATGTCCAAGATGACTGCATGGAGGGAGGGGGAGAGGAGAACTTCTGCTCAGATCGTCTAGGCATTTCGAGCAGAAGTGGTAGTGGGTACATGTTAAATCTAGGTACCTGCTCCTCCCCTAAAAAAAATGACATACAAGCCAGGGGAAGGGGGGGGGGGGAGAATTATGGAGTACTTAAAGCGGAACTTTCCCTGTCGGGTGGAGCTCTGCTTTCCTAACACATAAAGCGGTAAGGATAGCCACCCCCAGCTTACCTCTACCTGCAGTTTCAGCTCTATCCTCTCCCTCCTCCCCACTCCTAGCTTAGAACCTGGTCTGTAGATAGGTGCATGCCACTTATGCTTTTTTTCCTGTGGTGTCCTGTCTTACTTCTGCAGAGTTGCAGTTGCCTAGCGACAGGCAGGAAGCTTTTAGTGGTGTCTTGTTGATGCCTGTATACAGTAGCGTAGTAGTGCACCTGTTGCAGGGCTCCTCCACTATGCAGATATTTAAGGGAAGAGGTGCTTTATATACTCCCTTGCACTACTAAAAGTCTGGAGGTGAGTGGTGTACTTCCAGAGGTTCCTATCTTAATCTCCCTGATAAATGGTGTACCTTTCTTTGTCCATAGGGCCATAAGCACTTTACTATATTCTTACTTATTCCCTGTACCTTTTGTTCTAGCATTCTGTGGGTTGTGCCACTGTTATGAGTCAGACTGAAGCACAGAAATTTGGAGAATCCAGGTACGTGGACAGTTATAGTGAAAAGATGGATTGCGCTGTAGAAGGCTGACCCGGTTTTTCATTCTGCTTCTGGTCTGTTTTCGGGGGGGGGGGGCGGGGGGAGGACTCAAAAGTCTCCACCTAAGAAAGCTTTCAAACAATTCTCAAAATCTCATCAGGAATCTTCTCATCAGGCATGCCACCTGTCATCAAAATGCTCGTCATCATGAAATATTGAGATCTTCTCAAGACAACTTGAGGACAAGAAGATACTGGGTCTGTGATAATTTAAGTTATTCCAGACAGTATTGTTCTCCTTTGTTAGGCCTACAGTAATCAAGCTTTGCCTGATCAGCTTGTTTGTGAAGGTTACTTCAAAGAGATGGAAGTGGGAAGGGTTTGCAAGAACAAGAACTTCAGTCCTTTATACACTAGGCTATAAGGTCTACTGAGGCCTTGAATTCACATGCAGATCATCTGGTATGCCGGGCATCACCTTCTCCTATGAAGTCCCAGCCTTTAGAATCAGAGGAAACATTAAAGTCTAATGTTTTTTACTTTTCCTTGATGTCTCCTTTTTTAAAAGCTGTAAAGGCAATCCGTTGAAAAGAGGGAAGAGGAGCTGGCAACAAAAGTGCATAAATACTATCCTTCTTAAAGGGAGTTTAAAGGCTGAAAAATCTGCACAGTCATGTAAGTGCTCAGAGATATCCTTCTGAATCAGAAACCCTGCCCATCCTAACCCTATACTTGCCTTGTTTGAGGGGTCTAGGGTGAAAAGATAAAGAAATCTTGGGTGAAGAATGAAGTCCAAAAAGGTTATCTACTTCGACAAAGCCCTACCTAAGAACATGTTAATAGAAACCAGCATACCATTCAAACTGGAGTATTGTCCGACACTAAAACTGAATATAAAAGAATTATTGAAGTCAACGGCCATTTCTCCAGTTACAACAAAGGAAATTAAATAAGTATATTCACCCATTTTTTTTTAGCCCCCAAGCCTTTTTAAGCAGTTATGGCAACAAGTTTTTTTACCTTTTGGGAAAAAGGTCTTACATTAATAAATGAAAGCTAACCGTTGTAAGCACCCATGTTAGTGTTGCATAGTTTGTCTCATCCCTCTAATTGCCACTGTGGTCTGTTAAGCAAAGTTAAAAAATATAAGACTTATTGGCTTGATGAACAGGTGACAATAAAAGTAAAAGAAAAAAAGAAAACAAATGCAGCCACAGCATCTAAGAATTGGTAAGGTCAGGGTTAGCGTCTTGCAGGAACGCATGGGAACTCCGTTCCTGTACTTTTTCCGCAGCAGGAACAGAGTTCCCATTAGCAGTCGCGTCTATGGGAATGCGGCTAAGGAAAACTGCAAGTACACCAGTGTGCACCCAAAGCCTTGTACACACTTGCAGCAGGCACTGCCACTCCACTGAAAAGTGATCAATGCTCAGGTTACTTTTCAGAGGCATTTGAACCCCCTAAATGCCAGTCCATCCAGGTAATGGCACGGTTCACTTCCAACTCAACCTTATATCCACAATGCTCTTTAGGCATTAGATGTGCTCTCACCTTATTTTTTCCACATCTAATATATAATGAGAGTTATGGAAATAAGGTGGAGCTGGAAGTGAATTTCTACACCTAAGTGGATCACTTTACAGACAATTTGAGGCGTTTGTTAAACACAGAGACTGGCAGATGTGAGCCACCATAGACATATCAAAATTTCTGCTGAAACAGCTGGATTTCTATTCATATATGGGCAAGCTGACTGTACTGAAGTTGAATCATCCATCCCTCTCCACAATGTATCCTCATCCCCGCCCAACACCATCCATCCCTCTCCACAATGTATCCCCACCCAGCATCATCCATCCCTCTCCAGAAGTCTGGGCGGAGATGGGGATACATTGTGAAGAGAAATGGATGATGCTGGGCGGGGATGGGGATACACTGTGGAGAGGGATGGATGTTGCTGGGCGGGGATGGGGATACACTGTGGAGAGGGATGGATGTTGCTGAGCGGGGATGGGAATACACTGTGAAGAGGGATGGATGATGCTGGGCGGGGATGGGGATACACTGTGGAGAGGGATGGATGTTGCTGAGCGGGGATGGGAATACACTGTGAAGAGGGATGGATGATGCTGGGCGGGGATGGGGATACACTGTGGAGAGGGATGGATGTTTAGGGAGAGGTGTCACATAGGGGTAGGGGCGGGTCG
>BLSH010422168.1:293482-316940 GCA_018402905.1 Glandirana rugosa
TAGAAATAAAATTGTATTAACAGTAATTTCTGGGCCCTGGTTCGCTTGGGTGAGTTTTGACCTGGGTCTTATGGAGATATGTGGGGTTCCGGTGGGATGTATGGGAGCCGGTATTTGAAGGTTTGGGAATTATGTACCCTACAGGTGTACCAAGCATTGACAGTATTAATTGATGATTTTCTGACTGTATGTATTTCATTGTTTCCAACTAGAGTTTGGAGGTCAGTATAATCCCCTGAAGAAGCCCATGGGGGCGAAACCGGTTGGGAGAACAGCTGACTGAAGCCTAAAAATTGTTTGGCTGAACTCCTTTCATGTAATATTTGGAATCTACTGGTTTTAATGTTTATGTGTATAATTTAATGACAATTATGTTAAAATAAAGATTGAATGTTTTATTGAAAACACAATTGGTATTGATCAATTCTACAGCACCGCATAATCCCCTTGGGGAACACAGCTCTTCCATTCTACTATTATGAGGAGTTCTCTGCCTCTCTCTGTCTGTTGGATATGCAATTTATTTTACATAATAGCACATTGATACCTCCGCCCACCAAGTAATAGTGATAATAAAAATAAAAAATAGATAGAAACCATAATACCACTGGCTTGGCACTCATCACAAGACTGAAGGCGATTAAAAATTCCAGGGATGCCATGAGGTACCCTTTTCCCTCTATTATCTTTACTATCTAATGTTATCTCTGAACACAATAGGAGTTAGACTCTATAGTGGGTTCAAAAGCTGGAAATTTGTACTCGAGAGATATTGGACTATGATGTATCATTCAGTCCACCTCTACCCAAATGTAAAGGAAATATCTGCACTAGCAAAGAAATTGTTCATTTAAAGTGGACAGACAATGCATTTAATGAACACAGTGAACTTCCATTCACACACAAAATTTAAGCAGTGAGGGGCACATACAGTTTAGCACATTTCTGCCATAATAATTTGAATAATGTTTTAACCCAATCGCCTGACACCAGTATGCATGCAGGACAGTTAAGAACTCAAACACACCACTCTCTGTCATTCCATCTCTGTTAAGCTAATGTTCATTTGTCAAACCTTCTTCCCTGCTCATCCACCTGACCAAACAGCACAACATGGCGGAAGCGACAGGAAGAATTCCGTCTCCTGAGTTTACAACTCTGGCTTGCCACATGAATATGTAAACACAGGCTGTGACCCCATCTCTGCACATTCCGGAGCATTCGTCTTTCATTAAGGCCGTGCCTCTTACACCTGTGTTCTGCACTTTCTATTTACGTTAGCGGATGATAAATAGCGGTGAGGTATTTCAGCTGCTGTCTGCCTTCTTTTCTACACAGAAGAGAAAAATGCAAACCCTCTCCACACAATACATAGCTGAATCAAAAGAATTTGCAATTAAAAAGTTATGGAATTAAATCTCCTTTACATAAGACATGGCAATTAGAAAATATTTTTCTTCTTTTAGGCTGGTCATACATGTTAAAATCTGGTTGTGCAATCACTGTACAATCTCCTTTAGATTTACAAAAATATGGAAGGGCCAACAGTCCATTCTGTTTCTATACAATCACACATGGCCATGTATAAAGCAGGCCATGCAGTACACATTTTTTTTCATTCAACCAGTGGGTTGACAGAATAAAAAAAGTGCCAATTCCCCCATCTACACATTCGAGGTGGATGGGGGAATCACTACCCTTTTGTTATTGTGCTCTCATGGCAGGGAGACTTCCCCACTGAGAAAACACCATGACCGGCGATGTTGGCTAAAGCCAGCGGCACTGATCGTTTGGGGAAAACCCGACAGGGTGATTGTACAGAAGTTGATCGAGAGATTGACTTCTATACAACAAGAGTGCCCATATATGGATTGAAATTTGGCCAGTCCCTGCTGAACCAGCCAAATTTCTATCCATGTATTACTGGTATTACATTGTTGTTGGTAAATCTGAAGGTGATTAAACAGACTGTAATGTTTATGATCAGCTTAAAGCGGGCTATACACTCTACAATCTAATCGTACAAGCTGTATACAATTTCTATTAGGTTTACCCAATCAATGAAATGGAAGGGCATACCTAAACAGTTCACTTGATCCAAATAGGCAGGCCTTTACACAACATAGTTGTTGGTAGATTTCAATATGATTGTACAATCAGATTTGTAACGTGCATTGTCATCTTCAGCCAGAACACTGGAAAGTGGTTGGCATTTAGTTTTACTTTGCACATTGCTGTTGCACTAAACAAATTGATAAGCAATAAAAAGAAATGAGCAGTACCAACCATAACCACAGGAGACCTGCAAGTCAGCGATTATCCGAAGTATATTGTTCATCTGATTGGAACGCTGCTCATTTTCCATGATGCTTCCAGATGCCGGGTATGCGGAGTCGATGTAGATGAGATCTAACAGGTAGATTCCTGTGAGCAAACAAAAAACAGCAAATAATGTTAGTAGCATGTCATGTGCTATCAAATAATTATTATCCACAAGGTAAAACATTCCAACAAAAAACAAAATACTAAGTATAGTGATTTCATACAAATGATGTATTACAGTTATAATGGCCACAACATACCTATTAAATCCTAAAGCTAAAACTCAGGCAAATATGATCCAGTAAAAATATAGCTAAAGTAAGTATCTCTCATCTCTGGTTACATTAGCTTCCTGTACTTTCTTTCTCTGTGCTCCACTGCTCATGGATCTCAGAGCAGAGAGCAAGATTAAAACCCTTATAACAAAGGATGAATGCAAAAAAGTTACAGTTTCAACCATATGATGTAATCCTATACATACAATTTACAGCTACTGATTATCCAAAAAATACTTTGCTACACAGTTACAGTTTTTTTTGTTAAATCAGATCCTCAAGTTCATCAATGGTAAAAGCTGAAGTTTTGCTTAAAAATACCTTTAACCTCATGGTTTTAATGACATTACTTACTAGTAAAAAGGATGCCCCACATCGTGCAGGCAGCTGGATCCTGTAGGAATCTTCATTGCAAGGATGTCAGTCTTCTTCCTGTGGCTGAACTTTTGGCACACAGGGGGTTAATAAATCTGGGATGCTGTCAAAAATGTTCCTGACGAGGACCCACCCTTTTCTCCCTTCTCCACTGAGTAAAGTTCTTTCAATGTTTTCAGTTTATGTAACCAGATCTGTCAATGATGAGTCACATGGCTTTCTCCCCCATTCACAGATCCTGTTACATGCAATAAAAACATGAAACTCTTCTCTCTCCAGCTATGCCCACGAGTGTCTTATCCATCCAGGACACTCCTTCTGATTGGCTGAGACACAGCAGTGGCGCTATTGGCTCCCGTGGCTGTCAAAGTCAGTCAGCCAATCAGGAGAGAGAGGGGGCAGGGCTGGAAATGTGTCTGAATGGATACACAAAGCTCTGACTTGGCTCGGGTGCCCCCGGTAGCAAGCTGCCGGCTGAGGAGGCACTCGATGGAAGGAGGAGCCAGGAGCTGCAAAAAGGGACCCGAGAAGAGGAGGATCCGGTCTACTCAGAGGAGGTGAGTATAACATGTTTGTTATTTAAAAAAAAAAATGAGCCTTTACAATCACTTTAAGCCATTAACCCCCTGCATGCCAAAATTTCAGAGCCAGAAAGAGGATGGGGCATCCCCGAAGTAAAGATTTCTCCAGCAACGACTTGTGGGACCCTTGGCTGGACACCCCGGGGTTGGCCCCGGTGGACCTGATAATGGACCGAATTCTACTATAGAGCAGGAGAAGGGCTTCTCAGGCGGGGTGACCACACGGCCTGGTGGACAGAAAACTTTCTGTGGGAAGGGTTTGGATAGTTAAATGGTAGGTGGAGGGAGGAATGGAGGAATGGGGCGATGTATGAATGCATAAGGCAATGTATCTAACTTTTATGCACACTAAAAATGTTGAATAACCGATGCAAAGTATGACTTGATTGTCTGAGAAACTTGTTTATATGTTTATTTCTCTTAAATAAACTTCTTTCTGATTAAAAAAAAAAAAAAAAAGATTTCTCCAGGATCCAGCTGACTGCAATGTGGTGAACATACTTCATTACTAGTAAGTAATATATCAAAAGCTGTAGGGCTAAATATACCATCCTGAAATACCAACAAATTGGGACGGACCTTTACTGCTATCACAGACTGCATAAGAGGTGGTTTATACACCAGTGTTCATTTTGTATGCTGTTGCTCTTTACCAGGACATTAGGATCTTGAAGTGCAACCATGATATTTCTTAGGGCCAGTTCACGCCACATGCAGTCCAGTGCATTTTTTTTCTGCATCAAAAACGCATGGATAGTAGGTTATATGATTTCCAATTGCATAGTTCTCACCAGTCCGGTGAGTTCCAGTTCCAGAAAAAAAAAAAGAACATTTTTCTGCACTCAACAGAACTGGAGCGGTGTAAAACACATCAAAAACACAGCGAAATGCTCATGTTCTTATTTATGTAAGGTGAAGAAGAAAGAGGAGAAAATAAAAAGCGCACCAGTGGGCATAAAAAAAAAACCTGCATGCAGAAACGTATCCTGACTGCGCTTTTATGGTGTGAACTGGCTATTAACCCTTTGAGGACCAAAGGACATATTTGTCCCATGTTTTTAATTGTCTGTATCACCTGATTAAGAACTTAAAATACTTTTTTTTGGTTTGAGTCAAAATATTAGTTCTTATCAACAAATGGATCTAGCTTTTTGGCAGTTATTTCATGAAATGGCTTAGTTACAGCAACTGAAGTGTACGAACTTAAAAAAAAAAAAATGCGTGGAAATGGTTTTATTTATTGTTCAAATACATTCTTAAAGGGAAAAAAAATATAATTATTTTTATATTGATGACGGTAATCTACATAGAAAAGTGACGGCAGAAAAAGACTGAGTAGTCCATCAAGTCTGCCCCTTTTTTTTTTATTTATTTATTTTTTATTTTTATTTTTTTTTACATTAACCTTGTTGTCTGACTGTGGATTTAGGTTTATCCCAAGCATGTTTGAAGCCATTTACTGTTGACTGTCTCACAATCTCTGTTGATAGTTTATTCCAATCATCAACCACCCTTTCAGTAAAATAATACTTTCTAAGATTAGTTTTGAACTTCCCCCCAGTTAGTTTGAGGTCATGTCTCCGTGTTCTTGATTTTGGTTTCATATTGAAAAGACTGCCCTCCTGAACCTTATTCACCCCCTTGATGTATTTAAAGGTTTCAATCATGTCTCCCCTCTCCCTTCTTTCCTCCAGACTGTACATATTAAGTTCCTGAAGTCGCTCTTGATATGTTTTATCCCCCAGACCTTTCACCATTTTTGGTACCCGTCTCTGAACTCGTTCTATTTTATCAATATCTTTTTGTAAGTGTGGCCTCCAGAACTGGACACAGTATTCTAAGTGAAGTCTCACTAAAGATCTATATAGAGGAATCAGAACCTCCTTCCTCCTGCTGGTGATCCCTCTACTGATACATCCCAGAATTCTATTTGCTTTTCCCACTGCCTGGTCACACTGTTTGCTCATTTTGCAATCATCTTATGGTCATCAAAGGGATAAGGCTGTTCATTTTATGTAAAATAGTCTCTAATATGAGAATCAGAGCGATTGCTGTTGGACAAATTATCTATCGATTTTAAAGGGATTGTCAGAAGTCAGAAGGTTTTTTATCGTAATACATTCTTGCATTAAGATAAAAAGCCTTCTGTGTACAGCAGCCCCCCTAATACTTACCTGAGCCCCATGTCTTACCAGCGATGTCCACGAGTGAATCGGCCATCTGGGACTCTCCCTCCTGATTAGCTGAGACACAGCAGCAGCGCCATTGGCTCCTGCTGCTGTCAATCAAACTCAGTTACCCAATTAGGAGAAAGAGAGTGTGGGGCAGGGCCGAACAGCAGCTCCATGTCTGAATGGACACATGGAGCTGCAGCTCGGCTGCTCCCATAGCAAGTTGCTTGCTGTGGGGGCACTCGACAGGAGGGAGGGGCCAGGAGCTCCAGCCAGGGACCCGAGAAGAGGAGGATCTGGGCTGCTCTGTGAAAAATTCCTGCACAGAGCAGGGAAGTATAACATGTTTGTTATTTTAATAGAAAAAAAAGACTTTACAATCACTTTAAATGCTTTTAGGCATTGATGCACTTGCAAACCTAATAAGAAAAAAAAATTAACTGTGTAATAAAGCAACAGGGCACAGGAAAGTGCTGAGAATCCATGTACATGAGGCCTTCTGAGGATTTTGAGGTCAGGTTTCGTGGGTTTCTAAAAATGGGTACACACTATAAAGAATTTTTTTTTTTTGCTACTGATTGTAAACAGAGCAGCTAATCATTTTGATGCTGCGTGATGGGTATTCACGTTTTTTCCTCTGATTAAGATGAACTTGAAACAGTAGAGAAAAATACTAGCATTTGATCAATAGTAATATTATATTAGATTTTGGATGGTTTACATATTTCTAATGCTTCAGAAGGGTGTAAGAATACCCAAAGATTTACACTAAATGTGGTTGTATATCTTCCAGTGCTGTTCCGGTTTCCTGCATGTATTTAGTTTGATTTATAGCAGCATCTACTTTGGTAAATTCTGCCATAATCATTGTAGTGGCCTGTAATGCATAACCACTGTTGGAGTGTGCGGTAAAATAAAACAGAATCCACAGGATGTGCACAGTACAGGAAGAGAACGGGTGATACTAAAAGTTAAAGGTTTTATACAACTGGTGTTTGGTTTGAAGTAGATTTTTCTATGTGAATGACCATTTGACTTAAAGCTAATCATGTCATTCATTGTGAAAAAAGTAATGTTATGTCCAAATCGATATATGCAGTATATCTGACACTTCGTGATCTTTTGGCCACCATGTTTGGTACACTTGATTCAATTTTCTAGGTAAATGATTATACAATGAAATAGGTTCCCAGGTTTGGTTTTCCTCAATTCTCCCCGATTGCTTAGGTGTGGTACTGGTATGTAGAGTATAGTGACACATTAGGTGTGGGTAATATGTACACACATACTGGGGTCATTGTAGACAAGAGCCAGTTAGTCTGCCAGGACGTCTTTAGAGTGTGGGAGGAGACCGGAGTACACAGAGGAAAGGTTTGAAGTTGGGCCAATGGTTGGACATTGCTAAGTTTAGATATAAACGTAGAGTTCAGTTGGGCAATGGGTGGTGGTGTTCCTGTACCAATATTTCACCCTGAATGAGAAAAAAAGCGGAGTTTTTCCTTTTAGCGTTAGGCCAGGTCACAAGGGATTGTGGATTTAACTGTTCAGAAATCAAAATCGATGATGGGCTATATGGGCATTATTGTTAGTTATAGAAGGGTGGACTGACAGTCTTGGTAACACACCTGCCTTGACGTCAACCGCAAGCATATTGGGGAAAGGAGACAAACACTTTTGACAGCAGCAACCGTCTATAATGACTTTGCCAATGATCAGCAGCTGAACTGTTGGTGAAAGTTACACCTGTTCTGATGGTTAAGTACCTGAAATGTTCCATCTGCTATCATGGTCAAGTACCTGAATCTGATGGTGAAGTACCTGAACTGTTTTATCTGCTCTGATGGTTAAGTGCCTGAACTGTCTGTAAAGTTCCAGCTACCATGTAGTTATGTGCCTGCACGTCTATGACTTGTGAGTTGCAAAAGTCCGGAGGACAGGGACTTTGTATTCTACAGTTCTTTCAGTTCTACAGCATTGCAATTGCTGTACTGCAGCTGCAATCTGATCACCGGATGTCTAAGACTCTGCTGTCTATCACCAGGTATGGAGGACTTTGACAAGTTTCTACACGTTTAAACTCTTGGAAAGGAAAGTTTGGTGTTCATACCCGCTCCTGTGCTTTTGAAAGGAAAAAATTTTATATTCTCCTGTTAGTCCAACATATCGTTTTTTTATGTGTTTGAATATTTCTATATTTTTCAGCCCTAACATAGCCGAATGAGATGTTCCGTGCAGGTAAATCAGACAGGAAAAGGAAAGTAGGTATCTACAATTTAGATTAGATGCACTTTAGATTCCCCATTTTTCACTTAAGGTAAGCTGGGGGGGGGGGGGATTATTATTTTTGTTTACAAATACAGTTGTATGCAAAAGTTTAGGAACCCCTGACAATTTCCATGATTGTCATTTATAAATATTTGGGTGTTTGGATCAGCAATTTCATTTTGATCTATCAAATAACTTAGGGACACGGTAATATTTCAGTAGTGAAATGAGGTGTATTGGATTAACAGAAAATGCGCAATATGCATCAAAATGAAATTAGACAGCTGCATAAATTTGGGCACCCCAACAGAAAAATCACATCAATATTTAGTAGAGCCTCCTTTAGCAGAAATAACAGCCTCTAGATGTTTCCTATAGCCTGTAATGAGTGTCTGGATTCTGGATGAATGTATTTTGGACCATTCCTCCTTACAAAACATCTCCAGTTCAGTTAGGTTTGATGGTTGCCGAGCATGGACAGCCCACTTCAAATCACCCCACAGATGTTCAATGATATTCAGGTCTGGGGACAGGGATGGCCATTCCAGAATATTGTACACTGGCCACACAGCCCCACAGCATGATGGAACCTCACCCAAATTTTACTGTGGGTAGCAAGTGTTTTTCTTGGAACGCTGTGTTCTTTTGCCACCATGCATAACGCCCCTTGTTATGACCAAATAACTCAATCTTTGTTTCATCAGTCCACAGCACCTTATTCCAAAATGAAGCTGACTTGTCCAAATGTGCGTTTGCATACCTCAAGCGACTCAGTTTGTGGCGTGTGTGCAGAAAAGGCTTCTTTCCCATCACTCTCCCATACAGCTTCTCCCTGTGCAAAGTGCGCTGAATTGTTGAACGATGCACAGTGACACCATCTGCAGCAAGTTGATGTTGTAAGTTTTTGGAGGTGGTCTGTGGGCTGTTTTGACCGTTCTCACCACCCTTCGCCTTTGCCTCTCCAATATTTTATGTGGCCTGCCACTTCTGGCCTTAACAAGAACTGTGCCTGTGGTCTTCCATTTCCTCACTATGTTCCTACCATTGAACACTGACAGCTTATATCTCTGCGATAACTTTTTGTAGCCTTCCCCTAAACCATAATGTAGAATATTTTGTTTTCAGGTCATTTGAGAGTTGTTTTGAGGTCCCCATGTTGCCACTCTTCAGAGGAGAGTCAAAGAGAACAACAACTTGCAATTGGACACCTTAAATACCTTTTCTCATGATTGGATGCACCTGTCTATGAAGTTCAAGGCTTAATGAGCTCACCAAACCAATTGTGTGTTCCAAATAATCAGTGCTAAGTAGTTACAGGTATTCAAATCAACAAAATGACAAGGGTGCCCAGATTTATGCACCTGTCTAATTTCGTTTTGATGCATATTGCACATTTTCTGTTAATCCAATAAACCTCATTTCACTACTGAAATATTACTGTGTCCTTCAGTTATTTGATAGATCAAAATGAAATTGCTCATCCAAACACCCAAATATTTATAAATGACAATCATGGAAATGGTCAGGGGTTCCTAAACTTTTGCATACAACTGTAGGCAGGTGCTTTCTCCATGGTTGATGTTGCCTTTATGCACAGTTGGAGGCATTATATGATTTGTGAGCCAGGGGATGGAGTGTTGGTGAAATTGCATATTTCATATTTCCCTATTATTGTTGGTTCATATTGTGGCTCACTAATGAATTCCAAGCTTCCTAATCTAGGTCAAGGACCCATATAAGGTCATATGTATTGTTTTACCTAAAACTTGAGGGAATGCAGGATGGCCGAGCCCACTATCCCCCTTAAAAGGTTATATCACTGTCCAAAAAACTTGAATTGGTCATTTTACTCACATACTAGCCTGTATCTACCACAGCCCAGGCTGGCATAGGCTAGTCTCACCCAGAATGGCCATGAGGCTCGTGTCTGGTCCCAGTCACCTGGTGCCATGTTGCGAAACAGCAAAGAGACTCCATGGCAAGAGAAAAAGCACTTCTTAGTTAAGTATTCTTGATATTTTCTTTATCCTTATCTATATCTGTCATTACTTTGTAATAAATGTTATACTTCTAAGTATTTGTGTGATCTCTCTTTGCACATATTGAATAAAAACCTTGAAAGATCTTAAAATATCATGTGACCGTGATAAAAGAGTGGACAAGATACACATGACCAGACTTAAAGCGGAGTTCCACTCAAAAGTGGAACTTCTGCTGGTTGGATTCCTCCCCCCCTCAGGTGTCACATTTGGCACCTTTCGGGGAGCGGAGGGGGAAGAGGACACCTGTCTTTAGACAGGTGTCCTTTTCCACACATCTGGGAGCTCAGGCCGGCGGCCGTGGCAGCTAACATCGGCAGCCCGGCTCCCTCCTCCCTCTGCTACTGGCCACCGGGCCAATAGAGTGCAGCGGAGCTTCGCGCATGCGCAGTAAGGCACCCGGCGTGAAGTTGTAATGCTACACTGCCGGGTTCCCTTACCTGCAATGGATGCGGCTGCACCCGACCCCGATAAGAAAATTGGTAGCAGGTGCCGACATCGCTGGTCTCCAGGACAGTTAAGTGTCCTATTATTAAAAGTCAGCAGCTACAGTATGTGTAGCTGCTGACTTAATTTTTTTAATATTAGGCGGACCTCCGCTTTAAGGATCAGATCTTTTAAACACATATGGTTAGGCTTGTTGCACCTATGCAGGATTCTGACATTCTGGATTGGGTGCAATGCAATTTGCAATGTGTGTAATCGGCCAAAATGGTCTATTTTCAGAGAATCTACTTTCCATAAAACTAAATATCCTGACTCTGCGCTACATCATACTCTATTATTAAAGAATATAACAATGGTCAAAATTATCCAAAACTTAAAAAAAAAAAGTTTGGTCTTGGCACACACTTCAATGCAGACAGCTACCAGACACCTCGGTTCTTATGGTAAAAACCATGAAGGCCAGGTCCAGTAGTAGACAAAACAGCATACAACGTGTAAGTGACAGGTGTTCATGAACTAAAACTATATCAAAACGTGATCTCTTTGCAGACTTAAAATTGTACATAAAAGTAAACATACATTATTTCTTTCACCAATCCTTTCATCAATCACATCTTTCATTCTGTCCCTACTTCACATCCATGATGGACTCAGACTTTCCACACAGGAACCTCAAGGTGAACTTTGTGGTCAAGGTATGTTAGCTCAGAGACTTTTAGGAGCTGCTCGGGAATATTTTTGTTAAAATCCAGACAAATTTGTCCTTCTGGGCTAAAACACAAGATTTTTGTGGTTACCTATGTAGGCACAAGGAGTGATTACCAACTCTGAAGGAAACTGTCAGCCTTCATCTTATGTTAGTTGGTTCAAAATAGCCTTGCGGATCTGCAATGCCCCCTTGTAGATACATCTAACTGGAAGTCTATTTATAGATGGAAAAAAGGGCTTCTAAAATGGGCTCCCAATGCCTGATTCCAAAGCAAACAAAATTACTTCAATACATTTATATATCGGAAACATATAATGCAGCAATGCACAAAGGACAGAGAACTGTTCAGATCAATCCCTGCCACAAAAGAGTTTACACTTGTAATGTCCCTCCGGCGCTATCCAAATACACATACACATAATGGCCAATTTACATAGAAAGAAGCATCTGGTCTACCAACACATTTTTGGAGAAGAACAATGGGAGAAAAAACGTCTGGGTTTTAATCAAGCAAATTTGAGAAACTCTGAAAACCAAAACATCATGGCAAGGATATTTGAAATCTGTCATCAGATGGTGAATTGTAGAACCAATCACAATATATTTTAGTGACTCATAACAGAAAATAACCAAATTGGGAAATACCACAGTTGGTGCACTGTTTAAAATACACCTGTTAGGTCAAAAATATAGGAGCCGTCATTGCTGAACATCTCCTGAAAATGCTAGTTGCCTGGCCGTGTGTTTTTTTAATACTTCTGAGTCACATATTTAGAACAAGCATGACGATGAAAAGTCAGCAATATAAATATACTCATTCCAAGTCAGTGACTTGCAAAGCATTCAAGCCAGCTCATTAGAACGACAGCCCAGCACCTATTTTTTTTCAGAAAGAGAGGTAAGTCACGGCAGCTTACATATTTCTCCCATAAACTACTTTCAGTTGATTGTAACACCCCCATGCACCTCAATGCCAGTGACAGCAGCTGCCATTTTGTTGGTTGGAAATCAATCCAACAGAGTATGTACATGTGGTGTCCTGATCTGGCTCAGTGATGTCAGGGAAAGGGCAGGCCATGTTGCAGCAACTCATTTGACTGCAAGATCTGGGGTTACCGGACTCAATTCGTAACACAGAAATTAAAGATTGGAAAAAGAGTGTAGCTCTGCAACTGTTGATAGAACTCTTCAGCGTATACATCTGCAATTTTCTCCTGATATGAGTACTCTACAAAACTATGCAATTTGAAGAAGCATTTCAGTTGCAACTTTTTTTGGGAGCTTGCTCTGCATGTAACGGACAACAGTGATCTTATCTCTACGAGGTGTCAGAAGGAAAACACAAGGCTGCATGTAAAAAAGCATGATTCAAAAAGTTTGTAGGTTCCACATAGAATCATCACTAGGCTTATACAGAACAAAGAGCTGAAAATAGGCAGCCAAGGGCAGCAGGTCTGGCCAGACACAGAACTGCAAATTTCTGTTTTCAATTTGTCTAGATGGTGAACATCTGTGGCGCATTTACCCTGATGGCAAGAGGTGATGTATGGAATCAGACAGGAAGCGCGCTCCCCTTTCCTCAGGTGACCTGTATATACACTGTTATTTATAGCAGAATATACAGTATTAGATGTGATATGCTGTCAGCTTTATGTTCCTTAAGACTGCATATAGTTCTTTGTCTTGCTCGTCAGAGAAATTGTTTGGTTTATAACTAACAGAATAAAAGGAAACAGCCTTATTTCCATATCAGACACAAAAAACATATATTTTTTTCCCTCTAAGAACAGAGTAGATTGCAAATGAGACTTATCCTGAGATTACGATGTAAGAGTTTTAGAAGCGATGCAAGAGATTTGGGCTTCACATGCCTGACAAATGTTCCTAACAAGGACAATCCAAGGTTTTGAAGATGTCCCAGGATATTTTAACTTCTGGTTTTCCATTTCAGCACTAAGAATTGCAATAAATCTTCATGAAAGATTCATTCCTTATATTAAACTTCTCTGTTCATTTTGGCTTAGAATGGACCACAGTTCACATGATTCAACTTACAAAACTGAATAAATCATTAGAAGAGTACCTTGTTCTTGCTGTGATCAGGAAAAAAAACAGTACACAAACTTCCCCAATTGAGCTAAAGACTAGACAGTCACATGGTTATGCAGCAGCTTTGTGAGTGTTTCACATCATTAGAGCCTGCAAGGGATCTGTTGTTTTCAGACATGGACAGACTCTACCTGGAAGACTTGCAGAGTGTCAACAAGAAACAATCACTCTGCAGCATTGCTAGGCAGGAAGCACAGCCAGCATTAACTGCTGGTTAACTGTCTGACCCCATACTGCAAATAACTTTTTTTTAAGTTTTACCAATTGACTCTGGTGCTAAAGGTCAGTCATGAAATCTCAGTTTTACAATACCTGAAATTGCCTCTTCTCATGCTGATAACGGACATTGAGCTTCAAATTGTACATAACAGTAACAAATAACTATTTGATACTTGTATTCACATCCTCGGAAAAAACAAGTTATCACCACCAGGACAGGCAGCTGATGGGCAGCGACGGCCCATTTACTCTAGTGGGCATGTGTTATGCTCCCTTTAATGTGAGCCTGCTGGTGCGCTTTGTGTAGGGGCAGTTTTATGCATTGTTGCACTGTTTACTTCTTTTTAACTTGAAATGGCACAAGACAACATTTCATTCAACTATATGCACAGCAGCATGCTGTAATGTGGTGTATTGTGATGTGCTGCATAAAAAAAAACACTGACAACTGACACAATAGGAAATAAGGAAAAATGCCTTGTCTATTAATTGGCCCAACACATATTGGGGCTGATTTACTAAAGCTGGAGAGTGCACAATCTGGTGCAGCTGTGTACGGTAGCCAATCAGCTTCTAACTTCATCTTGTTCAATTAAAGCCCCATACTCACGGTTCAATTGTTGTTTGACCGCACTTCTGATTTTTGTCAAAAGCAGCTGCCAGTCATTTTGTATAGTGTACTGACTATATGAAATTTGTCGTTCGACAAAGGCGAACGTAGTGACATAGCACAAGCGTATAAAGAGGAAGTTCATTTTTGGTGCTTCACCCTTTGGGCTTCTTCCACTAATTTCGTATTATTATCACAGTAAAGAAGATAATGTGCGCTGCATTTTGCTTTTTCTATTGCTGCTTCACGAATGTTAAATGTGTATTACGATTGCCAGTTTACACAAAAACAAACACTTCCAGGTCGTTCCTGGATTCCGAACATGCGTGTGTGTACTTTCGACTTTTGTGTGTCGGATTTCTGTACACACGATCTGAAAAATTGGACGTGGCGTTGTCGATAGAGAAAAAATAACTAGTCTGCCCATCCAGCTTTTGTCTGACGAAAAAAGCAAATCGACTGTCGAAAGGAGCATACTTACTTATAGTAAAGATTTCGGACGACAGCCTGTCGAACGACAGTTTTCATCCGAATTTCGCATTGAGTGTACGGGCCTTAAGCGTTGACAAAAAAAACTGGGAAGTGTAGCAAGCTGATTAAGTTTAATAAAAGTAAGAAATTTCACTCACATGTCCCACTACAGGTCTGGTTGTGATGTTACATCCGCTGAGCTATGCGTTCCACCATCTCAGGAAGCGTTGACAACCATCGGCGCTGGCATCCTTGACAGCTTGGATATCCAGCCTCTCACTGCCTCGCGGATGATAACAGGAACCTGTGCTGCTTAGGATGTCGTATACAGCGTGACATGCTTGCTTTTGTACTTTTCTTGTGACATTTCTTACTTTTATTAAACTTAATCAACTTGCTGCCCTTAGTTGGCGCTTGTCTTCATCCCCTTGCCTCCCACAGAAACTTCTTGTTGCTTTTAGACTACGTTGCCTACAGAGTGAACCTTCTTTAAGATGGAGTGAAGAAAATCCAGAACAGCAGCACTCCCACCAAAAGTAGTAGCAATCCATTAATTAATGTTTAAGAGCAAAAAATAGGGGGTAAAGGCGGGGGGGCACAAAAGGTTGACGCGTTTCACACTATCAAAGTGCTTTGTCAAAACCAATGGTTTTGCACCAGATTTTGCACTCTCCATTTTAAGTTAATCAACCCCATACCTCAACCCCATGGGAACGAGGGGCACCTAATAGCAAAAGTATCTTGACATGAGACTTTTTTCAGTATGTTACAGTACATGTTAGCATTTATAGTTCCCTCAATGAACTGTAGCTCCCCAGTGCCGGCAGCACTCATGCAGCCCCAGACCATGACACTCCCACCACCATGCTTGACTGCAGACAAGACAAAGTTGTCTTTGTACTCCTCATCTGGTTGCTGTCACACACGCTTGACCAAATGAGTTTATCTTGGTCTCATCAGCACACAGGACATGGTTCCAGTTATCCATGTCCTTAGTCTGCTTGTCTTCAGCAAACGGTTTGCGGCCTTTCTTGTGCATCATCTTTAGAAGAGGTTTTCTTCTGGGATGACAGCCATGCAGACCAAATTGTGCGTGGCGTGTGGTCTGAGCACTGAGAGGCTGACCCCACACCCCTTCAACCTCTGCAGCAATGCTGGCAGCACTCATACGTCTATTTTCCAAAGAAAACCTCTGGATATGACGCTGAGCATGTGCACTCAACTTCTTTGGTCAACCATGTCAAGCCTGTTCTGAGTGGAACCTGTCCTGTTAAACCCCTGTATGGTCTTGGCCACCGTGCTGCAGCTCAGTTTCAGGGTCTTGACAATCTTCTTATAGCCTAGGCCATCTTTATGTAGAGCAACAATTCTTTTTTTCAGATGCTCAGAGACTGTTGCCATGGGGTGCCATGTTGAACTTCCAGTGACCAGTATGAGAGAGCGAGAGCGATAACACCACATTTAACACACCTGCTCCCCATTCACACCTGTGCCCTTGTAACATTAACAAGTCACATGACACCGGGCAGGGAAAATGACTAATTGGGCCCAATTTGGACATTTTCACTTAGGAGTGTACTCACTTTTGTTGTCAGTGATGTAGACATTAATGGCTGTGTGTTGAGTTATTTTGAGGGGACAGCAAATTGACACTGTTATACAAGCTGTACACTCACTACTTTACATTGTAGCAAAGTGTTATTTCTTCAGTGTTGTCACATGAAAAGATATAATAAAATATTTACAATTATTTGTGAGGGGTGTATGCACTTTTGTGATATACTGTACAACTACAGTGTTCAGCATAAATGAGTACAACCCTTATGAAAAGGACGATTTTAATCAATATCTCAATGAACACAAGAACAATTTCCAAAATTTTGACACAACAGTATTATAGAACATTTGCTAGCTCATTACATGAAAGTAAGGTTAAGATTACAAAATAATCAGTTTTACGCAAATTAGCTGATTAAAAAATGAATACACCCCACAACAAAAAGTACTCCCATCTACTATTTTATATGACCTCCATGATTTGTAATAACAGCACCAAGTCTTCCAGGCATGGAATGAACAAATTGGGGGCATATTGAACATCCATTTTTTCCCATTCTTCAAGAACAACCACTTTTAGAGCCTAGATGCTGGATATAGAGTTATGCTCAACTTGTCTCTTCAGAATTCCCCATAGGTTTTTGATTGGGTTCAGATCAGTAGACATACTTGGCCACCGAATCACTTTCACCCTGTTCTTCTTCAGTAATGCAACAGTGGCCTTAGATGTGTGTTTTGGATCATGGCATGTTGGAAAAATGCACGACAACGAAGGGCATGGAGTGATGGTAGCATCTTCTCTTTCAATATAGAGCAGTACATCTGTGAATTCATGATACCATCAATGAAATGCAGCTCCCTGACACCAGCGGCACTCATGCAGCCCCACAGAAGGACATTGCCACCACATTTCACTGTAGGCACCATGCATTGTTCTCTGTGCTCCTCACTTTTGCGATACCATACAGTTTTGAAGCCATGGGTTCCAAAAACATTTATCTTGGTCTCATCACTCCAGAGTACAGAGTCCAAGTAGTCTTCTTTTTCAGCATGGGCCCTGGCAAATTCTAGGCGGGCTTTTTTTGGGCATGGGCTTTAGGAGAGGCTTCCTTTATGGACGACACTCATGCATGCCATTCCTCTGCAGTGCATGCCGTACTGTGTCATGGGAAACCGTCACCCAGTTTGGCTTTCTACTTCTTTAACTAACTGCAGTAAACTTGCATGGTGACTTTCGTCAACCCTTTTCATCAGAAGACACTTCTGTCGAGGTGTTAACTTCCGTAGATGGCCTGGACGTCTGTTAGATGGTTGCAATTCCATCTTTGTTAAATATTTGTATCACTTTGCTACAGTATTCTGACTGATAAGTAAAGCTTTGCTGATCTTCTTGTAGCCTTCAACTTTCTTTTGTAAAGAAATTATTTTCTTTCTCAGGCCTTGTGACATTGCTCTTCCATGTGGTACCATTGCTGACAGCATAAAATGGGAAGTGGTTTTCTGTGTTAAGCAACACCCTTTTATAATCAACTGTCTGCTGGACCCCTGTTTAATTTATAATTAGACTGACCTGTAGCTTTGCTCCCAAGACTTTCATCGGGGTGTATTCATTTTTGCAACATGGTCTTGAATGAATTTGTTAGGAAAAATCCTTTTTTTTTATAGTAGAGCGTCCCATAGAAATTTTTGATTCTGAAAGGAAAGTAAAGGTTTTCTGAAAAATCTATTGGGGTGTACTCATTTATGCTGAGCACTGTATATAGATGAGACCAAAACGAGGGACAAATGAGAAGTAAAGAGGGACTTTGGTCAAAACGAGGGACAGTCCCATTGTGTGGATGTAAAAATGTACTGATTGGTACTTTGTATATCCAAAGCCAAAACTTTGCTTTTCGTTGTCAATAGGATATGGAAGGCTTAAAACCCCCCCCCCCCTTTTTTTTTTAACTGTCTCATTGGAGGGATTTTTTTCCTTGTTTCTAAGCCTTTTAACCCCTTCCACACCGCGCACAGTATATTTACTGCGGCAGTGTGGACGGATCCTGCGAATCGCCGTAAATAAGCGGCGATTTGTGGAGTAGCCGCTAGGGGGCGCGCGCCGACATACTCCGGGGGAGTGTGCCCGCGGCTCGGGCGGATCTGATGTCCGCCGGTGAGCCGCGATGAGCGGCCACAGCAAAAAGTACGGGGAACCGCCAATGTAAACACGGTGGTTCCCCGCTCTGTCAGTGTGGGCATAGGAGATCTACTGATCCCTGTCACTGGGATCAGTTAGATCTCGTATGCCCATAACAGCCCAGCCCCCCCCCCCCCATAGTTAGAACACATTCAGGGAACACAGTTAACCCCTTCCCTGCCCCCTGCAGGTTAACCCCTTCCCTGCAAATGAAATTTATACAGTAATCAGTGGACATTTAAATTTCTGATCGCTGTAAAAATGTCATTGGTCCCAAAAAAGTGTCAAAATGGTCCGACATGTCCGCTGCAATATCGCAGTACCTCTAAAAATCGCAGATCGCCACTATTACTAGTAAAAAATAAAATAAAAACCCCAGAAATTAATTTATCATCATCCGTAAACGCGGCAACTTTTGCGCAAACCAATCAATAAATGCCGATTGCAATTTTTTTTACCAAAAATATGAGGAAGAATATAGATCGGCCAAAACCGCTGAAAAAAAAAAATTTTTTTTTGGATTAGTATTTTAGCAAAAAGTAAGAAAAACTGTTTTTTTTTTTTGCAAAATTGCCGCTCTTTTTTGTTTATAGCGGTGATCAGAAATGACACAGAGGTGATCAAATACCACCAAAAGAAAGCTCTATTTGTGGGGAAAAAAGGACACCAATTTCTTTTGGGTACAACGTCGCACGACCGCGCAATTGTCAGTTAAAGCGATGCAGTGCCGAATCGCAAAAAGTGCTCTGGCCCTAAAGGGGGAAATCCTTCTGGGGGTGAAGTGGTTAAGGAATTAAGAGAAAATCTTCCTTAGACCCCATAAACACTATTAGATTTTCTGCAGATTTTTGTCTTCAGATTTACCAAAACCTTATAGTGCAGGGGATTGCCTGATTACATACAAATTGAAACTCTTAAGGTTTGACCTCATATTACATGGTTTTGGCAAATCTGAAGACAAAAATCTGAGGAAAATCTAATAGTGTGTATGGGGTCTGAAGTGAAGGGAAATTACCCCTTTAAACTGTTGTCACCAGAACAGGTGTTCTCATTAGTAAATTTCCCTCACCTCCAGTTCAGGTGATGACTGAAAAACTTTGGACTCCTCCTTACTTTCTGTGTAAGTAACAATGGTGAGCAGATCAAACAGGCAGGTTGACTCTATAGCTGAGTCATCCAAACGGAGATAAAAAGTTTTGGCTTTGTCTCTAAGACTCCAGCTCTGGTGGAACTACAAGTCTCAGGACAGTGCGTTATGCTGAAGTTTTACGTTTCACAACAGTGAGCAGACATTGGAATCTGTTGATCATCACATCATTCTGCTATTACATTTATAGACAGCTGACAGGTTGAGTTTCCCAGGATCGTGAAAGATGAAATCCTCTTTGAAGATAATCAAAGCCATTCGATCCATACATTAATGGTTTCCAGAAACAGCGCTCCTCTAAAGCTTTCCTGCCCATGTTGGAAAGGATTTCCCGCTGTTTAATTTTCTTCTCTTTGGTTAATAAAAGCAACTGCGTTATATGATATTTCCTTGAAAATAAACATTTTTGCCGTTGTGGAAGGAATGATTTCATGACATTTAAATTTCTGAAGAGAGAGATACTTTAAACTTTGGTAAAGTTTTCTAAGAAGCAGTCTAAAAGGTTTTCTACTTCTGCTGTAAGAATTTATGTTTTCCATTTCAAGGATTTATAAAAAAAAACTGTGTTTTGCCTTTTGTATCAGAACCATTACAGCCTTTGCTTGAAGCAGAACTAAATAAATTAATAAAAATTAAAAAAAGAATGTGCTGGGAAAAAATCCACTTTGTTGGTAAACTGCAGAAAATGAGTAAATTGCACACAGTGCTATTTTGGAGAAAACAGTATATGGAGTTATAGATGTTAATCAACGCATTCCTTGCATTAAGGTAAAAATTATCAGGCACCAGTATTCCCCCTGCACCCCCCAACCTTTTACTTATCTGAGCCCTTCATTCAATCCAGTGCTGTGCACGTCCGCACCTCTTCCCTCTTCCAGGTCTCACTGGCTTTGCCATTGGCTCCCACTGCTGTCAATCAAAGCCAGTGATGAGGGAGCAGGGCCAGTGCAAATCTGTGTCAATGGACACAGCAGTGGGGCTCAGAAGTGAGCACGCACAAGTGCCCACATGGGAAGCGGCTTCTTATGGGGGTACTGGACACTGGCGGGGGACACAAGAAGAGGAGGTTCAAGGGTGCTCTGTTAAATTCCATTGCACAGAGCAGGTAAGTATGACATGTTTGTTATTTTAAAAAAAATACCTTTACAACCACTTTAATATTAAAACTCTCCACAGCTTGCATCTAACTTGGGCCCATATTCTAAATACATCTTGGATTCACGGACCAAACTCATACAAATATATGGTTTAAATATCTCCAACAGTCATATACATGTGGGGTGGGGGAATAAAACATAAGCACAAAGGATTTAAAGTGGGATTAAACCCTAGCCAAGAAAGCTGCCATCTTAGCCTCTGTTTGATCTGCAGTTGCCATGGTGCTGTACATGGGATTAGCTATGACACCAGCCTTTTAAAAGCTTGACCATTTAGTTGAGCGCTAATATGTGTACTCTAGTAGCTGTAACAGTAATCATTAAAGGTAGATAGAATGAGAAAAAAAATCCAGAAAATCACATTGTCTGATTTTTAAAGAATTTATTTGCAAATTATGGTGGAAAATAAGTATTTGGTCAATAACAAAAGTTCATCTCAATACTTTGTTATATACTCTTTGTTAGCAATGACAGAGGTCAAACGTTTTCTGTAAGTCTCCACAAGGTTTTTACACAATGTTGCTGGTAGTTTGGCCCATTCCTCCATGCAGATCTCCTCTAGAGCAGTGATGTTTGGGGGCTGTCGCTGGGCAACACGGATTTTCAACTCCCTGCAAAGATTTTCTATGGGGTTGGGATCTGGAGACTGGCTAGGCCACTCCAGGACCTTGAAATGCTTCTTACGAAGCCACTCTTTCATTGCCCGGGCGGTGTGTTTGGGATCATTGTCATGCTGAAAGACCCAGCCACGTTTCATCTTCAATGCCCTTGCTGATGGAAGGAGGTTTTTACTCAAAATCTCACGATACATGGCCGCATTCATTCTTTCCTTTACACGGATCAGTTGTCCTGGTCCCTTTGCAAAAAAACAGTCCCAAAGCATGATGTTTCCACCTCCATGCTTCACAGTAGGTATGGTCTTTCTCCCCCAAACAGGACAAGTTGAGATTTTACCAAAAAGTTCTGTTTTGGTTTCATCTGACCATATGACATTCTCCCAATCCTCTTCTGGATCATCCAAATGCTCTCCAGCAAACTTCAGACGGGCCTGGACATGTACTGGCTTAAGCAAGGGGACACTTCTGGTACTGCAGGATTTGAGTCAATGGCGGCGTAGTGTGTTACTGATGGTAGTCTTTGTTACTTTGGTCCCAGCTCTCTGCAGGTCATTCACTAGCCCCCCCCCCCCGTGTGGTTCTGGAATTTTTGCTCACTGTTCTTGTGATCATTTTGACCCCATGGGGTGAGATCTTGCGTGGAGCCCCAGATCGAGGGAGATTATCAGTGGTCTTGTATGTCTTCCATTTACTAATAATTGCTCCCACGGTTGATTTCTTCACACCAAGCTGCTTACCTATTGCAGATTCAGTCTTCCCAGCCTGGTGCAGGTCTACAATTTTGTTTCTGGTGTCCTTTGACAGCTCATTGGTCTTGGCCATAGTGGAGTTTGGAGTCTGACTGTTTGAGGTTGTAACGAGTGGAGGACAGAGGAGCCTCTTAAAGAAGTTACAGGCCTGTGAGAGCCAGAAATCTTGCATTTTTGTAGGTGACCAAATACTTATTTTCCACCATAATTTGCAAATAAATTATTTAAAAATCAGACAATGTGATTTTCTGGATTTTTTTTCTCATTCTGTCTCTCATAGTTGAAGTGTACCTATGATGAAAATTACAGGCCTCTCTCATCTTTTTAAGTGGGAGAACTTGCACAATTGGTGGCTGACTAAATACTTTTTTGCCCCACTGTACATGTGGGGTGGGGGAATAAAACATAAGCACAAAGGATTTAAAGTGGAACTAAATCCTAGCCAAGGAAGCTGCCATCTTAGCCTCTGCTTGATCTGCAGTTGTTATGGTGCTGTACATGGAATTAGCTATGACACCAGCCATTTGAAAACTTGACAGTTTAGTTGAGCGCTAATATGAGTACTCTAGTAGCTGTAACAGTAATGATTAAAGGTATGCCTTGAATGTAACTGTTGGTAAGTGAAAGGGAGGGGGTATGCAAACTTTGGCATCTTTAGCTTCTCTCTTACAAACTACTGCTGAATACAAATACTGTATATATAAAAAAATACATATACAGTATATCTATTAGAGCTGCACGATTAATCGTAATAAAATTGCAATCTCAGTTCGCCCCCCCTGCAATCTCCATCACGCATTACTGCGATTTTCAGTGCAGTTAACGGAGTCCGACTTTTGGGGGGCGACTCAGCGCGAATTGACTGTAATAGATGTCAATGCAAGTCGCCTGAAGTCTCCCCAGGAGCCTTTTTCTAAGTCGGAGCGACTTGAGTCTCTCCTATCTGGGAGAACTGCCAAGTCTGGGCAGACTGCCAAGTCTGAGATCATTGCTAATAAAAGAAGCAAAGATATACAATGTTTCTAGTTCTCAAAGGAATTTACTCCCATGTATAGAAGAGTTTAGTTTAACCATTTAAAGACAATCTTTTCTGCCATTTTTTGCTTACAAGTAAAAATCCAGTATTTTCTGCTAGAAAATTACTTAGAACCCCCAAACGTATATTTTTTTTAAGCAGAGACCCTAGAGAATAAAATGGCAGTTGTCGCAATATTTTATGTCACACGGTATTTGCGCAGTGGTCTTTCAAACGCAATTTTTTGGGAAAAATGACACTTTCATAAAAAATTTAAAAAACTGTGCCGTTACTCCAATTTTTTTGTCTATGTAACATGTTACACCGCAAGAATCATGAGAAAATTGTGATCTTTATTCTAAGCAAAAAAATTGTGATTCTCATTTTGGCCAGAATCGTGCAGCTCTAATATATATATATATATATATATATATATATATAAGTGTT
>BLSH010422168.1:327610-348966 GCA_018402905.1 Glandirana rugosa
GGGGGACAGTAGAAGTAGGAGACATGGAAAGACGGTCGAAGGAAGGTGGGGTGGGGGACAGTAGGAATAGGGGACATGGGGAGACGGTCGAAGGATTGTGGGGTGGGGGACAGTAGAAGTAGGGTAGCTGGCAGAAAGGTACAGAGGATGAAGATGACAGGGGGTGGGGTGGAAGGAAGCTGGCAGAGGGGTACAAGGGATGAAGATGGCAGGTGGGTGGGGTGGTGGGATGCCAGGAACAGGGGATGATGAGGAGGATAAAGATGACGACTGAGGGACAGTAAGTGACTTCATATGCTGGATTGCATAGATCTTGTCAGTGCTCTGTGTGTGAGAGGTCACAGGGGGGCTGGCAGCTGTGATTTTAGGGGCAGAGATACATGGAATGTTGTTAGTGTCAGGCAGGATTGTCACTTGCAGTAACTTGAAGCTTGATGATGGCCAGGCGCCAGCTCTGGCAGGTCTTCCATTACGGAATAGATGAGAGAGCTGCTCAGCCGCTGCAGGCATTATCCCAGCTCTGTCTGCACATGGCAGGAGATCCTCAGAGCGTGGCAGAAGGGGAGGAGCTGGTGAAGGGAAATACATGGAGCTTGATTCCTGAGCTCTCGGGCAGTGCTGATTGCTGAAGTGGCCGGGGAAAACTATTAGCGAGTGCCGCAAGCTTTGCCCCCGCATTAAAGACGGCACTGACCAGGGGACATTCACGGCCACACACATGGTAGGCAAATTAGGCGGCCGCGAGGCCCCCGGGAGCGTGAGGCCTTAGACGACCGCCTAATTTGCCTAATTATAAAGCCACCTCTGCTCATCAGCACGCTCATCAGCACACACACCCTGCACCCATCAGCTATGTTTGTACAGCATCCCTCCAGGCGTGCATTTGCCTGGCATGTCAATGTAGGCTGCAACAGCCGCTATGTTTGCATATGTTTCTCTATCATCCCCCAGATGGGCCTGGACACCCTTGATGTAGGGCACGAGCCTGCCTAATTGGATTCAGAGTAAATGGATAGATAGGGGCCCTCCTAATCTACAGTTTTAGTAAATCTAAAGGAAATTGTGCAGAGATTGTACAATCAGATTGTATAGTATATGGCTGCCTTTATAAATGTATATAGGAGGGAGTGGACGGAAACACTTAGCTGTCAGGCCCCATTTACATCTCTGTACAAGTTTTTTTTGTTGCATTTTGGAGCGTTTCTGCTCATCGCACATAGGGCAGCCATTTCACTGGAATGGACTGCCTTACGCATGACAAATGATTTAAAGAAGCTCCAAATCTTATTTTGAGTGTAATGTGGTGCGTTTCTTTATCTCACTATTTGGTGCCTTTGCAGCATGCCTTGTAGTTCATCCACCTGAAACCCATAATTGGGATGCCATTAACATTTAATGATAATGCAAGTGCCATGTGCATTTGCAACACATTTCCAAAACGCACAGCAAAGTGTGC
Source organism: Glandirana rugosa (assembly GCA_018402905.1). Classification (NCBI taxonomy): domain Eukaryota; kingdom Metazoa; phylum Chordata; class Amphibia; order Anura; family Ranidae; genus Glandirana; species Glandirana rugosa. The sequence goes on from BLSH010422168.1 coordinate 329,067, forward strand.
ATTTTTTGTTCAGAAACACTTAGGCCACTTTCACACTGGGGTCGTAGCAATAAAGTGCCGCTACTTTCAGAGGCATTTTTCCCCTGTAATAGCGGTGCTATGGCGCCGCTATGCAGGTGGGAGTGCTGTGCTTTTAACCCCCCACAAGGGGTTAAAAAGGGTTAAAAGTGCCAGCGCGCTGCAATTCCGAGGTGGTGTGCAGCCACTTCGGAAGTGCTTGCCATTGATTTCAATGGCAGTGGCGGTGGATGTGCAGTGTAAACACCGCTCCCCGCACCGACCCAAAGATGCTTGCAGGACTTTTTGTAACGTCCTGCAAGCGTACTGTCCCAGTGTTAAAGCACTTAGGCTTTCACATTGGGGTGGATTGGGGGGGATTTTTGAGGCGCTTTACAGGTGTTATTTTTAGCTAAAAAACACCTGTAAAGCGCCTCAGTGTGAAAGTGGCCTTAGATGTGAATGGAGCCTCATTGTTCTTGTGTAAAAACTCCAATTTGACTTTCAGGCCCCATTCACACCTAACGTAGTGGGACCGTTTGTTTTTTCGCTTGTTTTTATCCATGACAAGCATAGCGCAGCCCATCGATTTTAATGGGCTACCCTACATCCAGCAAACTAGCTCATGGGACATTTTGGAATGCTGTGGTTTGCCTGTTTTTTACTGGGTGTTGTGCTGCTTTTGATGCACATTTTTTCACATGGAAAAATACAGTATCTCACAAAAGTGAGTACACCCCTCACATTTGTGTAAATATATTATTATATATTTTCATGTGACAACACTGAAGAAATAACACTTTGCTACAATGTAAAGTAGTGAGTGCATAGCTTGTATAACAGTGTAAATTTGCTGTCCCCTCAAAATAACTCAACACACAGCCACTTTTGTGAGATACTGTATGTGTTTGCTTCTGCATTTGGGGTGCAATTAACCTCTTCCCCTCTTGTTCTGGGACGACATTATATGACATTGACGCAGTAGCACCCCACTTCCAGCCCGCGGAGGTGCGCCGTGTCCCAGCAACCCCGATCTTGGTAAAGAGCCGATGACGCTGCTCTTTACCCATGTGATCAGCTGTGTCCATCAAGTGCCATATATTGGCTCTCCTTGCCTCACACTGACAGAGTGTGAGGCGAGGAGAGCCAATCAGCAGCATCTCCTCACAGGGGAGACTGTACAGTTAATTAGGGCACTGATCATCAGTGCCCTGATTATCTGTACAGCCCCAACAGTGCCCAGCAGTGTTGCCAGTCAGTGCCCATCTGTGATGCCACTTTTTGCCCATCAGTGCAGCCTATCAGCACACATCAGTAAAGGAGAAAAATTACTTATTTACAAACTTTTCTGACAGAAACTAGGGAAAAATGTTTTTTTTCTAATTTTTTTGGTCTTTTTTTTTTTTTTTTTTAGTAAAAAATGAAAAACTCAGTGGTGATAAAATACCACCAAAAGAAAGCTCTATTTGTGTAAAAAAATTATAAAAATTTTATTTGGGTACAATGTTGCAAGACTGCGCAATTGTCATTCAAAGTGCGACAGCACTGAAAGCTGAAAATTGGCCTGGGCAGGAAGGGGGTAAAAGTACCCAGTGTTGAAGTGCTTAACAATTTTTGGCACTGAAAGCATGACTCATTTAAGGTGTATAAAAGGTGTATAAAAGGTGGCCATACATTATACAATCTGATTGTACAATCTCTGTACAATTTCCTTTAGATTAACTACAACTATGGAATAGGAGGTCCTACCTATCTAACCATTCACTCTGTATCCATTCAGGCCATTCGGGGGTGTCCAACCTGCAGCCCCAGAGAGGATGCTCGGGATGCCGTGCAAATATAATTGATGGGTGCAGGGTGTGTGCGCTAATGAGGTCAGCTGGTAAACCGCTTTCTGTGTCTTAGTGGATTTTATGTCCTAAATCTACATACCAGGAAGTCATGAACCTTTCTATGGAACACACCAGGGCTAAGGTAAAAGGAAACAAAAAAAAGTGAACTTAGCCTTTAAAAAATGTGCGCAAGTAAGAATAGATTTTCGGAATTGTTGACCTGCAAATAGTATGTAATTGCTTTAACCTTTCCAGATCCGCTCTATTGCCGAAGTACGGCTCCAGCGCGGATCTGAATTTCTGGGACGTCATCCCCTTTGCATGCTCCCGGCGCGCACTCACAGGCAGTGGCGCGCGGCCGCTGCACGCTGCGTGGGCGTGCCCGCGGGTCGGGCGGGCTCGATGTCTGTTCGTGACCGCCTATCAGAGCTGCAGAACGGGGAACCGCCGATGTAAACACAGCGGTTCTCCGTTCTGTGAAGGGGGACATAACAGATCTACTGATCCCTGTGATCGGGATCAGTGAGATCTGTTATGTCCCGGCCAACCCAGCCCCCACACAGTTAGAACACAATGAGGGAACACATTTAACCCCTTCACTGCCCCCTTAGTGCTAACCCCTTTATTGCCAATGACATTTATACAGTAATCAGTGGATATTTAAATTTCTGATCGCTGTATAAATGTCATTGGTCCCAAAAAAGTGTCAAAAATGTCCGACATGTCCGCCCCAATATTAAAGTTCCGATAAAAATCACAGATCGCCGCCATTACTAGTAAAAAAATAAATAAATAATAAAAACGCCATGAATCAATTCCCATAGTTTGTAGACGCGATAACCTTTGCGCAAACCAATTAAAATACGCCGAATGCGATTTGTTTTAGCAAAAATATGTAGAAGAATATATATCGGCCAAACCCGATGAATCTTTTTTTTTTTTTCTTTTTTTTCTTGGATTTGTATTATAGCAAAAAGTAAAAAATATGGTTATTTTTTCAAAATTGTCGCTCTTTGTTTACAGGACAAAAAATAAAAATCGCAGAGGTGATCAAATACCACCAAAAGAAAGCTTTATTTGTGGGAAAAAAAACTATAAAAATTTAGTTTGGGTACAATGTCGCACGACCGCGCAATTCTCATTCAAATTGTGACAGCACTGAAAGCCGAAAATTGGTCTGGGCAGGAGGGGGATTTAAGTGCCCAGTAAGCAAGAGGTTAAAGGAGTTGTAAAGGCAGAAGGCTTTTTATCTTAATGCATTCTATGCATTAAGATAAAAAAATGTTCTGTGTGTAGCAGCCTCACCAGCACCCCCAATTACTTACCTGAACCCCATCTCTCTCCTGCAATGTCCAGGAATGTCTAAGCCGTTCGGGACACTCCTCTTGATTGGCTGAGACACAGCAGCAGCGCCACTGGCTCCAATCAGGGGAGAAAGGGGGCGGGGCGGGTCTCCGTGTCTGAATGGATACACAGAGCTCTGACTCGGCTCGGGTGCCCCCATAGAAAGCTGCTGCCTGAGGGGGTACTCAATAGGAGGGAGGGACCAGGAGCAGCAAAGAGGGACCTGAGGAGGATCCGGGCTGCTCTGTGTAAAAACAACTGCACAGAGGAAGTAAGTATAACAGGTTTGTTATATAAAACAAAACAAAAAAAAAAAAGACGAGACTTTACAATCACTTTAATAGCTGCATGACACGTAGCCATTGTGACCGATTCTTCAAAGCACTCCAGCTACCAGTGACCTGGCAAGCAGAATATCGGCTCAAACAAAAAACGAAATGACCTTCTTACCATTTCATGGCTGCATCAGGGTCATTGGGCTATTGTCTTTAAACAAAAAAATGGAAAAAATTGACTTGGTCAAGGGAGACTCCTCAGTGCAGAATAAGTGGATGAGGTCATAACAGGATGTAAAATCGGAACGGTGTCTGGGATGAGGAACCTGATCCTTCCAGAGATAAGCTGATTGCAATTACAGCCTCAGCTGGTGCCTTAATTGAAACTGTCATGTCAGAAATATAACAATCGTTGTCAGTCATTCCTGAGCTCTTTTTTTTTTTTTAAATACCAGTGACCTGGCTGTCATGCTGAACCTACCATGTAAGACAACAGCACATGGTGTATGGACTTTGCCATTCATTTTAAATGGTACGTCACGCACATACAATACATGCATAAAACAAATGTACACATGCTGTACTGGAAAAAAAATAAGGTACGTACCTTTTTGGCCTCACTAAAAATGACATTAAAACGCAAGCTCATGTGTGAATGGGACCTTCTCTGACCAAGAACAAATAAGTAGATAAGGTCTATGGCACAGCTGGCCTGAATGAAGGACCAATAAGCAAAAAATGTACACTGTACAGCACTTACAAGTGTAAGCTATGAGAAAGCACAAGCGTGACTGTGGACCATTTCACTCTCATCTTCCTGATGGAAATAAAATGTAATTCTACGTAACAGCTACAAGGAGGTGATCCATAATATTCAGGGTAATAAGCAGAAAGAATTTCAGCTTCATGAAAAAAAAAAATCCTCCCGCTCTCAATACCAAAGTAATTGACAGCTCCATCTGCAAACAATTGCCCGACGACACGACAAGGCAATTCCCCAGCACATGTGTGGCAGAATATTATAGCTGGAGAACGGCCATCACGCTAATGGAACACATCTTGGCACATGCAGGCTGGGTGAAATATACCTGTCACATGAAAGGACAAGGATGTGTTTAATTAGGGCGTGCAGTTTCCTGGCTACTAGAATTATTAGCACGATACATACAAAGACAAAACTTTGCTTGCTGGGAAAAATGGAAAATTAAAATTCGCCATAGGTAAAGCACGATTCGACAACATGCAGGTGAAATAGATTTGGCTAGTGACTAGGCCATGTACACAGGAAAATATATACACTATACTACCAAAAGTATTGAGATGCCTGCCTTTACATGCACATGAACTTTAATGACATCCCAGTCTTAGTTCCGTAGGGTTCAATATTGAGCTGGCCCACCCTTTGCAGCTATAACAGCTTCATCTCTTCTGAGAAGGCTGTCCACAAGGCTTAGGAGTGTGTCTACAGGAATGTGTGACCATTCTTTTAGAAGAGCATTTGTGAGGTCAGGCACTGATGTGGAAAAAAAGGCCTGGCTCGCATTCCCCACTCTAATTCATTCCAAAGGTGTTCTATCAAGTTGAGATCAGGACTGTGTGCAGGCCAGTTAAGTTCCTCCACCACAAACTTACTCATCCATGTCTTTATGGACCTTGTTTGTGCACTGGTAGGCAGTCATGTAGGAAAAGTAAGGGGCCACTCCCAAACTGTTGCCACAAAGTTTGGAGCATGAAATTGTCCAAAATGTCTTAGTATTTTGACACCTTAAGGCCTCCTATACACGGTCGTTATTAACACCACGTTTTTGAGTGTTTTTTTACAGCTTAAGAACGCCACACCATGTTATTCTATGGCCTCATATACACACTGAAGTTTTTGAGCTGTAGATGGCATTGGCGTTCTTAAGCTGTAAATCTAACGCAGGACCTGCGCATTCCGAAGCTGCAGCGTTAGAGTGTTTTTGACGCTGAGCTGGCAAAACGCTCAAAAACGTGGCTTAGTGTTGTATACACAGTGTTAAGCCCCGTCAGGCGTTTCTCTGCCTCTATTCAAAATCAATGGGAGCCCATTGATTTGAATAGAAGTCACACCAGAAGTCGGATCCGACTTGTGGTGCGACTTGTGTGCAAAGGATCTTGAAGGGGAACCCCCGCAAAAATGAAAAAAAAATTGTGTGGGGTTCCCCCCCAAGGGGTACCAGATTCTTCGGTCTGGTATGAATTTTAAGGGGAACCCCCACACCGCTTTTCCCCCCAAAAATCATACCAGACCCTTATCCAAGCACTCAGCTCCGGCGTCTTCTCCCCTCTCTGGCTCTTCTTTCTTCTGCGGGGTTTCTGTCTTCTAAGGGGTGTTCTGTCTTCTAAGGGGTCTCCTGCTCTTTTGCGGCTGTCTCCACCGCTGTCTTCTGCAGATGTTGACTCATCGCTCTCTCCCACTCGAATGCCAAGTTTGTGCTGCGCGTTACTTTATATTGGCAAGGGAGATATAGGGAGAAGACAGCGGCAAAAGAGCAGAAGACCCCTCAGAAGATGGAAACCCCGCAAAAGAGCTGAAGAAAAAAGAGCCGGAGAAGAGTCCGAGAGGGGAGAAGACGCCGGAGCTGATTTAATAAAATATTTTCAAAAGCTGTGGTGTGTTTTTTGGACACTTTTTTTCAGTTGAATGGGTACAATGTACCCCATACTCATTCACATAGGGTGGGGGTCCGGTATCTGGGGGCCCCCTTGTTAAAGGGGCTTCCAGATTCCGACCAGGGTTGTCTGAAATAGGCTATTGTCCTCATCAACATGGGGACAAGGTGCTTTGCCCCAAAGCTCCCATACTCCCCATGTTGAGGGCATACGGCCTGGTACGGTCGGGTGGGTGCTCGCTCATTCCCACCCCCTTTCCTGGCCTGCGTGCTCGCATACAGGTCTGGTGTGAACCCCGCGCAAATTATTTTCTAATTTTTGCGGGGGTTCCCCTTCAAGATCCCCTGCACACAAGTCGCACCGCAGGTCGGATCCAACTTCTGGTGCAACTTCTATTCAAATTAATGGGCTGCCATAGGTAACCATTGATTCTGAATAGAGGCAGAGAAATGCCGCTGAAAGCTAGTGCGGAAAAACGCGCAGGGACGCCAATGCAAAACGCTGATGAAATTGCGTTTTTAACATAGTTTTTTTCCTGGCGTCAGTACCGACGTTACAGCTAGTTTTTTTTTAACGCCTGTGTATATGAGGCCTAAGAGTCCCCTTCACTGGAAGGGGCCAAGCTCAACCCCTGAAAAACAAACCCGCACCATAATCCCCCCCTCCACCAAATGATTTGGACCAGTGCCCCAAGTAAGGTCCATTAAGACATGGACAGTGCTGGAGCTCAGAATGCCTCTGTCAGCAGGGTGACCAGACGTCCCCAGATTGAGGACGCTGTCCCTGGAGCCCGTCTGTCCCCAGATCTGTGATCTCAGCAGGGGGGCCCGGAGGTAGAGCAGGCAGGGACTTCCAAATCCCAGACATCCCAAATTCCTGCATAGAAGGGCACAGCTGAGCCCTGTATTCTTTATGTAGCGCACGCCTTAGCCCTGCATTCTTTATGTAGCGTGCTCCTTAGCCCTGCATTCTTTATGTAGGGCGCTCCTGAACTCTGCACTCTGTTTTTTCTCTATCTTATCTTCATAACATTTGGTAGTCATATCTCAAAACATTCTAAGAAGTATCTTTTTTTAAAATCTTTATTTATGAAGAAAATGTGAGAAATAACGCATATATCATACAATAATTCCATAAACACATACCACATACATTGCATATATCATTTGATGAAAATATGCTTATAAAATAGTTTACCATTTGCCAATAAAAAAAACAAAATGTCCCCGGATTTCATTTTAAAAATCTGGTCACCTTACTGTATCTGTTTGTGCTCCACAAAGATTATCAACATTACAGTTGTACTGTTGTTACCGACCCAAGTCTACCATTCAGAATCTAATTGAAAACAACAGAAACTCTGCAGTTTCTAATGACATTAAACACCCACAATAGTTCCCTGAAGCGCCAGTCTGTTTTTGATACTTTAGCAATTTTAAAACCTTTGTCTGATTGCAGGAGACCTACACCACTAAAGAAACAGTTTGCGTCTTGGAACGCCGTGGTGTAAATATGGTGTATCATTCAATCTATTCTTCATATGCTAGAGGTGTATCTATTCCAGTATACAATGTTGGCGGCTTCTCCTGTGAACGGGTAGAGATAAATATGGAAGATATGTATTCTTGCACTGTAGGCTGTTTGATAGGTATTTTGTAATCATCCTACTTTAACAAAAACCTGGGAGTCGGTGTTGCTGTGCCTCTCAGCTTGCCCGCTTTGATAACCAGACAAAAACATCCATATTTTGTGCCAAACACAAAATCTATTTAGTGGTATTCTCAAGAATGAGAGTTGTTTCAATAATCTATTAAAAGTTAAGTTTTCACTGCACTTCATGCAATCTGGTAGTCCATATCCATGTTGGCATGGCTCCCTAAATATCATAGCCAGGCATTTCCACCACCAAAAACCTGTAGTCCTCCTCTTTGTTTTATTGTAACAAATTGAAAACATGTTTACATTTCTGCTGAGGAGAAGTCTTTTTTCAGTGTGCAAGGTGTTTTTATTTACTCCCCCCAAACTGCCTCACCCATTCCAATCTCTTCCCAGGAAAATATTGGAGAATATTCAGTTTCCCACCAATACCTCTAGCTTGCCCACTTTTTACGGGATGCTTTTGTCTGTAAAGTGGATTAATGAGGAAGGGAGAGGCTTAAACATTGCCAGAACAATGCCTAATTTTCCCTTCCTTTAACTTCTCCAAAGCCAAAAACACACTCCACTGTTTTTTTTTTTAGAGATCAGAGAACTTGAGTGTTCGGTCAGCATAAAGAACACTGCTAAGCATCGTTTGCATTTAAACCCTCCGCAAGGTGCTACAGCAATACAATTTCAGAAAATCTCACACGCCCAAACTCCATCTTCTTTTCAAAGAAATCCCTTTAGAACTAAAGCGGCCCAACATTTTCATATACTGTATATGCCATTTTTAATGTATCTTCTTTTAAATCTAGTTTTTTCTCTGCATAAATTTAATTCCAAGCTTTCCTTTGCTCTTTGATTTCTCTTGGAATCCAATGAAAATGAAAAGGTATGGTTTCCTTCTTGGTGCTAGACTTCAGCCCACTCAATCCTCTCTGGTGAAGGAAGCACGTCATACTAGGCATATCTGGACATTAAAGGTGAGCTTGGGCATTCTCCAAACTCATCTCTGACCGGAACTACTTTTTGTACTTCGATGAACTGTGGGCTGGGTTATTCCTGAGAGGAATGAGCTGTCACGAAGCTCATTGGAGTACAACAATGTGGAGTTTGATCCCTTTCACACTGAGGCAGTTTTCAGGCATTTTAGCGATATAAATAGCGCCTGTAAAGTGCCTGAAAACTGACTCCCATGCTGTCCGAGTGTGAAAGCCCAAGTGCTATCAAACTCGGGCAGTGCGCTTGCGGGACGGTAAAAAAAGTCCTGCAAGCAGCATCTTTGGGGCGGGTTGGGAGGGCTGTATACAGCGCTCCCAATACACCCCTGCCTATTGCAATGAATGGGCAGCGCTTCCGAAGCGCCGCAACACAGGCATTTTTGACCCCTTCTTAACCCCTTTTTGGGGGTTAAAAGCACCCGGCTAGCTGCCGAAAAGCATCGCTTTAACAGCGGTAAAGTGGCGCTAAAATGAACAGCGCTTTACCGCTAATGTGGCCCCAGTGTGAAAGGGGTCTTAGGGTTAGAGATCAGTTCACAGGATGCCTAAACTCATCCCTACTGGGCATCTTAAGAGGAAACCAGTCATGAGTGAAATATGTAACCTGAAATTGCTTACCCTCTTCTGTCTACCTGTCATGCTGATTTTATGGCTTCAATACTTTGTGAGTCACTGACAAATATGAACATCATTGGCCCAGGCTTGTCCCAGGGCTAGGATCTTAGTAAACCACCATGATATAGCAGGCAACTATATCCCAGGTCAGTTATTTTCTTGGGGACCTCAGGAGCCCTAAAACTCAAGGAAGATGATTTGGAAAACTCACCAGCTCCTGCGATCCAAAACCTGGAGTTGTCACCTTCTGTGTTTAACTATTGGCTCTTCACAGTGTTGGGTCAATAAAATGGTCTAGGAGCTGGAAGGACCGGGTACTTGACCATGATATTTGGCTGCGGTAATGTCTAGGAGCTCTAGAAGGTAACTGAGCTGAGATACAGGCATCTGGACATACCGGCTATTTGGTGGAACTGCCAGCATTATGAGAACCACAGGTGCCTTTTAAAGTTGTAAAAAGTGCTTAAAAGATTTAGAGGCACCTACATCAACTTTCTACAGTATATAGAACACTTAAAGTACAACTAAAGGCAACATACATATTTTAGTAAATCCTCATACAAATACTTGAAAAATACACATGGTAATAAACATAATAACTGGAATGATTATTTTACTACCATGTAGCCACAATTGTGGTCTCTAATCCCCTATTCATTCCTTCTCTGCTGTATATGGTTAGTAATGATGGAAGGAGTTGAGCAGAGCTCTGATGTTATTTCCTTTCAGTGAACTAGGTTTTCTATCTCCCAGTCCTCCTGCCTTCTATCATACTAATTCTATTTTACATAACACACACCCATCTGCCAATCATTAGCTGGGTGTGTGCTGTGTAAAACAGCACAAGTCAGTACAGGTTAGTTTCCACACAGATCAGTCTATTAAAGCGGTTGTCTACTCAAAAAAATTTTTTTTTTTTAAATAAAAACCTGCAAGACAATAGCATAATGAGCTAGTATGCACATGTGGAGATTGTGGGCGGGGCCTAATCTGGACTTCTGTGTAGAATGAATGCCAAACCTGAGGCAATTCAAAAACCAGGAAGTAAAGTTGTCTCCTCAGTAAAGGAAGTGAACACGAGAGAAGGGGACAAGGTAGGTATCTCAACATCCTTACTGCTTTTTGCAAAACAATCAGTGACATGTTTAGCAGACTGTATAGATGCATAGCATATTGATTTTTATCATTTTGACCGTAGTTGTTCTTTAAAGCAGTATTAAACTCAAAAGCAAACTATTATATTGCAGCTTACCAATTCTTACATGTGATGGCTGCATTTGTTTCCTTTTTTAAGCCTTATTACCATTAATTTCACCTGGTGATCCAGCCAATGTGTCTGTTGTCTTACAAAAGGACAAGCTGTTCTGCAGCTGTAGCAATTACAGTGTTGAGACAACACATTTACCACTGACAGGGGTGCTTACAAGGAGCAGCCTTTAATTAAAACCTTTATCCTAAACGGGACAAAACAGTTGCTGTAACTGCTTTTAAAGGTTAGGTGGAGTTTGGCTTCAATTGGTTTACTGTATATAAATCTGCTAGTAGAGTTAACACACTCCTTCCCCAAACTGACAATGTTGCTATCTAAAGGTGCCCCTGTACTCCTTCATCCAGAGTGGGGGCACTCTAATACAGGAAGTGTGGTACTGGCCAGGTCAACAGGGGAAAGCAGAGGGGAAAACGCATAAAAAAGAAAACCAATGCAACCATCACATCTAAGGATTGGCAATCTGCAATTTGGGTTTAATAGCACTTTAATTTTATGGTGTCCTGGGACTCTACTGGTAGAAAAGTTAGCTAGAACAGGACCAGAGCATGGCACTACTACTCAGCGTGTGAAAAAGCAGACTAGGCCTGAATCAGAAAAAGGTTCTACTCCCATTAACCAATGGGAGCTTTTTCACTCTGTTCCTCCTGAGTTATTCACGATACAAATGCAAGTGCTGGCACAGACACAGCACCCCTCACTGTAACTCAATCATCTCAAAGCAGAACTATAGACCCACAACAAAAAATCTCTAGACGTTAGAGTTTTTTAGTGGATGAATTTTCACTTCTATTACTAAATAAGGTGAAGCAAAGTGAACATTGCCTTTGGAAATAATAGCCAATCATACGCAAAGAAAATGTAAAAACATATATTTTTGCTTGCACATGACTGGATGATTGAAGCCAGCAACACTTCACCTCATTCACTAGGCTAAATTAATTTTCTCTTTTCAAAGTTAATTTTCTATGCAAAATACATTATCACTTAGCTTAGAGAATGAGAAATGGTGCAAACTTCAGTCAACTATCCATGTGAGAGTAAATAGCGCTTTTCTAAATTTTCCTTGCATGTGATTTGTAGTATTCTTTGCAAAGTGAATTTTTAGCCGATTCACTAGCAAAAGTGAACATTAACTTTGAAAGCGAACATGCTCTACTTCTTTAGTAATTAAGGCGCTAAGTATATCTTTTGATACAAAAGTCTTCCCTGGCTCTGACTCATTTTTTCTCTTTTGTACACACTGCATTAAGGAATGTGCCATGCAGTTCACATGCCAAGAATAGGGCCGGGTGCCAAAGGCAAAGTGGCATTTTCCTAATATTCAGAGGCGTAACTAGAACCTTCAGGGCCCCGGTGCAAGAAATTATGAAGGGCCCCCTGACCCCTGGCCAGGGCCCTTCCCTCTTCCCACTGATCCTGTGGCCCTTTACGCCTATTGAGGGTCCCTTTATTACGGTACTGCAGTGGGGCCCTTTCACAAGTTCTGCAGCAGGCCCCAGGGGGACCAGGGAAGCACACAGGGGCCCTGGGAACAGCAGAAGACAAGTAAACTGGATAGAGGAAAATGGAGGAGATTGGGTCCTCTAAATGCCACCCCCGCCATCCCTCCTATTCAGGTGTACAAGGGAGGCACATGGGCCCCCTGGACCATGGGGCCCGGTTGCAATTGCAACCCCTGCAACCCCTATCGTTACGCCCCTGCTAATATTATATTTTAAAGTCAGTTCACCCAAATGCAATGCATTGGTTATAGGTGGAGCCTGGCAGACATCCCCAAGCTTCTTAAATGTCTTTAATATTCCATCAGCAGGATCTCCCTGTCATTATTTCTCCATTCAAGAGTTAATATGCCTATACTTGTGCGGCCACCATGGCCTTTCTTTATGTGTCACTCTTTCCAGAATGGTAAGTATTCTCTGCTACCACCAAAGGAGGTTTTTTGTTGCTAGTGTAGATGAATATTCATGAGAGAACTGAGGAAGATTCAGGACACAACGAACCCACTTGATGAGCACAAATAAATATGTGAAGCAGTGACGGGGTGAGAAAAAGAACATGCTGCTGATCCGCCCAGGCTCCCCTAATAAATGTATGCAGACCCGTTCTGTTGAATCCTCGATGAGGTCATGGAAGAAGGGAGATGGGAGCTGACTTGTGTAAATGCCATTTAAAGTGAAACTCTTCAAAGTTTGTAACTTTTCAAGCATTAAATTATGCATCAGACAACCATCTAGTTCTGGGACGCCTTCATAGGATGGTGTCCCGTGATCGTGATATGGAGGACACTGCTGATCACAGATTGAGGTAAAGAGCCAATCTGCGGCTCTTTACCACCTGATCAGCTGTGTCCAATCCCTGCTGATCGCAGAGGTCAACAGAAGCTGGTTATCAGCACTCTTTTTCTCATGCTGACAGCATGAGGATCGGAGAAGAGAGCCGATAACCAGCTGTCCTGATTGCCAGTGCAGTCCCAACAGTGCCCACCAGTGCTGCTAATCTGTGCCCACCAGTGCCTCCTCATCAGTGTCACACATGAATGCAGCCTCATCAGTGAGTTTATTAACAAAAAATAAAAAACAGAGCGGTGATTAAATACCACCAAAAGAAAGCTCTACTTGTGTGAAAAAAAATTATAAAAATTTTGTTTGGGTGCAGTGTTGCATGACCGCGCAACTGTCATTCATAATGTGACAGAGCTGAAAGCTGAAAATTGGCCTGAGCAGGAAGGGGGTAAAAGTGCCCAGGAGGCAAGTGGTTAAAATGGAACTCCAGCCAAAACCTTTTTATTTATTTATTTTTGGATAAAGTAGGGAATGGTTAAAACCACTGCCATATTTAAACTTCTGTAATGGAAATTACCTCACTTACAGTGTAGCTACCAGGCCAGAGAGAGTAAATCCCACCAAAAGTAATGGTTTCTAATTCTGTAACAATATATTCAAAACTAAAAATTTAATTGGATGGAGTTCCACGTTAAAATTGCCACTGTAATTTAGCCATTTTCCTTTGGCAGGATACTTATGTGACTACTGAATACACAGCAAAAGGCATTATGGGAAAACGCGCAAAGGTTGCAGCAATGAATCCACCTGCAGGATAGTCTTAGCCATGACTGTTTCACTTCTAGAAATTTGGAGAAAAAACGATTTATTTGAGCCAATGGCATCTACGAAAACATCTCTATGATCACCATGCACCACTTAGATGATCATGTGCAGAATTAATGGGGGCCACCTCAAGTTCTGTCAAATGTTCTCTATATTGTTCTCTACCAGTTTAAAGGTTTTATTTCCTCCCATATCTTTCAACCTGTTAGTCTCTGCCTCTGAAAAGTCAGCTAGCTGTAACAGTGTGAGCGCAGTGAGCGGACATGGGCAGGCCAGGACCTGCACAGCTGAAATGCGGGCACACACTCTGTTTACAATGTTGTCCTGGGCACAACGGCTGAATTTCGCATGTGTCTTCCCACCCTGCAATGGAAACTGCACAGTAACAACCTTTAAATTTGGCTGCTTACGTTCTTTTGCTGATGAACTCACACCCCAACAGCATATCCTGATCACTCCCAAAATAAAAGAAAGACGTTGGTCTTTTGGCAGAGTAGTATAGATGTACTACAGTATTTATAAGAGGGCGAAATATACTATGCATGAGAAAAATGCCCTGTGGCAACTCTTTCCTTTGCATATACTGCAGACAATGACACTGTAGGGGTATTTATTTCTTAAAATAGAGAGCAGAAAGAAGGAAGATTTCCTTTCAGGATTTCATATACCTAAAGGGGTTGTAAAGTCTCCAGGCTTTTCACCTTAATGCATTCTAGGTGAAAAATCTTCTGTACTGCAGCTTCCCAGACACCCCCCCCCCCTATTTCTTCCCTGAACCTGATCATTCTAGCGACGAGAACGAGCTCAGCAGCTATCTCGGGTCCTCACTGGATAGATTGATAGCAGCAGAAGCCATTGGCTCCCGCTGCTGTCAATCAAATCTAGTGACACGGGAGCCAGGGGGCTGTGCCGAGTCCTGCTGTTTCAATGGATGCAGCAGCAGGGCTCGGGAGCGCGCTCGCACAAGTGCCCACATGGAAAGCAGCTCTCCGTGGGGGCACTCAATGTGGAGGAGGAGCCTGGAGTCCCGGCGAGGGACCCCAGAGGAGGAGGACCTCTGCACAGAGGAGGTAAGTATGACATGTTTATTTATTTCTTAAACAAACCTTTAGTATCACTTTAAATCCCAGCTCCGGGAGAAAAAAAGAAACCTTTGCAGTGCCTCCCAGCACTGCAAAGCATTGACGTACCTCCTTAAAACCCGTCTGTCCATACACTATGGTCACCTGCTCACCTGGCACCAGAGCCGGCTCTACCATTAGATGGTGTAGGCGGCCGCCCAGGGCGCCAAGCCCCTGCCCATATACTATCCCAGCCTGTCTATATACTGCCCCAGCCTGTCCATATACTATCCCAGCCTGTCCATATACTACCCCAGCCTGTCCATATACTACCCCAGCCTGTCCATATACCTGCGGACCACGGCTGGCATGAGGAAGTGAGCTGGTGCCGTAATTATTTGTCTTTAGGCCGGGTCCAGAGGCACAGGTGCGGGCCTGTGGACCACGGCTAAAGAAATAGGTAGAAAGGCACTGCAAAAATCTCCACCTCTCCCACCTCCATCGAATACATGGACAGGAAAAAGTGGGTGGAGTCAGGGGCGGAGCCAAAAGGGCGGCAAAATGAGGCTTCGTCTAGGGTGTCAAAAATCCTTGCACCAGCCCTGCCTGGCACCATCCACAGGAAGCTTCACTCCAATGCAATTTTACTACCCATAAGTGTAGTACAGATAATGTTTTTCCAGTCCTTTAAAGTGTAAGAAGACTGGAGCTGATTTACTAAAACTGGAAACCAAATAAAATTCAAGTTTTATTTTTTTGTCAAAAGTTATTTGAACAAGCTGAAGTTAGACTAAGCTGATTGGTTACCACACACAGCTGTACCACATTTTGCACTCTCCAGTTTTAGTACATCAACCCCAATGACTTTCCTAAGGCTGGGTTCACACCTATGCGAATTGGATGCGGCTTACACCGCATCCAATTCGCAGGACACTTGAAAACAAGTTGTTTTCAATGTGTCCAGTTCACATCTGTGTGGTGCATTTGCACTCCGCATTGCACAGAAAACGTGTGCAGTGTGGTGCGAATTCCAGCCCCATTTTGTTCAATGGGAACACATCTAATTCAGAGATGTGTTCCACATTGAACGGGGATCTTTCCCCCTCCTCACTGCGCCTCCCCCCTCCCTCCCCGGGCAGCCGATGCGCTGTGAGATTGGACAGGAGACGCTGAACAGCAGTCCTTGTCCTTCTCACAGACATCGGGGCTGGAATTCGCACCGGACTGGTGTGAATCCAGCCTCAGACCTGTCTCTGTGAAGAAATAAAACTGAAAGAACATGGAAAAAACTGGGAGGGTCTAACTATGACTGAGCTAACTAGCACTAAATAGGAGGCGAGGACAAAGACAGACACCAAATCACATTAGTGATCAAATTGCAGTGGCTCAAACCACCCTTAGGCCACTTTCACACTGGGGCATTTTTTAGGCATTTTAGCGCATGTAAAGCGCCTGAAAATGCCTCTCAATCCTCCCCAGTGTGAAAGCCTGAGTGCTCTCACACTGGGGCGGTGTGCTTGCAGGATGAGAAAAAAAGTCCTGCAAGCAGCATCTTCGGGGCGGTGCTGGAACGGTGTATACACTGCTCCTTCACTGCCCCTGCTATTGAAATGAATTGCCGCCGTTAAGCGGGCGCTTTTAACCCCTTCTGGGGGGTTAAAAGCCCCCCGCTAGCAGCGCCAAAACCCTAATGCCCACACCACTGCGGTGTAAAAGTAGCCTTAGATGTTAGCATACATCAAATATTAGTAGCCTGATTTAGCTCAATACAACAGAAAACATATGTGGGATAGAACTGTATCTAAAGCCAAAACATAACTTTTTTCTGTTGGATGAAGTGGGGAAGGGCTAAAACCTCCAGGTTTTTATTGCTGTCTGTGTCGCTGGATATGGGAATTTCATAATTTAAACCTGAACAGGAGGCGAGGGGATATCATGGGGACATCTGTTTCAGTGACAACTAAGAGGACATTTCCCATCATTTAGAAGAGAATTCCATTTACATCTTATTCTGAGACAGGAAGTTAAAAAAAAAACAAAAAAACAGTAAACCCCTGACAGAGGTTCTAACCTTTCCCTACAATATGCAAAACTGAAAAAAAAGGTTTGGGCTTTTGATCTACTTCAAAGGTATACTCTGCTTTTGCTAAAAACGATAATTTGTGTGATACAGTTAAACTTGATGGCGGCTCCCCTACTCGAGTTCTGGTGGATCGGGGTCATTTTGGTAGTTTCTGTTGTCATTATGATTTAAAAAGAGTAAACACAGTTGATAGATAATAAATGGCTTCAGCCAAACAATAACCATGAGTGAAATAAATGTTTTTGCGTTATCATTCATATTCTCTGAAAAATGGCCAAGAAATCATAAATTCTGCCAGAGTATGTAAACTTATGAGCACAACTGTATGTAATTGTTACATACTGCAGTCAATGCGACCTGTAAAAGCTTATGGTGCTACTTCAAGTTGGAGGTACAATGTGCTTCCCCACCGGAACTCAGGAGTAGGGGAGCCGCCATCAAGTTTAACTCATCCAGAGGTGCCGATAATAGAAGTATGAGACGCTGCTCATCTAGCCCGATCAATGTAAGTATATGTAACGGCTTTAGCCAGCGTTGCTCCACTGATTACACTCTGCCGCGTTTTGCCCCACCCGCTGTAGCTTAGTCATAGAGGCCGGCTACATAATCAATTTTGTAATTTAATGTTAATAAAAATAAAGACATTTTAGCACAGATACATTATTCAATAAGAACAAAGAAAGGAAACATTGTTGTAGAAATTTAGGATGTGTTTATTATGTATTGTCACAGTGTCTCCCAGTGTCGGTTTAACGATATTCTCTGTGTACAGCGAATATGGCTTTAACCGATATTGAGGAAAGGCCATTTACAATGGAAACCTTCCATTATTTGGTAACCACATGCTACCCACCCGATCATCCCGGCCAGCAGGCGCCCTGAGCGGTTAATGCTAGAGCAAGCGCTGGTCCGGATCTTTGAGGTGCAATGCACGTTCTGTGGCGCGGGTGTATTACCGTCAATCGGGGGGCCCCTGTATTATGTACAGATTGATCTGCTTGACGGCGGTTTACTTGCGTTATGGAATTAGTATTGCCTTTTATGTAAGGATAATGATCTGTAAGCTTTCTGTCGCATCTGATCAATGTGGCAGAAATCTACAGCTATATTCCTTTGTGCATAATTTACCCTTTAATGGAACAGTAGTATAATCTCTATGGAGTATAGTTCATAGAGCTGTATTTGATAGCTATTCGTTGTAATGGCAGTTCGAGGTTTTGCATGTATGACATTTTGCTTGGAGGGTCTCTGTGAGACAGCGCATTGGTTTTGTGAAGGCCATGTCTCCACATGGCTTTCATTGTTATATGGAAACAGCTGTTGCTCATACAGGCTGGCCAACCCCCATGCATGCACGCCTCTTCTATTGTATCGTTTAAATATAAACAAGTGTGTCATTGGTTGGTGGTTTGCATTGAGCTCATGTCATGTGACTGTGCCTTGGAGACTGATTGGCTGATTGTGAAGCCATCAAGTCCTATTGTTATCCCTTATTCAACCCTATAAATTAAAGGAACTCAAAGGCAGGACAACCCTGCGAGCTGCCATGTGAGAAAAGCTATTTGTGTCTGTCTCACCTGCTTTAACACAAGTGCACTCAAATGCATTATGCAAAAGAGCTGAAAAGTGCGCTCATTAGCGCAGGCAAAATATAATGCATACAAGGTATTATAATTGCCCTTACAACATGAAAAGCTTTTTGTGAATACGTCAACGCCCCTGCCTCTTTCTTACAGCAGACAACAAAGCCAGGGTCTCTGCATTGGTTGTAATATCTTCTGATGGGGAAAAAACACTGTTCAGGCAGACATGCTGATTGAGCAACTTTGCTTAATGGTCTGCTATGACAAAGAACATAAAAGCCACCTCTGTGTGCAGAAAGGTGTAACAACTTGTTCAGGATAGGTACATTCTTAACACTGCTCTTATCTTGTTGGTGTGACCATCTTGATTACAATGTGGCCTAGTCAGTTTTTAAAGCAGAAATACACTGTATCTGAGCACCGCAAAGCAAAATTTTCTTTAATTCATTTTTAATATTCAAAGCAAACTCCCCGATCCATCCATCTTTTCCTATCTATTTACTAATTCTAGCAGCATAAGGATTAAAAATAGTCAATGTTGATTGGGAGAGTGAGGTTTCACTTTAAATGTAGATGGTGTGGATTGCAGAGAACACCTTCACATATTAAAGCAGAACTCAATATTTGCTTTCTGAAAAATATATTGCCCAGCAATGGGTAGAATAAAAAAACAAAGGCTTTAACTACAATCCTCATCTCTTCTCTTCTGTTGCCCGAATACACACAGCTCCTAAATTATTACTCCTCCTCCAGGTTGGGAACTGGACTTCTGCTTTAATTCCTCAGTGGCAATGGTTCAGATATTAGATGACAGAATCACATTATTGACCTTCCAGCAGAAGGACCAATGCACTGAGCTCCCCTGGTGGCACATTCTCTTTCCCAAGGTTTCTTTTTATTGGAAATATAGCTCTGGGGATCTGTGTGCACACAAGTCTATCCAACATGGGAGATAAATATTCTGCAAACTTTCCCAAAAACTCTTGTTGCTTGCTGGAGGTGATACTGATACATATTTAGGCTGGACAACAAGACAGAAGATGCAGTCAGGTCCATAAATATTGGGACATCAACACAATTCTAATCTTTTTGGCTCTATACACCACCACAATGGATTTGAAATGAATCGAACAAGATGTGCTTTAACTGCAGACTTTCAGTTTTAATTTGAGGGTATTTACATCCAAATCAGGTGAACGGTGTAGGAATTACAACAGTTTGTATATGTGCCTCCCACTCCTACATTTATGGGAGTTTAATTTTGACTTTCAGACGTCAATTTCGTGTAGAACAAGCTAAGTAAAGTTTAGGTAACACCACCACATATCTCGGTTTTTCTAATCTTAACACAACTACAGGGTTATAAATACCTGGACTGACGTAGAAGACAGAACAACAGGTCGGATTTATACATAGTCATAGTGGAGGTCGTTCGTTGTTCTCAAAAACCCTTTCAA